>JAVJIF010003006.1:0-363184 GCA_038442645.1 Agave tequilana
GCCAGCGTGCCGAGGCCACCCTGAGGTCGGAGCGAGTCGACCCATTTGACCCAAATGACCCATACAAAAGACATGTTTCAGTACAAAGAAAGCTGATAACAAAGTTATGAGATACACATTTACTCAGACACCAAGAAAATTGAAATTTATAACAAAATCAATGGTTCAAGAGACAAAAAAGCCTGCAATGGGCTAGTACATTTCACAGAATCCACTAGAGTTTTGCTCAGCTCCGTTTTTTAAAGCTTCAAAATATGAAAATTTAACTCAAGCCACTGGCTTCTGCTAAAAAAAATTTGCCACGGATCTGGCTTAATAGGAAGATCAAACATCGATAACCTGCTGCCTGACTTCGACTTTCTTCTTGGTCCAGAGCATGTCGAGAGCACTATCAGCATCGCCCAACAAAATATCAAAACCAACATCTGGAGACAAGCTCTGTTAACCTACAAAAAAATACCAAGAACTGTTAGCATGTATAAATTAACACCTTGCATTTATTTACCAGGTCTCTAACACACAAGAGATTAGTCTTAAAAGGGCACCAAGCTCTCTTCCACACTCTGTGAGGTTAAATGAAACATCAAAGGCTATGTAATTGGAGGCCACATGTTGTTTCTGTCATGTAATCAAAGTCTTTTTGCTGAAGTATAAATTAACAACCAACCATTCTTCTTGCTGAAGTATAAATTAACAAAAATAAATGTCATTACCTTCATGCTCAAGTAAGAACAGTAGTAGATTTTTGAGTTGAAGACTCTCCAATATTAAGATTCATAATATCTTTGGTGAGCTCATCCAAATCTAATTCCTCATTATCTAGCATAAAAGAGAACAATAAACTTACAGGTTAATCAAATAGACTATACAAGAGAGAGATGAAATAATCTTTAATATATATATATATACACACGTTAAAACTTAATTCATTTACCTCTCATTTCATATAACCAATCCCATGCACACACTAATGCTTCAACATTTTCCGGTTTGAGAGCGCTTTGATATTGGTCAAGGACTCGTTCGCTAACACTAAAAGCACTCTCGGATGCCACGGTAGAAATAGGAACTGACACCACATCTCTTGCCATGAGAGCAAAGCTCGGGATAGCGGAATTGATTAGAATTCCAAAATGTAAGAATATCCACTTCGAAATTCTGATCATATCTTGGCTCATCTAAATAAAGCTCCAATTGGGATTTTTGAGAGGTAACAAATTCTTGACTCTCAAATGAATCAAAGTCCTATAAGATTGAAACATAAAAAATAATCATTAAACTATGCATGTGAGATGCTAAAATTCACCGAATGAAAAGAAACTTTTAACATTTAAAAAATATTTTACCTTCAAAACATCCATGCAATGTTCATCATAAATGTCTTTGTGGCCATGGAAGCTCCCCGCCTTGTTAGAATCCTCAAATCTTCTTAGCATACGAAATTCCGATTTGCTTGCATATTCATTGAAGAGAGAGAAAAGCTTGCTTTTTACCTTCCCAAATTGTCTAGAATCATCTCCATACAACCGCTTGTAGCAAAATTTCACAAATTGTATTGTATATTGAGGATCCAATACACAAGCAATAGCAAGAAATAAATTATATTCTCTCTAATACTTTTCAAACTTTCTATTCATCTCAATAGCCATTGATTTCACATGAAAATCATCACTTTCCATCCCTATTTTCAAGGTATGTTGAACAACAAAACCTTTGGAAATAAAGATTAGTCGTGGGATATTTTGTACCGTAGAAGATGCATGTCACATTATAAAATATTCTTAAGAATGTTTTAATCTTTTTGGTTTTATCCCATTCCTCTTCGGATGGACAAAATCGTGTAATTAGAATCACTTAGTTTCATGTGAAGAAAAGCTCAGCGGTAGTATAAAGAACTCTCAAGCATCAAAAAAGTAGAGTTCCATCTTGTTGGAACATCTTGCCTCAAACTCTTTCTTGCATCCAAAGAAACATGAGCCATACATTCAAGAAACTTTTGCTTTCTAATTTGAGAACCCTCAACGTACTTAACACTTTCTCGAATTTTAGAAATACAACCATCAGGTTCCTTTAATCCATCTTGCCCAATCAAATTGAGAATATGTGCACAACATCTCACATGAAATAGTTCTCCATTTCCAAGAAGTGCTTGCTTTATTTAAGTTGTTCCTTCAACAAACAACAAACACATCATTCGCCAAAGCATTATCCAATGTGCAAGAAAATAGTTTATGATCTATTTTCTAATCAACAACAAATTGTAGATTCTTTCACAAATTGCGACACTGGAGTGGGGTGGAGGCATAAAACTAAAATTAAGGATGCGCTTTTGAAGCCTCCAATCATCATTTATGAAGACAAAGATCACCATTGATAGCAATGGAAGTCCACAAATCAGAAGTCAAATTAACTCTACCCGGAAATGATTCTAAGAGTCTTTTTAAGTCTATATTTTTCTTTCTCATATAGATTCAAAACATCGGACTTGGCGATATTCCTTGAATTGTGTATCACCTCTTCATGAAGGTATGAGAGAATAGCTCTAACTCCTTCATATTCAACAAATTTTAATGGCAAATCATGTTGGATAATTCCTTTAATGACCAACTCTCTAAACTTGTCCGGATCAAACTTTGATGCACACATAATTAAAGACCCACTCGATTGAGAAAACATCATTTGACTAAGATCTCTTTGCTTCTTACAAGTTTGTAAACGCTTCAATGAATTTTTTGTACCATGACCAGTGTCACAAATTTACTTTGAACCACATTTATTACACCTGCAGGTTCTTTTTTGTCCCACGACTTCATCTTTGGTAAAATATTTCCAAACCATTGAAGTTTCTCTTCTTTTTCTTTTCACATGAGACCCTTTCTTGTTAGTAATAGAATCGGATTTTTCACTATCATTCTCAACAGGTGAAACATCTAACTCAATACCATAACTTCATCAACGGAATTATTAGCATCGAACTCCATAATTATCTGTAAAAATATATATTCTTTCAAACAAAATACTATCAAATCCTCATTTAGACAACAAACTCCATAATACTCAAAAGCAGCTAAAAGCAAAACAATACACAAATGACATGCAGGTTTGTCTCAAGAAAAGCAACCAATTTGTCATATCAAAGCGGCGTGATTAAGCATAAATAAGTCATTTGCAGAAGCATACTAATAAACATATAGATTGCATTTCAATTGCTCTCTTTTGTTGCATATATAGCAAGTGGTCAGAAAGAGAAGTTATGACAACCTGTTAGATCGTGTTACAAACTGAGATGTTCATGTACCGTTAATAGTAGTTACTATAGTTTTTTTTTGTTAATCAAACTCAATCTATTAAAATTTATCATGCTAAGCTAGGCAAGAGGACTTTTCTAAAAAAATCATATTCTGTCATGTCGGGATATTGTGAAGGAAGATCAACCATTCTTGTTTAAGCATCAAAAATTGTATAGATTAAATAACAAAAACTCCTAAGCTGGACTTATTATCCCACCAAAAAAAGAAAAATAAAAACAAAGTAAAATATAAATTGCCAAAATAACACCCTTTTTTTATGATTTATAAAGAGACTTGATGCTAAACAATTTTTCAACCATGAAGAAGCCAAATACATGATACCAAAATGCACTGTTAAAACTGAAAAAATATTTTGGCACTTAATAAAATAAATATACAAGACATGATAATAAACTGAATAGATAGAATTGACATCCCAAAAAATCTGAACATATAAACCTCAAACTGAAATTAAAATAAACTTGACACTAGAGAAACATATTGGCAGAAGGGGGAAAAACTACAATCTATTAAAATTTATCATGCTAAGCTAGGCAAGAGAACTCTTCTAAAACAATCATCTTCTGTCATGTCAGAATATTGTGAAGGAAGATCAACAGATGCTGTGTTTCTTTCTCAGAATTCAATAGAAATTTGGAAGACGAATGATTTAGAGATTCTAATTGACACGCAGGTCATCATGCTCAAGAAATTATTCAGGATACCAGACAACGGATCTGAATCTAATGAAGCTTGTGCGAATGTCTCGAAGAGAGGACGAGAAACTCACCTTTCAGATTCGTGAAGTCGCCGAGTCTGATAGCTCGCTGGAGAGAAATTTGGCGAAGCTGCGAGGCTACGAAAGTGCGACTTCGGCCAAATCTAGTGTTTCATTGGAAGAGGCCGACGACTTGGGCGGGTCGATGGATTGTTGGAAGTTGGAACTGGAGACTGGAGAGGGAGGAGAGGGGAGGATGGGGATTTGAAGGGGCCGGCGACTTGGGTGGGTCGGTGGATGATCTAAAGGTTTCGTTGGAGTTTGGATGAGGGAGAATAGAGAGGGGCTGCAGCAGTGAGGAAACGAAGAAAAGATTCCCAAATAAAATTCTCTGACTCAAATATATATATATATATATATATACACACACACACACACACACACACACACACACACACACACACGATGTATTTTAAACGGGACTTAGCGGGTCTGATGGGTTTGGGTCGACCCGACCCATTTATTAATCGGGTCTGGTGGGTCGACCCGATTACGACCCAAACTCGTATAGCTCAAACCCATACCCACTTACTCTGGGTCGGGTCGGGTCTGGTGGATCGGGTCCGAATTGCCCCCCACATGCATGTATCTCATTTACAACTGTAAAAGAATTTACCAATTAGACTTATGAATTACGGCCAATTACAACAAACAAACACTCTTAAATTTTAGTTGATCAGACTTCAAAGAAATAAAGCAAAGACTAATACTGAATGAAATTATAATGTCGCAAAATTTAACTCATTTATAAAAATCTATGAAGTTAAAGTTGCGACCCAAATAAAATTTTGGCACTTTCACTTGTTTTAAAAAAAAAACAAACCTAATGTCCCAAATTAAATCCCAGAAAGCAATGCAACTTGAACTTGCCTTCAAAAAATCAAAAACATTAAACCAATTCAATATTGACCATCAATGGCTCCTAACAAAACAGCATCAGACTCTTTTGCGGCCACAAGCATGTCTTCCTGCAATGGCACCCCAGTTGCATCAAGCGCCACTCCTCTGACCAGCATTTCTCTGAAATTTGAACTCAATCCCTGAGGTGACAAAGAGCAACTATTAAACTAAGATTAAAATTCCTAAACAAACTCTCAGTCTGTGGTCTCTGAGTTGCAAAAACTATTAATTAAATGCTATTGACTCAATCAGTCAGCAGATCATGAAAAAAAACCTAAACAAATCTTGTATGCAGAAAAAAGAGTCACCTTTACTGTTGAAAAAAAATAAAATTTAGTGTTTTGATCAGAGTTTTGAGTACCTCCCTTCATGAGAAGCAGCAAGAGAGAGGACGTCTTTAGAGTCGGAGATGACTTTGGGGCCGATGCCATCGCCAGGTAGGAGGGTGATACTGTAGCTCAAGTGGGCGGGCGGCAGCGAGCAGCGGAAGCTTAAAGCCCTCACGGGGAGCGGCACGCGTAGGATTTGGGGCTAGGGTTTTGAAATGATAGGGATTGAATCGTAAAGATGACATTTTTTCTCGTTACTTCAATAATTATGTTGTTTTTATTTTTATAGACCTTATACTGATTGAAATAATTAAACTGTAACTGTTTTTACTCTCATGTGAGAGACGACACTACCTATATTTGAAATTTACATTTATTTGATTGAATTTGGAAATTGTGAACTCAATGCGAAGTAGGATTTTACTGCCATTTCCAAGTTGTACAAATGTAATAGTAAAACCTAATAATAACTCCTTTTTGCCTTTTATTTTAATATATTTTATTTGAAGAAAGGAGTAGAAAAACCCAACAACATCACAACATCTAAACAAGAGGAACCAAGTAGTTATTAAGAAGGGAAGAGGAAAAGAAGAATTGAAGGAAGGAGAAACAACATCAGTAAAGGAAGATAAGAGAGAGGAAGAAGAAAAAACTCAGCAACATGAAGAGGAGAAGAGGAGAAAGAAAAGAGTTTATAGAATTGAAAATATATAAAATTATAAAATGGTAATTTTTTTTAAATTTCTACCTTTATTCATCGACTAAAGGTCTTCGATGGTGTTCTATTGCTGATGATCAATATCAGAAGTGTCATAAGAGTTGTTGATCGCTGGCTGTCAGATGTGAAGTGGATCCAGAATCAGTTTGGGGGTGAATGTTGGGGCATCTGCCCCTCGCTGATCGACTCATATTTAAGTGAAGCAGGTTAGACCCGCTTTAAAGTGGATTCAACCCGCTTAACTAAAAGAATAAATTTTAGAAAGCGGCCCACCCAGACAACCCACATGTGAAGCGGTCTTTAAGCCCAATCCCGCATAGTCAAACTTGGGCGCTAGCAGCGCCCAGAGAGACCGCCTAGGCCCAAAGTCTAGCGGTCGAAGGACCGCCTTCGCCTAGGCGGAGCCTAGGTGGGGATCCTGGGCCAATTTTTAAAACACTGAGCAAGCAAAACTAAGCATAACATTTTCCTTTAGTGAGCATTACAACATTTTCTTTTTATTTTCATTTCGAGAAATAGGTGCACACTGCTAGATGACACTTCAAGAATTGAACCCTACATTTCATCCGACTATCTTCTGTCTTTTCTACTGCATCAAGCTCCTCGTCTAATTAGACAAAAATACTCTGAAGGGTTGAATTTTTTCAAAATCAAGGAGGCGTGCAGAACCAGGACAAGAGAAGTTAAAGCCCAGTAGTATTAGAGAATAAGACAGATTGTGAAGACAGTGGAAAAAGAGGAGAAACTAATGTCTCTTTTGGATATGTGGTTTATGGCACTTTTTTTCCTTGTGATATCAAAAAATGTGCTTGTTGACTATTTAGACAGACATAAAAGGCTATTGATGTGACGTTTTCTCAAATGTGCTTATTGACTATTGATAGGTTTGCAGTTGAGAGAACAGAAGACTAAAAAAGAATATCTTTTCCTTTTTGAGACAATGCAATTTTGCTATTTGAGTCCTAAAATGACGTGCCAGCATGCAGTTTCCTCCTGTATTAATCACGACAAAATAGAAATAGAATTGAAAGTACCTGAAATTTATGTTGGGATCATGTAGTTGATAGTGTCGCAACAAAGTTCCCCGCATCCAAAATGCCACTATAAACCACCAGGTCATGGGAGAACACAAATAAAGGTCAGGAGGTAGGACCTTTCTTCGAAGTTCAAATGAAAGATTTAACATATAATTTATGAAAAAGAAGATACCAACGAAATTAATGTCATAATAACATCAATAATGAAATTAAGGGAACAAAGAAGGCTAGAAAATTCTAAAGAGTCAGTATACAGGCATAATTTTAAAATAAGATAAACATAGTACTGATTTCTTTGAACATTATAGTGTTAAATTTGTTAAATGGAAGGTGGTGTAATGGAGCCAAACATACCAAGGTAGTAGAAGTTCTGACATACCAAAACAGCAACTGTCAACTACCTTGATTGATTGAATCTGAAATAACAAGACAAGAAAAAGTCAATGAGATAACTGAGATCAAAGAAATTGCAAGAGTTCTTTAAATATATCAGTCTCTGTGTCCTGGATTCAAGACTGACATTATGCCCATCCAATGGGAAAACCCCCTTGGTTCAAGACAAATGATAAGATTTCAATAGTGTTCAAGACAAATGATAAGATTTCAATAGTCTGCTAGGAAAAAATAAAAGTTAGAACTTGAAGAGGACAAGGAACACCTGCAAAGGCTATGTTTAATTGGCTCTAATGAGAACACACAGAAAATAAGAACAGTGAGTAAACAAAATGTTTCCCAATTTGATTAATGATACGAATTGAAAGGAACAAAGAAAACAAATCTTCCAAATTTCAAGGTAAAAGAAAAAGAATATAAGTTTCTATTCAGCTTCTTATTTAAAAGAGTTCATAGAGGCCCTCCATGAGATGGCAGAAGATTCACATTCATTTTTTTTTTTTAAAGAAGAAGATTCATGCTCATTACGTGGAGGTTCATTTTTTTTTTTAAAGAAGAAGATTCATGCTCATTACGTGGAGGTTCATGGTGGCACTTTATGTGCCTCCCATGATTCAAAATCAAACCTGGGAAGTAATAAAAATAGATTCCAGAAATAATAAAAAAGCAGGGAGTAATAAAATTATAATTTCTTTTGAGGTCCTAAAGTTATAAATCAAGGGAAATCTAGAGTGATGCATTGCTAGTATCTATATGTAACCATCGTATTGACCGTGGAAGAGATGGTTTTATTATAAATGTGGCACATCCCCGTATTTCCAAATATTGTAAGCGAAGATACATCTCTCTTCCTGGTATAACAGCTAACCATTCCTCCAAACTAGGAAAATCCTATAAGTCAATCTTTTAACTTCGAAAATGTGCAGCCTTCTCCACAAAACTCTCTTCCAATTTTCCTCACAGCCGGCATGTTTTCTAGAACAAAGCGTTCAAGAGCAGGCAATTCACCAAGTGGAGGAAGGCATTCAAATCTTGGAAGATTACACAACCAGACTCTATCACATTTGAGAAATTTGCTATCGAAGAAGGAAACCTCACTCCCCTGTAATGTTCAATCACAATCCTGTTTAAAGAACAGGAAGGCTGGAGTTTCTCAATAATAGCCTCAGCATCAAGTCAGGTGGCGGAGGTAAACTCCAATGTGAAGACCTGTTCCAGTTCAAATCCACAAATGTTCTTTGCACTCAGGTTTGCTGTAATTGTTTGTACCAAGTCCTTCACTTGTGTAGACCCATAAGCCATAGTTCACCTTGATTAGGTGCAGATTTTGCAGTTCCCTGACAGAACGCTCATCATCCTCCCCCGCATGAAAGACATTCAATGTCTGTAGATTAGTTAATCTTCCCAAGTTGCGAGGCATTTCAACATCAAAACATTCCCATATGTAAGGTGTCTGAGGTTGACTATACCATGTCTCCCATGCCTTCAGGAAGCTTAACGAGCGTTGGACACAAGCTGATTTTCAATGTATGCAAGTTGTACAAGCTAGTGATGGAGTTGGGTAATAATGTAATGAAGATATGTGAAAGATCGATAAACCGAAGATGTTTCAGTTTTCCAATTGCACTAGGTATGTTTTCAACTCTAAATAAATTCGGGGAACACAGATGAATCATATTTGTCACTACACATGACACAAACTCCTCAATATATTTTCCTCAATATCTTTTCTTTCAAAAATTTCAGGCTTAGATATAGAAAATGACCTCAATTTCTTTGCTTCACAAGTAGTTTTTATAGTTTCCAATGACAAGCCACCATAGAATATTACAGAAGAACAGTGACATACTTAAGAGACACGTCCTCTATTACCAGCCACCATTGTGCAATATTCATCCCTTGCAACAAAGCATGCAAGATCATGGACTAAATCGTGCATTTTAAATGTCACAGTGCCACTCCAATAATGTTCGTCTACATCCTGAAAAAAAGATCTCCATAACAAACTATTCCAGTACTGCTTACCAATGTCCTCCGCAAGCATTCCTTCATCTGGTGACTGAATGCACCCTTCAGCAATCCAGAGCTGAATCAGTTCCAACCTCCAAAATCATGATCTTTGGGGAACAATGCGAGGGCAAATTATCATAACTTATCTTTAGTGCAGGTAGTATTCCCTCTTTGCCTTCATTTAAATCCCAAATTTCACTATTCTGGATAGCTAACCACTTTTCTTGTCCTCTTTTTGTGGCCACAAGGCTTCCTAATGATTTTGCTGCTAATCGCAAACCCCCACACTTTTTGACAATATTTTTCCCTATTTCACTAGACCGGTGTCTATTGTTCCCTTCCTGTCCCAAATGCCTTTCCCTTGAATAAGACTCAGCAATCATCATCTGATAGGACCTCTAATTTGAACGAGCTGGTCATGGTGCCCATTATTGTAGCAACTGTTTGGCTACAAGTGGTTACTATGATCCCTCCTCTTAACAGAAGCTTGAGAGGTTCCCACTTTGATGCATCCTTGTTCCAGACGTCATCCAGAACAGTCTGTATCTCCTATCCTGGATGATTTTCCAGAGACAGCTGGATCTCTTCAAGATTTGAGAAGCTGCATGCTTTCTCTGGGGCACCACTAGAACTGCCTTCACAGTGGCTTTCACATTAAAATCTTTACCCCACACAAACCCATATTCGCAATTCAAAATGCTTTTGTATATTATCATCATTAAAGACTGAGAGAATATGGTTTATCCAACTCCTCTAACCCAACAATTGGAAGGATGCTGAAATATTTATCATTGTCCGCTTGAGTAAAAAATTTATCACTATTTCTTTATCATCATCTCTTCTGAAAACTTCAGATTTAATTTCGAACGAGAATGTCTCTCTCCCTTTAAGGATAATCTCTCAGCCAAGTGACAGTTTTTTCGCTCTTTCGCAATCTCTCCAAATCGCTTAATGATGTCTTTTATTTTGTGACTTGAGTCATCTTAAAGCAAATTGCAATGACTTGTGAGAGGAAAAGAGAACGTGCAACTCTTGTGATGGGACTGAGACCCTTTATCTTCTGCCTCAGTGCTTCAGTCTAGAACTCATCAACCACATCGTCTGCGTCTAAAGCTGTCCTTGAGATCCCTCAGCCATTTGTACAGAGTTTTGTCATCTGTATTCCTCTCTGCATCATCAAGCAAGGCTCATACAGTCAGCAACAGGCTGTTGAGCTTCTTGATGTCGTCCTTGACACCCAAAGCAGTCCCAGCTCCTGCCAGGCGGCAGAGGCCAATTTGCAGATCAGAAGATCCATAACCGGAGTCACAATTAGCGGCAACGCCATTGCTCACTTTCTCAAGCTATTGATTAGTCTGTTGCAGTTGTTCCTTGTTCGTCAACATTGCTTCCTAGATTTATACAACACAATTTCCTTTTTCTTCAGCAACCCAAGTGAGAAGACATGTCTGGATAAGTTTTGTAGCAGGGCAAACTAATGAAGGAAACAAATGGAAGCAAAGTAAACATTGAACCCAAACAACAGACCAAGTGGCAATCAATTCTTCTGCGGGCTGAACAATGGAGGAAGCAAGTGGGAGCCAACTAAATAGACAAGAGAAAAACTTGCTCTTCTTCAAGTTCAAGTTGATGCTTTATTGCCAGCACTAAAAACAAAACAGGGAACTCGGTTCTGTCAGTGGATCTCCAGAAATATGGTCCAAAATGCGAATTGGAGGGAACCCTCCGTAATTTTAAAAAAATTGAAAATTGAAAATGAAGAACAAAAGAACTCAACAGATAAACATGTATTGTTTTTTTTTCCTTTAAGACTGGGACCACACCCTGTGAAACTGAGGCAAATTGGAAGCACTCATAATAACTCCCATTCTTACATAATAATATAAGTAAATAAATTTTAAAATACTTTTGCATTTTCAAATTAATGAATGAAGAATAGATAAAAGAAATGTTGCGATTTTCAAGCTCGATCTTCCTTAAAGAGAAGGGAAAGTGGATCTTTAATTACGGACCAAGCCAAAACAAGATAGTAACCTGTCCAAGCCAATAATCAAGGTTTCCACACAGGGTTCCAGGAGTTACAAAGATCTGAAAACATAGTATCAATTATTTAAAAAAAACTAACATCATGTAAGGAACCAAAAAATTACAAATAAGTCAATGTACATCACGCTGTTCATTTCTACTAACCCTTTTCCCATTTGATCAATGGTAGGAATGGGAAAAGGAAGCATTATGTAGATCTTCCAAATTTCCAGGTCAAAAAAAGATTTATACATTTCTATTCAGGTTTTTATTTAAAAGAGTTGGTAGAGGGGTTTCCATGAGATGGGAGAAGATTCACATGATTTAAAGAAGGGAAATGATATAAATAAATTCCAGAAATAATAGAAAAACTGAGAAACGAATTATGATTTCTTTGAAGTCCTAAAAGTTATCCAAGGGAAATGTTTATTTTTATTTCCCCTCAGATGAAGCAGTAGAAAAGAAATAAGCAGTATTCTATAGCCAACGAATAATAGATTATGTTTAAGCAATAGAATTAGTATTCTATATCCAACAAAAAATAGATTATGTATAAGCAAAATATCAGCATGCAGAACAAAAGGAAATGAGGCAAAGTACAGAAACCTGAAAAGAGTAGAAAGGGAGGGAGATTGTGCGCTATGTCTCTCTGATGCTGATGCCTGGGATGTGCGCAATCTTGTGCCAATCCGCACCTCTCCTCCTGCATGTTCTTCTCCAGAATAGGGCATCAAATGATGGTCAGTTTCTGAAGTTCATTAAGGTGTTGCAACCACCTCTGGCAACAATTCTAGCACAGGGAAGCCATGAAGCTTCACAGACCACAGGGACGTGACATTTCCCGGTCACTCCGGCAAATGCAACGAGTGACATTCCCATACTATCAGATGTTGGATCAAAGACCAACAGAGGTTGCAATGATCCCTGGTAATCCAAAATCCAGATTATCTATTTTACAGAAGCTGAGTGTTTGGAAAGATGGAAACTACTCCCCGCATGATAACCTTGCACATATAGTCAAGATTTTTAGTTTTCTCGATGATCATCTCTCCAAGGTAGGGGAGGTACTGTATCCCATCCCATTCAGGGGGTTCTGTTGCTGACCAGGATCCTTCACAGTTGTTATAATGTTCAGTGCCTTCAGCCTGGGCAACTCTTTTTAGGCATCCTCCTGATGCTAAGAGCCTTGTGTTGCTGTGTGATAGATTTAATCACACTACTGGTGATGGAAAATACAGATGTATCTCCTATTACTGGCATTTCCATATTTCTAGAAATTCAAGGCAAAAGGGTGCACGTCTTTTACAGGAATAATAGCTAACCATTTCTCCAAATTAGGAAACTCCAATAGATTAAAATCTTTTGACTTTGCAAATGTGCCTCCGTCCCCAAAACTCTGTTCCAATTGCCCTTACAGATGTCAGATGGCAGGTTGTTTAGTTCAAGGTGCTCAAGAGAAGGAAAGGCACGAAGGATTTCACATCTCGGAAGATGGCACAACAGGATCTCTATCAGATTTCGGAAATCTGCCATCCAAAGAAGGGAACCTCACTCCCATGTAATTTTCAAACTCGATCTTCCTTAAAGAGAAGGGTATGTCTTCAGAATCAGGTGGTGATGGTTAAGTTCGAAGATGCAAATGTGTCCCAGTAGAATGCCAAGTACGTTAGGTTTGTCTTTGCACTCAGATTTGCTGCCACTGCCTGTGCTAAACTTTTCACCTTATCTACACCTGAAATATAGAGCCCACCTTTGATTAGGTACTGAGTTTGTAGTTCCTCAAGAGTACGCCCATCCTTCTCACCAACATTGAATACATTCAATGTTCTTAGATTAGTAACCTTCCCAAGTCGAGAGGCGTTTCAATGTTTGAAGATCCCCATATGTGAAGCTGTCTGAGGCTGACCATGTTTCTCATGCCTTCAAGAAACTGAACAAGTTTTCGACAATGCTTGAGTGTCATACATATGAAAGTTGTAGAGCCTAGTGATAGAATTAGGTAACTGCGTGATGTAGCATGTGAAAGATCAATAAACTGTAGATGTTTCATTTTTCAATTGCACTAGCAATGTCTCTAATTCCAAGCTCATATAAATTCAATGAGCGCAGACATTGCATAGATGAGTCATATTTGTCACAACATACAAGACAAACTCCTTGATGATCATTGCTTTCAAATTTTCAGGCTTATATATAAAAAGGGCCCTCAACTTCTTTGGTCCACAGGCAGATTTTATAGCTGCCAATAACAATTCACCATAAAATATTACACAGTTTTCATAGTTGCGATGACAATTCACCATCAAATATTATGGACGAATAGAGACATCATTGAGAGACACGTCATATGTTACCGGCCACTATCATGCAATATTCATTGTTTCATCCCTCGCAAAAAAACATGCAAGATCATGGGCTAATTGTGCATTTTAAATGTCACAATGCTCCCCAGTAACGTTCATTACATCCTGGAGAAAAAGATCTCCACAACAAACTATTCCATTACTGCTTACCAATGTACACCACAAGCATTCCTTCACATGATGACTGAAAGCACCCTTCAGCTATGCAGAGCTGAATCAGTTTAGACCTTGAAAATTCATGATCTTTGGGGAACAGTAAGCACCGTTTCAAATGTGGCAGCAAGTGACCATAACTAATCTTCAATGCAGGTAGTATTCCATCTTTGCCTTCATTTAAATCCCAATTCTCACTATTCTGGACATCTAACCAACTGTTCTTGCCCTCTTTTTGTGGCAATAACAGTTCCTACTGATTTTGTTGCTAACAAAGTACGTTGGGGGAAAATAGTAAGAAAAAAGGAGAGAGTGAAATTAGGATAAAAAAGTAGTTTTTTTGAAGTAGTTTTTTTGGCGGGGATCTGGAAAGAGAGCAAAAAAGAATTAGGGAAAGTAAAAGAAAATTTAAATGAATAAAAAATAAAGGAGGTACAAAAATAAAGAAGAAAAAGAAAATAGAACTGAAGAACAAGTAAAATTAAATAACACGTAAGAAGAAAAAGAATTAAAAAAGAAGTACAAATTCTAGTGAGGAAAAAAAATCCATAAGCAGTGAGGAAATGAAAATATCTAGAAAAAAGATTAAAAAGGCAAAAGAGCAACAACCAGAGGAAAAAACAGAACCTTAAAAAAGAAAAAAATCTAAAAGAAGAGCAATTAAAGATTCAGAATGCAGAAAATTTTGATTAAAACAAAAGAATCATTAAAAATAAAGAAAAAAATCAGCAACGAAGAAACAATATCAAGAAAAGAAAACCAAAGCAAGCAAAAAAAAAGGATACAAAGGGAACAGAAGGAAAAATAATCGGCACACGTAAATCAAAATGTTTGGGGGAAAAAAAAACTAAGCAGAATAGAGTTACTTGAAGAAAAATAAATCTAAAAAAAGGGATAAAGCAGAACTTAATCTTGAAAAAGTAAAGAAGAAAATCTAGTAAGAAAAGAGAGGACATTAAAAAAAGTGAAAAGCAAAAAATCTTCAAAAAGATATAAAGAAAAAAAATACCCCAGAATCCTTTTAAAAAGCAGCAGCAAAAGAAAGAAGAAAAACCTTTCAAAAAAAGAAAATAAGAAGTTTGAAAGAAAAAGAGATATAAGAGAACAGATAAATTCTAGGAGAAAAAGTAAATAAGAGTCAGCAAAAAAGAAAGAATCTAAAAAATTAAAATAAAGAAAAAAAATAAAGAAAAGAGTTAAGGACAAATTGGAAAATAAAAAGAAAAAACAAAATTATTGAGGGAAAAGCGAAAAATATGGGAAAAAGAAAAGAAAATAAACATTGAAGAAAAGGATAATAAGTTAATAAAAAAAGAGAGAGGATTGGAGGATAAATAAAATACTAAATCAGAGAATAACTTACAAAAAGTGACTAAGAAAAAAATCAGAGAAAGAACAAAGTAAAAGAATTGAACAAAGGAAATAATAGAAAAAAGGGGGGGGGGAAAGAATTTCAAAGAAAAAGAAAAAAAAGAACAAAAAAAAAAGAGAATATGGGAAAGATAAGGAAAGAAATAAAAACAAAAGAATAATAAACAATAATAGAAACTTATGGAGAAAATGGAACAAAAATAAGCAAAAAATAAAAAAAAAAATAAAGGATTAATGAAAACGAAAATAAAGAGAAAAAAGTAAAACATAATAAGAACAATAGGAAATGAAATAAATCATATGGAAGAAAAAGAAAAGAACCTAAAAAGGAAAGAAAACCAAATATCTAAAAAATTCAATAAAAGAAAAGAATGAATAAATAAACAGCAATAAAATAAAAAAAGAAAGAAAAAAATCAGAAAAAGAAAAGTAAAGAATAAGGGATGTAAAAACTGCAATAAAATAAAAAAGAAAGAAAGAAATATAGAAAAGAAAAGAATAAAGGATGTAAAAGAGAAGAAAGTAATTGGAAAAATTGAAAAAAAAAAAAAAAAAATAAAAATAATAAAAAGGAAAATTGTCCACCAAAAAGCAAAGAAAAAAATCTAGATCATATAAAAAGCTAAATTTCCTCTTATTACCATGAACTGTCATAGTTTTCTCAAAAGAAACCCTAAACTATCAAATTCTCAAAATACTACCACAAAATATTCCTCGAATTTCCAAATAACTACTTTGCATCAATATACCGTTCCAACATTTGTTATGTGATTATTTCTAGGCATCATCTTCCAAAACGTCATCTCCAAACACTTTGAAGAAGTGTCAAGTGCCCACCTACGGCGAACTTCAGCACGATAACAATCTCCACTCGACTGGATTCGCACACTAGAAACGCCACGAGACCAACTGAAGGAGAAGAGAATCCACGAGATCAACATCATGAGAGGGAGTCTGATTTTGGTGTTGGTCGTTTGTCAAGAAATTTTCTGGTGGTGGGGTTTGGGTGGGGATCTGGGTGGGTGGGTGGGAGGGGATTTCTTATGAAAAATGAAAGTTACAGACTTATTTTCATCTCATCATGTAAGAGTAAGGGTATTTAGGTCTTTGCACTACCACCTTTAATACTATTAAGGACCAAAGTGGGAAAAATAGTTTGTGATAGTATTTTGGGTATTTGATAGTTTAGGTTTTTTTGGGAAAAACCATGATAGTTTATAGTAGTATTTAAAATTTAGCCTATAAGAGAAGAATATCTAGAAATGAAAGTAGAAGCCAAATAAAAAGAAAAGTAAAGAATCTTCGAAAGGAAAAAAACTAGAAAAAGAAAAGAATGAATCAGGAAAATAACGAAAGAATATAAGAAAAGAAAAGAATTCTAGAATGTAAAATATCAAAAAAACATGAAAAAATGATAAAAAGGGAGAGAATTGAAGAAAATAAAATAAAACATAATGTTAAAAATTTGGAAAGGAAAAGAAAGTAAAAATTATCTGAAAATCAAACGAAGAAATTCGGAAAAATAAACAAAAAAAAAAAAAAGGAAAAATTTACAAGAACTAGAACTAAATCAGAAAAATCTAAAAAATGAAATAGGAAAGTTAGGAAACAAAAATATAAAGTTGGATAAAAAGAAACGAAATAATCATGTTAAAAAGGGAAAGAAATATGGAAGAGTACGAGAAAAAAAGTATAATAAATTAGGATAGAAGGAAAAAGAACTTTTGGAAAGAATTAAAAAAATGAGAAAAAAACATGAAAAAAAAAGAATTAAGAAAAAGAAAAGAAAAATTGGCAAGAAAAGAATAGAAAAAAATATTAAAAGCAGAAAAAAGAAATAAAAAGGCAAAGAAAATATTTTGAGAATAAAATAAATAGTCTTAAGAAAAAAGAAAACCTAGAAAATAAGAAACCAAAAAAGGGAGTAAAGCACAAAGCAGATAAACCATATCGAAGGTTCAGATTTTCAAAGAATGCCTTGTTTTGAGAAAGAAAAATGGTAATTTTGAGATGCAGATAAGAGAAGATACATGTTTTCAATCTTTGTTGATCTCTTCTTTTAAGATCCTCTAAACTACCATCGTATATCAAATAAAATGAGCCAAGCTGGCAAATTTGATAATTGCTTAAACTCTTTTAGGCATATTCGAACTTGGATCTTTAATTATGGACCAAGCGAAAACGAGATAGTAACCTGTCCAAGCCAATAATCAAGGTTTCCACAAAGGGTTCCAGAAGTTACAAAGATCTGAAAACATAGTATCAATTATGAAAAAAAACTAACATCATGTAAGGAAACAAAAAATTACAAATAAGTCAATGTACACCACGCTCTTCTCGTTTCGACTACCCCTTTTTCCCATTTGATCAATGGTAGGAATGGGAAAAGGAAGCATTATGTAGATCTTCCAAATTTCCAGGTCAAAAAAAAAAGAATTTATACATTTCTATTCAGGTTTTTATTTAAAACAGTTGATAGAGGGGCTTCCATGAGATGGGAGAAGATTCACATTCAGTTCATGGAGGTTTCAGAGAAACATGTCTCAGTTTTTGTGCCTTCCATGATTTAAAGAAGGGAATGATATAAATAAATTCCAGAAATAATAGAAAAACGGGTAACGAATTATGATTTCTTTAAGGTCCTAAAAGTTATACAAGGGAAATGATTATTTTTATTTCCCCTCAGATGAAGCTAGAAAAGAAACAACTAGGATTCTATATCCAACGAAAAATAGATTATGTATAAGCAATATCAGCATGCAGAACAACAGCAAATGAGGCAAAGTACAGAAACCTGAAAAGAGTAGAAAGGGAGGGAGATTGTGCGATCTGTTTCTCTGATGCTGATACCAGGGATGTGCGCAATCTTGTGCCAATCCGCACCTCCTCCTGCATGTTCTTCTCCAGAATAGGGCATCAAATGATGGTCAGTTTCTGAAGTTCATTAAGGTGTTGCAACCACCTCTGGCAACAATTCTAGCACAGGGCAGCCATGAAGCTTCACAGACCACAGGGATGTAACAGTTCCCAGTCACTCCGGCAAATGCAACGAGTGACATTCCCATACTATCAGATGTTGGATCAGAGACCAACAGAGGTTGCAATGATCCCTGGTAATCCAAAATCCAGATTATCTATTTTAAAGAAGCTGAGTGTTTGGAAAGATGGAAAGCACTCCCCGCATGATAACCCTGCACATATAGTCAAGATTTTTAGTTTTCTCGATGATCATCCTCCAAGGTAGGGGAGGTACTGTATCCCATCCCATTCAGGGGGTTCTGTTGCTGACCAGGATCCTTCACAGTTGTTATAATGTTCAGTGCCTTCAGCCTGGGCAACTCTTTTAGGCATCCTCCTGCTGCTAAGAGCTTTGCATTGCTATGTGATAGATTTAATCACACTACTGATGATGGAAAATACAGATGTATCTCCTACTGCTGGCATTTCAATATTTCTATAAATTCAAGGCAAAAGGGTACACATCTCTTACAGGAATAATAGCTAACCATTTCTCCAAATTAGGAAACTCCTATAGATTAAAATCTTTTGACTTTCCAAATGTGCCTCCTTCCAATTGCCCTTACAGATGTCAGATGGCAGGTTGTTTAGTTCAAGGTTCTAAAGAGAAGGCAAGGCACGAAGGATTTCACATCTCGGAAGATGGCAGAACTGGATCTCTATCAGATTTTGGAAATCTGCCATCCAAAGAAGGGAACCTCACTCCCATGTAATTTTCAAACTCGATCTTCCTTAAAGAGAAGGGTATGCCTTCAGAATCAGGTGGTAATGGTAAGTTCGAAGATGCAAATGTGTCCCAGTAGAATGCCAGGTACGTTAGGTTTGTCTTTGCACTCAGATTTGCAGCCACTGCCTGTGCTAAACTGTTCACCTTATCTACACCTGAAATATAGAGCCCACCTTTGATTAGGTACTGAGTTTGTAGTTCCTCAAGAGTACGCCCATCCTCCTCACCAACATTGAATACATACAATGTTCTTAGATTAGTAACCTTCCCAAGTCAAGAGGCATTTCAATGTTTGAAGATCCTCATATGTCAAGCTGTCTGAGGCTGACCATGTTTCTCATGCCTTCAAGAAACTTAACAAGCTTTCGACAATGCTTGGGTGTCATACATATGAAAGTTGTAGAGCCTAGTGATAGAATTAGGTAACTGCGTAATGTAGGCATGTGAAAGATCAATAAACTGTAGATGTTTCATTTTCAATTGCACTAGCAATGTCTCTAATTCCAAGCTCATATAAATTCAATGAGCGCAGTCATTGCATAGATGAGTCATATTTGTCACGACATACTAGACAAACTCCTTGATAATCATTGCTTTCAAAATTTTCATGCTTATATATAAAAAGGGCCCTCAACTTCTTTGGTCCACAGGCAGATTTTATAGCTGCCAATGACAATTCACCATAAAATATTACAGTTTTTATAGTTGCCGATGACAATTCACCATCAAATATTAACGAATAGAGACATCATTGAGAGACACGTCATCTGTTACCGGCCACTATCATGCAATATTCATTGTTTCATCCCTCGCAAAAAAACATGCAAGATCATGGGCTAATTGTGCATTTTAAATGTCACAATGCTCCCCAGTAACGTTCATTACATCCTGGAAAAAAGATCTCCACAGCAAACTATTCCATTACTGCTTACCAATGTACGCCACAAGCATTCCTTCATCTGATGACTGAAAGCACCCTTCAGCTATGCAGAGCTGAATCAGTTTAGACCTTGAAAATTCATGATCTTTGGTGAACAGTAAGCACCGTTTCAAATGTGGCAGCAGGTGATCATAACTAATCTTCAATGCAGGTAGTATTCCATCTTTGCCTTCATTTAAATCCCAATTCTCACTATTCTGGACATCTAACCACTGTTCCTTGCCCTCTTTTTGTGGCAATAACAGTTCCTACTGATTTTGTTGCTAACAAAGTACGTTGGGGGAAAATGGTAAGAAAAAAGGGAGAGTGAAATTAGGATTAAAAAGTGGTATTTTTTTTTGGGAGGGGTCTGGAAAGAAAAAGCAAAAAAGAATTAGGGAAAGTAAAAGAAAATTTAAACAAATAAAAAATATGAATAAAAAATAAAAGATGTACAAATATAAAGAAGAAAAAAATAGAAATGAAGAACAAATAAAATTAAATAACATGTAAAGAAGAAAAAGAATTAAAAAGAAGCACAAAACTAGTGAGGAAAAAATAATAAGCAGTGAGGGAATGAAAATATCTAGAAAAAAGATTAAAAAGGCAAAAGAGTAACAACCAGGGGAAAACAGTACATTAGAAAGGAAAAAAAAATCTAAAAGAAGAGCAACTAAAGATTCAGAATGCAGAAAATTTGATTAAAACAAAAGAATCATTAAAAATAAAGAAAAAAATCAGCAACGAAGAAACAATATCAAGGAAAGAAAACCAAAGTAAGCAAAAAGAAGGATACAAAGGGAACAAAAGGAAAAAAAATCGGCACACGTAAATCAAAATGTTTGGAAAAATAACTAAGCAGAATAGAGTTACTTGAAAAAAATAAATCTAAAACAAGGGGAAAGAGCAGAACTTAATCTTGAAAAAGTAAAAGAAAAAAATCTAGTAAGAAAAGAAAGGACATTAAAAAAAAGTGAAAAGAAAAAAAATACCCCAGAATCCTTTTAAAAAGCAGCAGCAAAAGAAAGAAGAAAACTTTCAAAAAAGAGAATAAGAAGTTTGAAAGAAAAAAGAGGTATAAGAGAACAGATAAATTCTAGGAGAAAAAGTAAATAAAACTCGGCAAAACAGAAGAATCTAAAAAATAAAAATAAAGAAAAGAGTTAAGGACAAATTGGAAAATAAGAATAAAAAACAAAATTATTGGGGGGGAAGCGAAAAATATGGGAAAAAGAAAAGAACAAAAACATTGAAGAAAAGGATAATAAGTTAATAAAAAAAGAGAGAGAGGATTGGAGGATAAATAAAATACTAAATCAGAGAACAATTACAAAAACTGAGTAAGAAAAAATAAGAGAAAGAACAAAGTAAAAGAATTGAACAAAGAAAATAATAGAAAAAGGGGGAAAAAAGGAAAAGGCAAGAAAAAAGATCACAAAGAAACAAATAAAATCTAAGAAAAGAAAAACAGAATTGAAAAGTAAATATAATCAGCAAAAAGAAAGAAAGAAAAATTGAAAAAAGAGAGAAATTGAAAGAAAAACAGAACAAAGAATTGAAAAAAAAGGAAAATATGGAAAGAAAGAACTAAAAACAAAAGAATAATATAAAAAATAAGAGAAAATTATAGAGATAAAAAAAAAAAGATAATATGCAGAGAAGAAGATTAGCAATAAGGAAAATAAAGAATAATAAAAAAGTAAACCTCAATAAGAAAATAGGAAATAAAATAAAACTTGTTGAAAGAAAAGAAAAGAACCTAATAAGAAAGAATATAAAATATCTATAAAGTTCAAAAAAGAAAAGAAAGAATAAAAAACTACAATAGAATAAAAAAAAACTAAAGAAAGAAATCAGAAGAAAGAAAAGAATAAGGGATGTAAAGAAAAGAAAATAATTGGAAGAAACTGAAAATAAAGAATAAAAGTTAAGAAAATGGAAAAAAGGAAAGAAAAAAGAAAACAGAAAAATGTACACCACAAAGTAAAGAAAGAGAAATGTAGATCATATAAAAATAGAAAATCTAAAAATGAAAGAACATAGAAGCAAAATAAAAAGAAAAGTAAAGAATCTCAAAAGGGAAATTTCTTGAAAAAAGAAAAGAACAAATCACAAATTCAAGTCGAAATAAAGGGAACAAAAGTATATGAGAAAATAAAATATGTAGAAAGAAATATGAAAGGGAAATTACAAAAACATGACAAAATCATAAAAAAAGAAAGAACTGGAAAAAAAAAATGAATGTTTAAAATTTGAAAAGTAAAAGAAAGTTAAAATTATTTAAAAAGAAACAAGAAATTAGGAAAAATGAACACACAAAATAAAAATAAAATTGCAAGAACTAGAACAAAATCAGAAAAATCTAAAAACTGAAGAATCTGGAAAATTGAAGATTTCACGGGTGGGTAAAGAAATTATTAAGATTTTAGGTTTCAATATGGAAGAAAAAAGTAAGAGATAGTAACTAAACCTAAATAAAAAAAATCAACAACAGAAAAATTAAAAAGTTAATGAGGTAGAAAAAATAGTTGTTCAATATGTAAACAAAATACAAACATGTTATGTATAAAATATATCGAGTACAAATTTTGTCTCGGTACCAACTAAATTGGCACTGAATGATGCCCTCTACATAGGTGACAAAAATGGAATTATATACCTACCACAAGTCAGAAATTCTTCCTTTAGGCTGCAATAGCAGTCAGCAAAGCAGTATCCAAAGTTCCTCACCCTGAGAAAGAAGGCTTTGCCTGAAGATTGGCCTGTTATCAAAGCTTTTCTCAGTAGGACTTATAAATAGGTCGGAAATGGACTAGATAGAAGGTTCACACAGTCCAACCTTTTTCAGATATCAAAGACCATCTTTATGAATGAAATGCCCGCCCTAAAGAACAGCTGCATCATGTTGCCAAATCAATGTACTAGATAGGATGAGCAACTTTTGAAATTATGATTGCATTACAATCACCACCTCCTTTAAAAAACGTAGTCAAACCAGAGATCCTGGATTTTAGAGCTATAAGATCTGCTTCTGGACCAATGACAATATTTCAAGGCAAAGCACCACGGAAATTAGGAGGTGGTGGATAACAAGAAAGGATAATTAGGGGTTCCCAGGGGACAAGTATCCCAGTAAAAACCCGAGTCACCACCAGAGGGAACTCTTCAAATTCACACAAAATCTGAACAAAAGTTTCATCTTTAAAACATGCGAAGGAAAAAAAAAACATTCGTCAAGCAAAGGCCTTTGCATAAAGGTCGGTTTGGATTAGACCAGAGTCCAATATTCTCCATTGATCTTTGAGTTCCGAATAAAGGGCAAACCCTATCCTAACGAGTGGCTGCAGCAGCTTGTTACCTTGACACTTAAGTTGGGGTCAGGGTTTGAGCAACATGAAACCCTATTTACATGATTCCTTTCGCATAATTCAACAGATGAATGGATAGATAGAAGATACAAAGAGGAGGTATATGTAAAAATAAGTAAATTCCAATCTTTGATCTACAAGAAAACCCATGGTTAAAGATGAAGATATAGAGCTGATAACCCAACCAGGTCATTTCTTTGTAGAGTTAGGATTTCAAATTGAATTGGAAAACCTTACTGGCTTACTTAAACTTGGATTGACCATATCCATGATCCAACCCAAAGAAATTGAACCTCTAACCATCATAGGCCTGAGATGACGGATTCACATCATTAAAATATTTAGTTACAAGTTAGGAATAGCTATCCTTAACCAAGTACCATGAATATAATTTTGACTTAATTACAAATATTACCCTAAAGTTTAACCTTTTTGGAGATAAATAATTCAGATTGATTTTTTTTCAGCGCTTAAAATTTTGGGTTAAAGAGTCAACATTGAATTTTTTTTCTTTTTGTTTTGGAAAATTTTCAGAGTACAAGAAAAATTCAGTTTCAATCTTTGAGTACTGATGCTATTGTTCTCTAAAAAACAGAAAACCCTCAAGTATCCACACATACTGACACTTTCTCCCTAACTACAATGTTAAAAATAATTCAGGAAAATTGGTTAAAACATTCGCACAAAAGATAACTTACCACATGAACATTTAACCCAGGAAAAAGGTTACACAGCAGATAGAGGCACATGAAGAATCATCTGTCTAAAAAACAAGAATCATTAGCTAAGTGCAATTCGTTGCACCATCCAGTCATCTCAAAAAGAGAATTTACTCTGAACCATTGGAAGACAGAAAAAATGGGTCAGATTTATCTCAGACCTCAAAGGCCACAGATTATTCATTCATCCGAGAGTTCAGAAAAGAAAGTCATATTTTTTTTGACACCAGATGCACTATCCTAAGGCAAGGCAGTAATGCTCTTTTGTGTGTCTGTTTGGGTGTGTAGGTGTCGATGTCTGTGTGTTTCTATTTTCTCATTTGTTGATTGGTTGAGATTACGGTTTCTAGCAAGTTGAAATAAAGAACGGACATATCTAATCAGTTTGCAATTTTAATGGTGAGTGAACCTCTTCAAAAATTTGAAATACAGATTCAATTAAAGCTATACCATTTTGGATTCTCAATTAAAGCTTTGATTCAAGAATATCATAGCAAAAATCACACCAAATAGCAATTGTAGTTTAAAAAAAAAAAAAAAAGGGACAGAAATGTTTATAAACAAAACCACAAGACAATTGAGAAATGACACTTCATCATGATTGTTGCTTTCGTTTGCAATTGCATTCTTAGAAGTTTATAAGACATGAAGATTAAAAAAGAGGTCTCAAAAAAGCAGCCCTAAACAATAGGGGTTTTCTAAAGTTCAGTTATTCATAAAGATTCCCTACACGCATCATATAGACCTTTGTGAACTCTGAAATGAATGATGATCCATGCATAATTTGGACACAAAGGGTGTCACATTTTTCATTTTCAGATATCTCCTTGAAAACTTTATAAATTTAAAAAGAAAGAGAAATTTTTCTAGTTGTGTCCAAAAAGAAGACAAGGTTTATGGAAAGAAGAGATGGAGAACGGAATTTTGTCCTCCGAATAGAGATTTCTCATTCCATTATTTCATTATTTCTCATTTTGGGCCTGAAATTAGTGATAATAAAAGATCAGCATTCGGCAGGAAACTCCAAGATTTCGAAAGGAAAATGATGATAATAAGATCAAGAAAAAGAGTAATTCAGTCAGAAACCAAGGCAGGAAAAAATTATAGAAAGTCTCAAAAAAGACTGCTATAAGAAGGGGAAAAAATAGGAGCAGAAAGCAAGAATAAAGGGAAGAACTTTACCATTGTTTTCGTTACTCACTTAGGTTTGGTGTTCTTCTCCTCTGTTTATTTTTTTCCTTCGTCCGCCAATAAAAGAATGAAACCGGGAACTTTTAGGGTTTCTGCCGATTCAAAGAAGAAGAATAGCAAGAAGAAAACGGTAAATTAACGCTATCAAAAGTTATTTCATCGAGCCAGAAACTTTTTTTCCTTTTCTTTTTTTTTGGGGGGTTCTAGTCAAATCTGAAACTAGGGCAAGAAAAAATTTACAAAAAAAAGAGGAATCGCTGAGAGAAGGAAAAAATACGAGTAGAAGCACGAAGAGAGGGAAATTACGAAGAGAGGAAAATTACCATTGTCAGGGTTTCTTCTAGACAAAAAAGAAAATGGCAGTTGGCATGAAGAGAGGGAAATTAACAAGAGATCAAAGACAACAAATAATATTCTAGACAAAAAAGTAAATGGCAGCCGGCAAAAAAGAAAGAATCTTTTTAAAAAAACGAATAAAAAGAATAAAAATTCTAATTATGAAAAAAAGGAAAACTAAATAACATTGAAAATTGAAAATTAAGAAAATAATATAATTACTGGAAGAAAAACGAAAAAAATATGGGAAAAAGAGAAGTATAAAAAGATTTAAGAAAAGGATAATAAGATAATAAAACAAAGGAGAGAAAGAATTGGAGGATAAATAAAATAAAAAAAATCACAGAATAACTTATAAAAGTAAGAAAGAAAAAAAAAACTGAAAAGAGAAATGATAGCCAGACCAGTGGTCAACACACCACAAGACCCGGCTAGCTCAGATGGCAACTGAGTTAGTTCAAGAATTATTATTTTTAAAGAAATTTATAGTTGGCGAACTTTTCTCTGCTGACTCATTCTGCCATTCCTGACTCTTTCAAGTTTCAACTCTCCCAGATGGTCCCAAGTCCTAAATTTCTCAAATCTCTCTCTAACCCAAAATTTTCAAGCCTCTGTGCATGCGTGTGTGTGTGTTCATGTCCTCTTTGATCACTAGATCCACCACCATCGGCGGCTAGGACTCCTCCCTCTTCATCAACAGTAACAACTAGAAATTTCGACGGTGTCGACCGACGCCCGAGCCAGCACGTAGTCCAATGTCGCCCAATTGCTTCTCCGCCCATATCTTTCTAATCATTTCTCAGCAACAATCTACTTTTCGTCAGTAGATCGGTGGATCTTAAGTAGGTCTTGATGGCTATCCTGTTTAATAAAATAATAATTTCATTTCCAACTAAGATGCCATGTCAGCTAGCCAGCTCATGTGGTCTGTCGACCACTGGTCTGGCTATCATTTCTCAAAAAAAGAAAGTAAAATAGTTAACAAAGGAAAAATATAAAAAAAATAGAAAAGGCAAAAGAAAAATCACAAAGGAAACAAAAAAAATGCAAGAAAGAAAAAAAATTGAAGAGTAAAATAGAATCAGTAGGAAGAAAGAAAGAAAAAAGTGAAAAAAGATAAAGAATCTCCAAGAAAAAGAAAATAAAGAACTAAATAAAGAGAAATATGGGAAAGATAAGGAAAGAAGAACTAAAAACAAAAGAATAATAAACAATAATAGAAACTCATTAAGAAAATGGAACAAAAATAAGCAAAAAATAAAAGAGAAAAATAAAAGATTAGTGAAACGGAAATAAAGAGAAAAAAGTAAAACATAATAAGAACAATAGGAAATGAAATAAAACATATGGAATAAAAAGTAAAGAAACTAAAAAAGAAAGAAAACCAAATGCCTATAAAATTCAATAAAAGAAAAGAATAAAAAATGCAATAAAATAAAAAAATGAAAGAAAGAAAAATTAGAAAAAGAAAAGAAAAGAATAAAGGATGTAAAAGAAAAGAAAGTAATTGGAAAAAATTGAAAATAAAGAGTAAAAATAATAAAAAAGGAAAAATGTCCACCAAAAAGGAAAGAAAAAATATAGATCATATAAAAAGCTAAATTTCTTGTTACTGCCATGAAGTGTCATAGTTTTCTCAAAAGAAACCCTAAACTATCAAATTCTCAAAATACTCCACAAAATATTCCTTGAATTTCCAAATAACTACTTTGCAACAGTATGTCGTTCCAACATTTGTTATGTGACTATTTATAGGCATCATCTTCCAAAACGTCATCTCCAAACACTGTGAAGAAGTGTCAAGTGCCCACCTACCGCGAACTTCAGCGCGATAACAATCTCCACGACTGGATTCGTACGCCAGAAACGCCACGAGACCAACTGAAGGAGAAGAGAATCCACGAGATCGACATCACGAGAGGGAGTTCGATTTGGTGCCAGCCGTTTGTCAGGAATTTTCTGGTGGTTGGGTTTGGGGTTTGGTGGGGATCTCAGTAGGTGGGTGGGAAGGGGATTTCTTATGAAAATGAAAGTTACAGACTTATTTTCATCTCATTGTAAGAGTAAGGGTATTTAGGTCTTTGCACTAGCACCTTTAATACTATTAAGGACCAAAGTAGGAAAAAATAGTTTGTGATAGTATTTTGGGTATTTGATAGTTTAGGTTTTTTTTAGGAAAAACCATGATAGTTTATAGTAGTATTTAGAATTTTAGCCTATAAGAAAAGAATATCCAGAAATGAAAGAAAGTAGAAGCCAAATAAGAAGAAAAGGAAAGAATCTTCAGAAGGAAAAAATCTAGAAAAAAGAAAAGAATGAATCAGGAAAAAAGTAGAAATAAAGATCAGCGCAAGAATATAAGAAAAGAAAGAAATCTAGAATGGAAAATATCAAAGAAGCATGAAAAAAATGATTAATGGGAGAGAATTGAAGAAAATAAAATAAAAAATAATGTTTAAATTTTGGAAACGAAAAAAAAGTAAAAATTATCTGAAAATCAAACGAAGAAATTAGGAAAAATAAACACAAAAAAGAAAAATTTACAAGAATTAGAATAAATCAGAAAAATCTAAAAAATGAAATAGGAAAGTTAAGAAACAAAAATATAAAGTATGGATAAAAAGAAATGAAATAATCATGAAAAAAAGAGAGAAATATGGAAGAGGATGAGAAAAAAAGTATAATAAAATTAGGACAGAAGGAAAAAGAACTTTTGGAAAGAATAAGAAAAAAATTCAAAAAATGAGAAAAAACATGAAAAAAAAAGAATTAGGAAAAAGAAAAGAATAAATTGGCAAGAAAAGAATAGAAGAAAAAAGCAGAAAGAAAGAAAGAAAAAAGGAAAGAAAATATTTTGAGAATAAAATAAATAGTCTTAAGAAAAAAGAAAAACCTGGAAAATAAGAGAAGAAAAAAATAGAAATAAAAAAAGAGTATAACACAAAGCAGATAAACCATATCGAAGGTTCAGATTTTCAAAGAATGCCTTGTTTTGAGAAAGAAAAATGCAATTTTGAGATGCAGATAAGAGGATATACATGTTTTCATTCTTTGTTGATCTCTTCTTTTAAGAACCTCTGAACTACCATTGTATATCAAATAAAATGAGCCAAGCTGGCAAATTTGATAATTGCTTAAACTCTTTTAGGCATATTCGAACTTGGCTCTTTAATTATGGACCAAGCCAAAATGAGAGTGACCTGTCCAAGCCAATAAGGTTTCCACACAGGGTTCCAGAAATTACAAAGATCTGAAAACATAGTAATAATTATTGAAAAAAAAAAACTAACATTATGTAAGGAACCAAAAAATTACAAATAAGTCAATGTACACCACACTCTTCGTTTCGACTAACCCTTTTCCCATTTGATTAATGATAGGAATGGGAAAAGGAAGCATTATGTAGATCTTCCAAATTTCCAGGTCAAAAAAAAAAGAATTATACATTTCTATTCAGATTTTCATTTAAAAGAGTTGATAGAGGGACTTCCATGAGATGGGAGAAGATTCACATTCAGTTCATGGAGGTTTCAGAAAAACATGTGTCAGTTTTTGTGCCCTTCCATGATTTAAAGAAGGGAAATGATATAAATAAATTCCAGAAATAATAGAAAAACAGAGTAACGAATTATGATTTCTTTGAGGTCCTAAAAGTTACATGAGGGAAATTTTTATTTTATTTTTATTTCCCCCCAGATGAAGCAGTAGAAAAGAAAGAATTTAGTATTCTATATCCAACGAAAAATAGATTATGTATAAGCAATATCAGCATGCAGAAGAAAAGGAAATGGGGCAAAGTACAGAACCTGAAAATAGTAGAAAGGGTGTGCGCTATGTTTCTCTGATGCTGATGCCTGGGATGCGCGCAATCTTGTGCCAATCCGCACCTCTCCTCCTGCATGTTCTTCTCCAGAATATGGCATCAAATGATGGTCAGTTTCTGAAGTTCATTAAGGTGTTGTAACCACCTCTGGCAACAATTCTAGCACAGGGCAGCCATGAAGCTTCACAGACCAGGGGGGAGTGACATTTCTCAGTCACTCCGGCAAATGCAACAGTGACATTCCCATTCTATCAGATGTTGGATCAGAGACCAACAGAGGTTGCAATGATCCCTGGTAATCCAAAATCCAGATTATCTATTTTACAGAAGCCGAGTGTTTGGAAAGAAGGAAAATACTCCCCGCATGATAACCTCGAACATATAGTCAAGATTTTTAGTTTTCTCAATGATCATCTCTCCAAGGTAGGGGAGGTACTGTATCCCATCCCATTCAGGGGGTTCTGTTGCTGACCAGGATCCTTCACAGTTGTTATAGTGTTCAGTGCCTTCAGCCTGGGCAAACTCTTTAGGCATCCTCCTGCTGCTAAGAGCTTTGCATTGCTATGTGATAGATTTAATCACGCTACTGATGATGGAAAATACAGATGTATCTCTTACTGCTGGCATTTCAATATTTCTATAAATTCAAGGCAAAAGGGTACACATCTTTTACAGGAATAATAACTAACCATTTCTCCAAATTAGGAAACTCCCATAGATTAAAATCTTTTGACTTTCCAAATGTGCCTCCGTCCCCATAACTCTGTTCCAATTGCCCTTACAGATGTCAGATGGCAGGTTGTTTAGTTCAAGGTGCTCAAGAGAAGGCAAGGCACAAAGGATTTCACATCTCGGAAGATGGCATAACTGGATCTCTATCAGATTTTGGAAATCTGCCATCCAAAGAAGGGAACCTCACTCCCACGTAATTTTCAAACTTGATCTTCCTTAAAGAGAAGGGTATGCCTTCAGAATCAGGTGGTGATGGTAAGTTCGAAGATGCAAATGTGTCCCAGTAGAATGCCAGGTACGTTAGGTTTGTCTTTGCACTCAGATTTGCAGCCACTGCCTGTGCTAAACTTTTCACCTTATCTACACCAGAAATATAGAGCCCACCTTTGATTAAGTACTGAGTTTGTAGCTCCTCAAGAGTACGCCCATCCTTCTCACCAACATTGAATACATTCAATGTTCTTAGATTAGTAACCTTCCCAAGTCAAGAGGCATTTCAATGTTTGAAGATCCTCATATGTCAAGCTGTCTGAGGCTGACCATGTTTCTCATGCCTTCAAGAAACTTAACAAGCTTTGGACAATGCTTGAGTGTCATACACATGAAAGTTGTAGAGCCTGGTGATAGAATTAGGTAATTGCTTAATGTAGGCATGTGAAAGATCAATAAAGTGTAGATGTTTCATTTTCAATTGCACTAGCAATGTCTCTAATTCCAAGTTCATATAAATTCAATGACCGTAGTCATTGCGTAGATGAGTCACATTTGTCACAACATACAAGACAAACTTCTTGATATCATAGCTTTCAAAATTTTCAGGCTAATATATAAGAAGGGCCCTCAACTTCTTTGGTCCACAGGCAGTTTTTATAGCTGCCAATGACAATTCACCATAAAATATTACACAATTTTTATAGTTGCCGATGTCAATTCACCATCAAATATTATGGACGAATAGAGACATCATTGAGAGACACGTCTCATCTATTACCGGCCACTATCATGCAATATTTATAGTTTCATCCCTCACAAAAAGCATGCAAGATCATGGACTAATTGTGCATTTTAAATGTCACTATGCTCCCCAGTACGTTCATTACATCCTGGAAAAAAGGATCTCCACAGCAAACTATTCCATTACTGATTACCAATGTACGCCACAAGCATTCCTTCATCTGATGACTGAAAGCACCCTTCAGCTATGCAGAGCTGAATCAGTTTAGACCTTGAAAATTCATGATCTTTGGTGAACAGTAAGCACCGTTTCAAATGTGGCAGCAGGTGATCATAACTAATCTTCAATGCAGGTAGTATTCATCTTTGCCTTCAATTTAAATACCAATTCTCACTATTCTGGACATCTAACCACTGTTCTTGCCCTTTTTTTGTGACAATAAGAGTTCCTACTGATTTTGTTGCTAACAAAGTACGTTGGGGAAAAATAGTAAGAAAAGGAGAGAGTGAAATTAGGATAAAAAGTAGTTTTTTTTGTTGTGGGGGGGGGGGGGGGGGGGGGGGGTCTGGAAAGAAAAGGCAAAAAAAAATTAGGGAAAGGAAAAGAAAATTTAAATAAATAAAAAATATGAATAAAAAATAAAAGAGGTACAAATATAAAGAAGAAAAAGAAAAAAGAACTGAAGAACAAATAAAATTAAATAACATGTAAGAAGAAAAAGAATTAAAAAATAAGTACAAATTCCAGTGAGGAAAAAAATACATAAGCAGCAAGGAAATGAAAATATCTACAAAAAGATTAAAAAGGCAAAAGAGTAACAACCAGGAAAAAAACAGAACCTCAGAAAAGAAAAAAAATCTAAAAGAAAAGCAATTAAAGATTCAGAATGCAGAAAATTTTGATTAAAACAAAAGAATCGTTAAAAGTAAAGAAAAAAATCAGCAATGAAGAAACAATATCAAGAAAAGAAAACCAAAGCAAAAAGAAGGGATATAAAAGGAACAGAAGGAAAAAAAATCGGCACACGTAAATCAAAATGTTTGGCAAAAAAACTAAGCAGAATAAAGTTACTTAAAGAAAAATAAATCTAAAAAAGGGGAAAGAGCACAACTTAATCTTCAAAAAGTAAAAGAAGAAAATCTAGTAAGAAAAGAAAGGACATTAAAAAAAGCGAAAAGAAAAAACTTTCAAAAAGAAATAAAGAAAAAAAAAATACCACAGAATCCTTTTAAAAAGCAGCAGCAAAAAGAAAGAAGAAAAAACTTTCAAAAAAAAAAAAATAAGAAGTTTGAAAGAAAAAAGAGATATAAAGAACAGATAAATTCTAGGGGAGATAGGCAAAAAAGAAAGAATCTATAAAATAAAAATAAAGAAAAAAAATAAAGAAAAAAGTTAAGGACAAACTGGAAAAATAAGAAGAAAAAACAAAATTATGGGGGAAAAGCGAAAAAAATATGGGAAAAAGAAAAGAACTAATAAAAAAAGAAAGAAAGGATTGGAGGATAAATAAAATACTAAATCAGAGAATAACTTACAGAAAGTAAGAAAAAAATCAGAGAAAGAACAAAGTAAAAGAATTGAACAAAGGAAATAATAGAAAAAGGGGAAAAAAGGAAAAGGCAAGAAAAAAGATCACAAAAGAAACAAATGAAATCTAAGAAAAGAAAACAGAATTACAACAATAACAACTAAGCCATTTGTCCCAAGTATTTGGGGCAGGCTACAAGAACCAAAAGAGAATTACGCCGGATCGGACACATGGATCAGCTTTCTCCACTCATTCCTATCGAGCAATATGCCTTCACTAAGACTTTTAGCCTCTATATCTTGTCGTATTACCTCCATCCATGTTTTCTTCGGTCTCCCCTGCGCTCTTTTAACTTGCTCTAATTTGATACGCTCTACTCGCCGAACTGACGCATCTGTAAGTCTATATCGCATATGACCAAACCATCGTAGGCAGTTTTCTCTCATCTTCTCTTCTATAGATGCTACGCCTATCTTAGTAATAATATCCTCATTTCTCACCTTATCTCTCCTCGCGTTACCACACATACAACGAAGAATGCGCATCTTTACTACACTCATCTTCTGGGCATGATATCTCTTTATAGCCTAACATTCTGTGCCATATAACAAAGCTGGCCTAATAGCAGTCCGATAAAACTTTCCTTCAGCCATAACGGAATATTACGATCTCCTCCATTTTAACCAGTCGACTTGGATCCTATGGTTGACATCACTATTGATATCTCCATCCTTCTAAGATTACAGAACCCAAGTACTTAAAATGACTGCTCATCGGTATTTCTTGACCATCTAGTGTCATAATACTATAATCTCAGATTCCTTATTTATTGAATTTACACTCCATATACTCTGTTTGGTCCTACTTAATCTAAAACTTCGAGATTCTAGAGTTTGCCTCCATAACTCCAATTTTTCATTTACCCCAGCTCTTGTTTCATCGACTAGGACAATATCATCAGCAAATAACATACACCACGGTATCTCATCTTGAATAGCTCTAGTAAGCTCATCCATCACTATGACAAATAAGAATAGACCCAATGCAGATCCTTGGTGCAATCCAATTGTGATAGAAAAATCACTTGTTATGCCTCCACAAGTTCTGACATTTGCCACTACTCCATCGTACAGGTCCCTGATTATGTCAATATATTGATGGGGACTCTTTTTTTCATCAATGTCCACCATAATACCTCTCTTGGCACCTTATCATAAGTTTTTTCTAAATCAATAAAGACCATATGTAAATTTCTCTTCCTATCTCGAAATCGCTTTATAAGTTGACGAAGCAAATGAATAGCCTCCGTCGTCGATCGCCCCGGCATGAACCCAAACTGGTTCTATGATATTTTAACATTTTGTCTTAACCTGTGTTCAATTACCCTTTCCCAAAGCTTCATGGTGTGACACATGAGTTTTATTTCACGATAGTTTGAACAACTCTGGATATCACCCTTGTTCTTATAGAGAGGTACTAGGGTACTCTTCCTCCACTAATTTAGCATCTTTTAGTTAGCATGATCTTGCTAAAGAGATTTGTCAGCCATCTCACGCCCATCTCTCCTAAGCATCTTCATACCTCAATAGGAATTTCATCCGGGCCAACAGCTTTCCTTGACTTCCTCCTCTTTAAGGCCTCTTTAACTTCAGATTCGCTAATTCTACGCATATAAAAGAAAACAGAATTGAAAAGTAAAATATAATCAGCAAAATGAGAAAAAAAGTGAAAAAAGAGAAATTGAAAAAAAACAGAACAAAGAATTGAAAAAAGAAAAATATGGAAAGAAAGAAAAGAAAGAACTAAAAACAAAAGAATAATATAAAAATAAGAGAAAATTATAGAGATAAAAGAACAAAGATAATAAGCAGAGAAAAAGATTAGCAATAAGAAAAATAAATAATAATAAAAAAGTAAACCTTAATAAGAAAAGAGGAAATTAAATAAAACTTATGAAAGAAAAGAAATGAACCTAAAAAAGAAAGAATATAAAATATCTATAAAGTTCAACAAAGAAAAGAAAAAAATAAAAAATTACAATAGAATATTAACAAAATAAAGAAAGAAATTAGAAGAAGAAAAAAATAAGGGACGTAAAAGAAAAAGAAAATAGTTGGAAGAAACTGAAAATAACGAATAAAAGTTAAGAAAATGGAAAAAAGAAAGAAGAAAACAGAAAAAAGTACACCACAAAGTAAAGAAAGAGAAAATGTAGATCATATAAAAAGAGAAAATCTAAAAATGAAAGAACTTATAGAAGCAAAATAAAAAGAAAAGTTAGGAATCTTCAAAAGGGAAATTTCTTGAAAAAAAGAAAAGAAAAAATCACAAATTCAAGTCAAAATAAAGTGAACGAAAGAATATGAGAAAATAAAATATGTAGAAAGAAATATGAAAAGCGAAATTAAAAAAACATGACAAAATCACAAAAAGGGAGAATTAAAAAAATAAAAGCAAGATGAATGTTTAAATTTTGAAAAGTAAAAGAAAGTTAAAATTATTTGAAAAAGAAAAAGAAATTAGGAAAAATGAACACACAAAATAAAATAAAAAATTGCAAGAACTAGAACTAAATCAGAAAAAAAACTAAAAACTGAAGAATCTGGAAAAATGAAGATTTCACGGGTGGAGGTAAAGGAATTACTAAGATTTTAGGTTTGAATATGGAAGAAACACTAAAAGTAATGATATAGTTAACTAAACCTAAATTCAAAAATAAATAAATAAAAGAAAATTTAAAAAGTTAAGAGAGCTAGAAAAAATAGTTGTTCAATATGTAAACTAAATACAAACAGGGTATGTATAAACATATAGCGAGTACAAATTATCTCAGAGTACCAACTAAATTGGCACTGAATGATACTCTCTACATATGTGACAAAAATGGAATTATATACCTACCACAAGTCAGAAACTCTTCCTTTAGGCTGCAATAGCAGTCAGCAAAGCAGTATCCAAAGTTCCTCACCCTGAGCTGAAGATTGGCCTGTTACCAAGGCTTTTCTCAGTAGGCTTATAAATAGTTCGGAAATGGACTAGATAGAAGGTTCACACTGTCCACCCTTTTTTTATAAATCAAAGACTATTTTTCTGAATGAAATGCCCTTCCTAAAGAACAGCTGCATCATGTTGCCAAATCAATGTACTAGATAGGAGGAGCAACTTTTGAAATTATGATTGCATTACCATCACCACCTCCTTTAAAAAAATAGTCAAACCAGAGATCCTCGATTTTAGAGCTATAAGATCTGTTTCTGGACCCAATGACAATATTTCAGGGCACAGCACCACGGAAATTAGGAGGTGGTGGATAACAAGAAAGGATAATTAGGGGTTCCCAGGGGACAAGTATCCCAGTAAAAACCCGAGTCACCAGCAGAGGGAACTCTTCAAATTCACACAAAATCTGAACAAAAAGTTTCATCTTTAAAACATCTGAAGAAAAAGAAAACATTTGTCAAGCAAAGGCCTTTGCACAACCGCGCATAAAGGTTGGTTTGGATTAGACCAGAGTCCAAGATTCTCCACTGATCTTTGATTTCTGAATAAAGGGCAAACCATATCCTAACGAGTGGCTGCAGCAGCTTGTTACCTTGCCACTTAAGTTGGGGCCAGGGTTTGGGCAACATGAAACCCTATTTACATGATTGCTTTCGCATAATGCAACAGATGAATGGACAGATAGAAGATACAAACAGGAGGTATATGTAACAATAAGTTCCAAATCTTTGATCTACAAGAAAACCCATGGTTAAAGAGGAAGATATAGAGCTGATAATCCAAGCAGGTCATTTCTTTGTAGAGTTGGGGTTTCAAATTGATTTGGAAAAGCTTACTGGCTTACTTAAACTTGGATTGAGCATATCCATGATCCAAACCAAAAGAAATTGAATCTCTAACCATCCCATAGGCCTGAGATGATGGATTCACATCATTAAAATGTTTAGTTACAAGTTAGGAACAGATATCCTTAACCAAGTACCATGAATATAATTTTGACTTAATTACAAAATATTACCCTAAAGTTTAAACTTTTTGGAGATAAATACTTCAGACTGCGCTTAAAATTTTGGGTTAAAGAGTCAACATTGAATTTTTTTTTTTTTTCCTTTTTCTTTTGGAAAATTTTCAGACTATGGAGAGTACAAGGAAAATTCAGTTTCAATCTTTGGGTATTGATGCTTTTGTTCTCTAAAAAACGGAAAATCCTTAAATATCCACACATGCTGACACCTTCTCCCTAACTACAATGTTAAAAATGATTCAGGAAAACTGGTTAAAACATTAGCACAAAGATAACTTATTACATGAAAATTAAACCCAGGAAAAGGTTACATAGTAGATAGAGGCACATGAAGAATCATCTGTCTAAAAAAACAAAGATCATTAGCTAAATGCAATTCGTTGCACCATCCAATCATCTCAAAAGAGAATTTACTCTGAACCTTTGGAAGACGGAAAAAATTGGTCAGATTTATCTCAGATCTCAAAGGCCACAAATTCTTCATTCATCAGAGTGTTCAGAAAAGAAAGTCATATTCTTTTTGGCACCAGATGCACCATCCTAAGGCAAGGCAGCAATGCTCTTTTGTGTGTGTCTGTTTGTGTGTGTAGGTGTCGATGTCTGTGTTTCTATTTTCTCATTTGTTGATTGGTTAAGATTACGGTTTCTAACAAGCCGAAAAAAAAGGAACAGACATATATAATCAGTTTGCAATTATAAAGGTGAGTGAACCTCTTCAAAAATTTGAAATACAGATTCAACTAAAGCTAAACCATTTTGGATTCTCAATTAAAGCTTTGATTCAAGAATATCATAGCAAAAATCACACCAAATAGCAATTGTAGTAAAAAAGGACAGACATGTTTATAAACAAAACCACAAGACAATTGGGAAATGACACTTTATGATGATTGTTGCTTTCGTTTGCAATTGCATTCTTAGAAGTTAGAAGACATGAAGATTAAAAACGAGGTCTCAAAAAAGCAGCCCTAAACAATATGGGTTTTCTAATGTTCAATTATTCATAAAGAATCCCTACTACACACATCATATAGGCCTTTGTGAACTCTGAAATGAATGATGATCCATACATATTTGACCACAAAGGGTGTCGCATTTTCATTTTCAGATATCTCCTTGAAAATTTAAAAAGAAAGTGAAATTTTCTAGTTGTGTTGAAAAAGAAGACAAGGTTTATGGAAAGAAGAGATGGAGAGCGGAATTTTGTCCTCCGAATAGAGATTTATCATTCCATTATTTCATTATTTCACATTTTGGGACTGAAATTTAGTGATAATAAAATATCAGAATTCGGCAGGAAACTCCAAGATTTCAAAAGGAATATGATGATAATAACATATCAAGTGTCAGTAGAGAATACATAAAGCATAAGATCAAGAAAAAGAGTAGTCAGAAATTAAAGGCAGGAAAAAAAATTATAGAAAGTCTCGAAAAAGACTGCTGTAAGAAGGGGAAAAAATTAGGAGCAGAAAGCGAAGAACTTTGCCATTGTTTCCGTTACTCACTTAGGTTTGTTTCCGTTGGTGTTCTTCTCCTCTGTTTATTTTTTTCCTTCGCCAGCCAATTAAAAGAAGGAAACTGGGAAATTTTAGAGTTTCTGCCGATTCAAAGAAGAAGAATAGCAAGAAGAAAAGGGTAAATTAACGCTATCAAAGTTATTTCATCGAGCCAGAAACTTTTTTTTTTCCTTTTCTTTTTCTTTTTTTTTTTTGGGGTTCTAGTCAAATCTGAAACTAGGGCAAGAAAAAATTTACAAAAAAAGAGGAATCGCTGAGAGAAGGAAAAAAATACGAGTAGAAAGCACGAAGAGAGAGAAATTACCATTGTTAGTGTTTCTTCACTTCTACTCGCCTCTTTCCCTCATCTGCAATTTAAGAGAGAGAAATTGGGGCCGCAACTCATTAGGGCTGGAATTCTTAGGGTTTCTGCCGTTAAGGAAAAAAGAGAAGAGATTGAGAAGAAAATGGGGGAGGGAATTTACCTGCTATTAGATCCAGTGCCACCATTCTTCCCTTTAGCTTTCGTTCCCTTCCGTACTTGCGAATTTGATCGAGACAGGGAGAGGGGGTGCCCAGCTCTATTTATAGGAGTGCATACATACGCGTCAATAACGTGTGTGCGTGGATCTTAGGCGAAGGGCAAAATCGTAAAAACAGTGAGCCGCAGGGTTTCGGGTCGGGTTTGCTCAGAACTTGGACCGGGTTTGGGTTGCTTCGGATTGGTTCGGTTAAGCGGATTTAGTCCCCTGCCTTTATGGAATGACATGTGTTAGTGGGTTTTGAGCGCGACGCATGTAACACGTGGAGGAGCCCAAACCCTCGACTCATAGCTCATTGGGCTTAGACCTGATTAGTTCAAAATTCATGGCACGTGTCTCCGATGACTTGAAGATGATAAAATGATAAATATCACAAATAAATTATAGATATAACAATCTAATACTCCAATATACCACTCTCGACACTATAGTTATAAATTCAATCTTCGGAAACAATACGACATCAGTGATCACTAATATGGAGATGCGTGCTTGCATAAATAAATGTAGAAATTAAATTCAGGAGGCCACATTTTGCGTAATGGGTAGTTTTTAATTTGAATTTTTCTTGTTCCACATTATCGTTTGTTTTATTAATAATTTCCTTTAATAAATAATATGCAGGATGCAGCAACTAGCAATCTGTTTTATTTTTTTGCTTTTTTTTTTTAAATTCCAACATATTTTCGTAGATTGTGGGCAAATATGGATACACAGTCACTTGGACCTTTCTCAACGTGATTGACCTAAGAATGCTTCTTGGGCTTAAAAGCTTTGTAGCACTTCTTTTTGAGGTTAAGGAGAGTCGGTGGTTTCATGAGTTAGGACTCGAGTAGGCTTGTAAACTTCGAGGTAAGGGAAAAAAGAAGAAGAAGAAAGAAAGAATATACTCGATACAAGCTCTGGACTCGCTTGCAATGGTAGGTTTGTCAGTAAATACTCTACCCGGTGGATACATTTTTAATATGTACCCAGACAAGACTCAAATCTGGACGGTCTCTAATAGGGTCTTGTCGACTCCAAAAGTGGTACATGTAAAGGGATCGGATTTAGGTTCACATAGAGGTAGAGTGATGCACGGACCCTAATTGCAAACTTATGCTCAACTCTGATTTAAACGGGCCGACCTGATTAACTCGTTCGTTAAATTTCAATCAATTAGACGACTGGAAACAAACTTATAAAACATACAAGGAAAGGTCTTCACCTCATTAAAATTCATAGCAATTAGATCAGCTAGCCCAACTCATCACCTAGTGTCCCCTCAGCTCAGCTCGTCACCTTGGCACACCATATCTCAGCTCAGTCATGTTCATTTATATACACAATAAAAATGTTTCAAAACAGAGGGACCACATTCTTAGGGGAAGTCCCACCTCAGACTCAAAAATTAACACCCACAAAATAGGATTTCTTGGTAGTGGCAAGATAAACATGTAAACCTAGGGCTTTTAAATATGCACTCATCTTATTTTTCACAAATCAATGTTAGATGCATCATAAGTGGGTGGAGCAAGATAATCCATGAGTGTATATAAATATGTGTGCAAAGCAAATCTAAATTAGCAATCTAAGGATCACACTCCTAGGTGGTTAAACCGAATATCATGAGCGTAGGCTCTGATACCAATTGAAAGTACACCTAGAGGGGGGTGAATAGGTATAGTGCTAATCTAAGACAAATAATGCGGAATTAAAACATTAATTGCTAACACACAACGTGTAATCAAGAGTGAGCCCGAATTTCCCGTGAAGGGCTCTGAAACTACTCCTCGAGATTCCTCTAAATTAAGAGTCGAGGTGATTTTAAAAGCTCTCTTGGTTGAACACAAGTGTGGGCACACAAACTATATCTAGCATGTATATGAATATGAACAATGTAAAGCAATGCAAGATATAAGAGAGAAAGAGAATAGATCCAACGCAAACACAGTGACATGTTTCGAGGTTCGAGCCACTGCTCTACGTCCCCGCCTTCACACAAAAGGATTTCCACTATGTCCACACAGGACCTTCCACAAAGGGACCTCCATTGAGGAATTATAAGTTAACACCAGGAGTACACAACTCCTCTCTCAAGCACAATCACCTCTAAACAAGAGGGAAGACACAAAGCCAAGGTAAAGAAAAAAGATTACAACTTGGTGATCCAAATGATCGCAAACAACTTTTGGTGATCTAAAGAGATCACAAATAATTTTCTCACAAAAAGATCCTAAAGATAGATTTGAAGTGAATAGCTCAAGTATGTGAGAAATCAAAATGTTTGGAAAATAAACAACAAAGAAAATACCTGAGAAAAACTTCTTGTTAGATATGTAAAATGAAGAACAAAACAAATTTCCCAAATCTAATTTTTCTTTGATTTTCTAAAACTTTGAAAACAAAATAAAGATAAGAATTTTGGCACAAAAACTCTTTTGAAAAACTTGCTGAAAAATACTAGAGAAGATGAGAATTTTTGCTCTTAAAAGTCTTAGCTAAACTGGTCTCAAGGACCCATTTTTATAAGGCCTTGGAAATATAACTGTTGGGGTCCAGAACCAGGCCAGAATGGCTTGTTGGTCGACTGCCAAGTCGACTGGCCAACGGTCAAATGAGGTTACTAGTCGATCGCTCGGTCGACCGTTCCAAGGCAAAAGGCCTATTAGTTGACCGCTCGGTCGACCGGGCTCGAGAGTTGGGTAGTGTCAGTCAGTCGACCGCACGGTCGACCGACCAATATGCTAGAGCCTTGTGCACATTTGTGCACATCGGTAGACCGACCTGTCAACCGAGCTCTGGTCCGGTCGACCAGTCGGTCGACCGCCAGAAGGCTTAGAACTGATTTTTCAGGGTTAAAAATTTAGGCAATTAAATACCCATAAAATCTTATAAACTCTATAAATTCCACAAAAATAAGTTCATGTAAATATCTGAAGTACAAATATATGTGATCAAAAATCAATACATATTACAAACTATTTGAAACATTTTTTAGGCATGGAAATTAAGTTTTAAACCGAAAACCGTATTTTCTGAAAACTAGATTTTGAAATGAAAATATGTTTTCTCTAAAACTTGTATAGATACAAAAATATGATATAGAAACACATTTTGAAGTATAGTATGTACAGATAGAATCCAATACACATATAAATGATAAAAATATCTATGTTTTTGACAATAAATCTCAAACTAAGTTTTTGATAAAAACAAAACTTAAACACATGACTAAATATTCGTCAAAATAAGTTTTTAAGCATTATGAATCATCAATATATATGAAAAAAATCCAGCATACATAAAATCATGTAAACTTCTTTTGATTCTATTTATTCATGAAAATTATATATGTATATTCTTGAAAATCAAAAACGTTTAAACCGAAACCAAACTTTTGAATTTGTGTGCGTGTATACTTGAGCATATCAAAACTAACTATCCTTACATAAGATCTAAACAATAAACTAAATAATCTAAACTAAAGTCTTCTCTTTGATCTTCATCTCTAAGACGACTCATCCAAATACGATCCATGAGCTTGACTCCATCCGAGTACTATATGCGCTCTTGACGCGCGAGCTCTTGAGTCTACACGTGCTAGCTCCAAAACTTGACTTTAATTTCTTTGTTGAAGCTAAACACCTACTAAGATCTTGATCAATATCTGAAACTATGTAAACACAAGATCATTAGTAACTTAACTTCATAAGTTAGTCATCATCAAAACTAAGGTGAAGGGCCTTTGGTCCAATAATCTCTCTCTTTGATGATGACAAAACTTATATAGATTATATACGCATTAATTAAGCATAGGCTTCATAGAAGCTCTCCCTTAACTCATGCATAGTAATGAATCATAAAGATATACAATGTAGCTCAAAATACCATTAAACAATTAATAAAAGATATGCAATAAGAATTATACAAACATATGTATATATGCAAAAATAATTAATCAAACATGCTATATAAACACTACATTTCTCTTCCCTTTTTGTCAATCATCAACAAAGGGGTGAGGAAAAACAAACAATATTAACAAAATATATTTTAAAACAAAATTTTGATATCAATAAAAAAATAATCAATTGAAAGAAACCAATTGAAAGAGAAACAATCTTTTTATCAATTGAAATGAAACAAACTTTTTACCAATTGATATCAATGGAAAGAAATGATATCAATTGAAAGTAAAAACCAAATTTTTAGGTAAACACTAAAATTATTTTGCAATATAGATACCAATTTGAGAATAATACCAATTTGAAGGTTATTGATACCAATATTGAAAATATTAGCATATACCAAAACAAAATATTTTTCATCATAAAGAGCGAAAGTAAAATACCAATTGAAAAGAAAATCAATTAAAGGTAAAATAAGAATCTTTCTCCCCTTTTATGAAATACCAATAAAAATAATACATAAACTTGTAAAGATATCAATTATCATTAAGAACTAAATCAAACTTAGCATTAATCAATTTGTGCTAAAAGTGTATGGACATTGTAAAATAAGCACAATAAAAACATCTACATGTATGATCAGAGCAATATAATATCAATTGAAATATGATGCATACATATACATATAAAACAATGGAATCATGTGTATAATGTTGGCCCAATGGCCTTCCACTCTAGTTTTGATGATGATCAACACTCATGTAGTTATGTTTACTAATATTCTTGTGTTTCTAAGTTTCAGATCATTAACAGGATATTAGTTTATGATTAGCTTCAACAAGGAGTTTAGAAGCTTTTCATGTTGATTCCGGTGCCAAAGCTTAAAGATCATACCTTTGCACTTGGAGGATCACGCGTTTGGGATCGAGTCTACTTGAAGATGGAAGATCGACAAGAAGACTTAGGTATCCTAGTTTAGATAAAGTTTTAGATCCATTTGTAAAGCTTAGTTTAGTTGATATGCTCAAGTGCACAAAACACACACGTTTTATGATTTGATATTTGGTTTTTATGAATAGTTGATCAAAACAAGTTTACATGTTTTATATGTATAGTAGATGTATTCTAGTTATACATACATGGTTTAACTTGCTAAACAAACTTATTTTGATATCCCTATTCATGTTTTGGAAAAATCAAGTTTGATAAAAATACCGGTTTTTGTTTTTGATAAAATTTGCAAGACACAAAAATGAATTGATATGTTGATATATTGTCTTGAAATTTTTATCACATGTTTATGTTTTAACATAAAATGATAAAACAAGTTTTATGGAATTTTCAGAAATGATAAAAGATTTTTGTAAAATTTTTCCCTAAATTTCTGACCTGGTTTTTGGGCTGACAGGCTGGTCGGTCGACCGTGCCGGTCGACCGCACCAAAGGGCCGGTCGACCGATCCGGTCGACCGACGTGCACGGACGTGCACGTCTGTTAGGCACAGAGCCGGTCGACCGGGCCGGTCGACCGGGATGAGAGCTCTGCTCTCGGGAATTTTCGGTCGACCGGACCGGTCGACCGATGTTGCCCAACGGTCTCATTTTTGACCGTTGGCGGTCGACCGGGCCGGTCGACCGGCAGTTGGTCAGACTGCCACATCAGCCTAACGGCTAGTTTTTCCTAGGGGCTATATATACCCCATTTCTCCATTGTTTTGTATAAGAATTTTTGAGCTAAAATTTTCAGTTTTCTGAAGATTTTAAAAGAGTTTTTAAAAGAGTTTTTAAGTCAAAAGGTTTCATCTTATTTGTTTTTGGGTTTTTGGAAAATCAAAGAAAAATAGGTTTTTGGGATTTTTGCTTAGATCTTCAATTCTATCATATTGCAAGTATTTTCCCAAAGATTTTTCTTTGTTGCTTGTTTCCAAAAACACTTGTTTTCCACACTTGAGCTATATCATCTATCCTAAACTATTAGGATCTTGTTTTTGTGGAAAAAGAAAAGAGAAAAAGAAAGAGAAGTGTTTGAGGTTGTTGTTGTAAACCTCTTGTGTTGTAACCCTCCTTTTATTTGTGAATCCCTCTTTGGTAGAGGTGATCGGAGTGGTATTGGTTTGCTCCCTCTTAGGTAGAGGTGGAGTTTGGTTGTGAGCCTCTTCGGTAGAGGTGTGTGGATTGGTTGTTGTATTGGCTACGGGCCTTACCCCTCGGTTGTGAGGTGGTTGTTTGAGAGAGGAGTTTGGTACTCCTAGAGTTGTAAGAAATCCTCTTCGGTAGAGGTTCCCTCGGTGGGAGTTGAGATAGTGGAAATCCTACACGGTGGTGTAGGCGGGGATGTAGAGCAAGGTGCTCGAACCTCGAAACAAATCTAGTTGTTTGCGATTGCTCCCATTGTCTCTCTAACTCTCTCTCTTTACTTTGTGCAAGCATCATTCATTCATTGCATACATATCTTATACATTGCTTGTGTTGTGCATATTTCATATTGCCTTGCATTATTCATATTGCTATTCATTCTTATATGCTTGGCTTGATTGTGTGTATTTATATTGCTTGGATTGCTTGTGTGTCTGTGCCTAACTTATACTCATCCAACAAGAGCTTCACATAGCACCTCAACCCATTTCAAGGGAAATCAAGAGGAGTTAGTCCAGAGCCTCGCAAGGGGAATTCGGCTACACTTGTTGTATTGTATCAAGTTTGTGCAACATTTGCATTAGCTTCCGCATTTAGCGCACTTAGTTTGCATTTAGTTTATTAGATTAGCACTTACACCTATTCACCCCCCCTCTAGGTGTTTTTCAATTGGTATCAGAGCTAGTGCTCCTGATACTTAGGCTTAACATCCTAGGAGTGATCCATTTGCTTGCTAATCTCATTTGCATTTGTTTGTTTGCACACATTTAGTTTATACCATGGACTTCATGACCCCACCTAGCTATGATCCTTCCAACATTGATATTTGGAAGTATAGGATGTCCATGTACCTAAAGACCCTAGGTTTGCATGTTTTCCTTGCAGCCACCAAGAGATGTTATCTTGGTGATTGCAATCATATAGGGGCAAATGCACAAGCCCTAGAGGCCATTAGAAGCACTTTACCAAAAGAATATCTTTTACGTGTTTCTAATCTTGATTCCGCTTTTGCAGTGTGGAACAAGTTGACAACAACCACCACCACCTCGGAGCTTCAAGTTCAAATTCTAGAAGAGGAATCTAGTGGAGAATCCAACTCTATATGCTACATGGTCCAAGGGAATGACTCCCTTGAGGTACATTCGGAATCTCAACTAGATAGTAATGATTGTGTCAGTTCTTCAAATGATTATGTTGATCCTCATGCTTTGAATGAAGAACTTTCCATTGTTTGTGAAAAATTGATAGAAAAATATAATTTGTTGAAAAAGAAGAGTCTAGGAATTGAACAAGAAAATAAGTGTTTGCATGCTAGACTTGACAATGTTTTGCAAGAGAAGGTTGAGGTCTATAATGAAAGGGATTCATTGAGATCTCGATTGGAACTTGCACTTAAAGAAAATGAATTTTTAAAGTCTAAAAATGATTGACATGCTATTTTAAAGAAAAATGAAAACTTATCTTCTAGAGTTGATTTTGTTTTAAAAGAGAATGTTGTTTTGAAAAACAAAATCATTTCTATTTCCAATGATTTAAATGTTTGCTTAGAGAAAAATATTGTTTTGCAAAATAAGATTGATTCTCATGTTTGCCATGCTAGGGTAGTTTCACCTAAATTACCCATTGCATGTTCCACTTCTTCTATGCTCGAAAATGATATAAATTTGTTAAAGAAGAAAATGGATTGTTTGGGCTCCACTATGAGCCAATGTGCCATGAACCACTCACGATTGGAAACCTTGGTTCGAAAGAAATAAGTTCCAACTTCTATGCATGCACACCCTCCACGGCATACACATGCTCCTCACGGACACCATCAACACATGTATGCTCATGTGTACTCATGTACACATTGTGGACGTAAGGGCCACCTTGCTAAATTTTGTTATGATAGATTACATACTCCTAATTTAGCAAAGAATTTTGTTTGGGTTAGAGAAGGTACTAACCCCCATGGACCCAAGAAGATATGGGTACCAAAGACCACCCCTCCTATTATTTTTGATGTAGGTGTGGGCTCTCACATGACGTGAGAGTGATGACACCTTGGAGTGGATGCGTTCCGGACTTCATGGAAATCAAATTGGATGCATCACTTTCAAGGGAAGATTTGGTGGAGATGACCACCATGTTTTTGGAGACAAGGAGAGTTGCTTCTTCGGTTTTGGTAACAATCCTTTACTCCCATTTATTTGTTTACATGCTTTCCATGTTTTAATGTTTATAGCATGTTTTTGATGTCTATGGATTAGTATGTTCATTCCATGTTTATTAGATCCTTGACATACATGTATAGTATTTGAGACACACATGCTTATATGATCCCATAATTAGTGTTCTCACTTTTGTTTAAGCTATAATGTACATCATGAATCTAATACATGTGAATTTACATAGTAATCATGTTTTAGTTTTATCATGATGATTTTTATATTGTGTTTTGATGCTTCATGTCTTGAATATTTGTTTAAGTGTTAGTTTTCATTAAGACTAGGTATATACTTGTGCAAATAGTGGGCCACAAATAAATCTATATATGTTGAGCTTGAATGCTTATTTGAACCCATTAGATGTGCTAGTATAGTCTAGTTTTGATGATTCATACATCTTATACTTGTATTCTCATTTTTGAATGTGTTTTATGTTTGTGTATTTCACTTCATGTATATGTTTGTATTGCCAAACTTTAAGATATACATGTATACCCCTTGAGTCATTTGCCTTTCATGCAAATATATATATATGGACTCAATTGTGTTTAGGGATATGTATGTATAATTATTGTGTTGACAATTCATACATATACCTTGAAATGAAATTTGTTGTGATGAAAATTTAGTTTTTCATATTTCATGTATTTATGTTTAACTTCATGTATATGTCTATCTAGTTCAAACTAATCTTATACATATACATCTTTTTGAGCCACGTGCCTTCATGAATATACATTTAGTGGACTCGTTGAGTTTTGGATATGTATGTATATTTAGCTTGTATTAGACATACATATGCCTTGAAGATTAAATAAGTAGTTTTATATGATTTTTCATGTTTTTGATGGAATTATGTTTTAAGGGATAATTGAGCTTAATGAAAATATTTTTCATGATTATGATCTTCACATATTATTTGTACACTCATATCTATTGCTCATGTTTTGTTTCTCATGAGGTATGCTTTATTGGTTAGAGTGATGATTATCATGTGAATTTCATTTTTTGCTTGAAGGATTTCGTGCTAGTTAACAAGTTTTCCATTTTAACTAGTTCGTATTCTTCATTTGGTAGTGATTTTCAAACTAAACCTAATTTTCAAATCTATTTTTGAAAACCCCTACATTCTAAGGGCGGTAGGATGGGAGATCATGTTCATGTATGCGCTAAATTGAAAATCTTTAAAACTTGAATTATGATTGGGTGGTAGAGAATATGATGTATACACTTGAACTTATTGTTATGTCAATTGGTATCATTGAACTCTTTCAATTGGTATCATTTTGATCTTCTTGTATACTCATATATGTTTTGTATGTATGTATGCTTTAAATTCCAAGTATATCAATTTCTATTGGTATTTATTTTTCATACATATATATGTTTGTGTTTATGCTAGTGCTTGAGTTTCAATTTTGTTTAATTTGATTACTTTTAAATTGTTATCAAGACTATGCATGACTTTAGTTTGTATTTCATAAAGAGGGAGAAAATTTGATTTTGTATTTCAATTGGTATTTGTACTCCCACTCTTTATGATTAAAAGTTGTTATTTTAAACATATGATGATTTTGTATTTGATCTTCTTGTTTATATGTTTTTAAAATGAACAATTCTTACAATTGGTATCAATGTTTCTATGTAAAATCTTTTCAATTGGTAAAATATTTACAATTGGTATCACATTTAAGAAATTCAAAATGTGTTTTGGTTTCAAGATTCATGTTTTAGGAATTCAAGATTTATGTTTAATTACAATTGGTATCTCAAAATGTTGTTTAAAGAAAATATTCAAAGTTTTGATTTGTATTTCCTATATGCAAGAAGAGTTAACATCTCTCTTACATATAGATTCATGTTGAGTATATTATAAATTGAGGAGCTTGACAACTCTTCTTTATATGATATACGTGTGTAGGGGGAGCTTCACATCTCCTCTTATACATTACATAATATGTGTTATGTGAATTGGGGCTTGTCATCCCTTCTTCATGTAATGCATATGTGTAGGGAAGCTAACTTTGCGTCTTCCTCTTCATGAATGTATATAGCATATAACATATATTGATTCTTGTTTATTGGTATCAAGATGCTTCATTGACATATTTTTTAATTGATATCATGTTTGTAGTCACCCCTTATTGATTTTGTTTTTGTTTTAGACAAAAAGGGGAGAAAGATTTTTTACCCCTCATTTTATCTATGGTTTTGATTGTTTACCCCTTTGTTGATGATTGACAAAAAGGGGGAGAAGATTTTGAGTTTATATGCATATTTGTGTTTGCATATTTGTGTTTAGTTTTCTCATGCATCACAATAAATAAGCAATTTGATATACATAGTAAGATTTTAGGTTTATGCATATATGTTGTGTTTTGCAAATAGGAGAAAAAGGATTTGATATGTTTTATCTCCATACATTTGCATACATATTTATGAGCTTCATTGTCATATATTATTATTTATTTCCTATGCATGAGTTAAGGGGGAGCTTCCTTGAAGCTTATCTTTAATCCATGCATATATAACTCCATGAGTTTTGTCATCATCAAAAAGGGGGAGATTGTTGGCCAATGGCCTTCCACTCTAGTTTTGATGATGATCAACACTCATGTAGTTATGTTTACTAATATTCTTGTGTTTCTAAGTTTCAGATCATTAACAGGATATTAGTTGATGATTAGCTTCAACAAGGAGTTTAGAAGCTTTTCATGTTGATTCCGGTGCCAAAGCTTAAAGATCATACCTTTGCACTTGGAGGATCACGCGTTTGGGATCGAGTCTACTTGAAGATGGAAGATCGACAAGAAGACTTAGGTATCCTAGTTTAGATAGAGTTTTAGATCCATTTGTAAAGCTTAGTTTAGTTGATATGCTCAAGTGCACAAAACACACACGTTTTATGATTTGATATTTGGTTTTTATGAATAGTTGATCAAAACAAGTTTACATGTTTTATATGTATAGTAGATGTATTCTAGTTATACATACATGGTTTAACTTGCTAAACAAACTTATTTTGATATCCCTATTCATGTTTTGGAAAAATCAAGTTTGATAAAAATACCGGTTTTGTTTTTGATAAAATTGCAAGACACAAAATGAATTGATATGTTGATATATTGTCTTGAAATTTTTATCACATGTTTATGTTTTAACATAAAATGATAAAACAAGTTTTATGGAATTTTCAGAAATGATAAAAGATTTTTGTAAAATATTTTTCCCTAAATTTCTGACCTGGTTTTTGGGCTGACAGGCTGGTCGGTCGACCGTGCCGGTCGACCGCACCAAAGGGCCGGTCGACCGATCCGGTCGACCGACGTGCACGGACGTGCACGTCTGTTAGGCACAGAGCCGGTCGACCGGGCCGGTCGACCGGGATGAGAGCTCTGCTCTCGGGAATTTTCGGTCGACCGGACCGGTCGACCGATGTTGCCCAACGGTCACATTTTTGACCGTTGGCGGTCGACCGGGCCGGTCGACCGGCAGTTGGTCAGACTGCCACATCAGCCTAACGGCTAGTTTTTCCTAGGGGCTATATATACCCCATTTCTCCATTGTTTTGTATAAGAATTTTTGAGCTAAAAATTTTCAGTTTTCTGAAGAGTTTAAAAGAGTTTTTAAAAGAGTTTTTAAGTCAAAAAGGTTTCATCTTATTTGTTTTTGGGTTTTTGGAAAATCAAAGAAAAATAGGTTTTTGGGATTTTTGCTTAGATCTTCAATTCTATCATATTGCAAGTATTTTCCCAAAGATTTTTCTTTGTTGCTTGTTTCCAAAAACACTTGTTTTCCACACTTGAGCTATATCATCTATCCTAAACTATTAGGATCTTGTTTTTGTGGAAAAAGAAAAGAGAAAAAGAAAGAGAAGTGTTTGAGGTTGTTGTTGTAAACCTCTTGTGTTGTAACCCTCCTTTTATTTGTGAATCCCTCTTTGGTAGAGGTGATCGGAGTGTATTAGTTTGCTCCCTCTTAGGTAGAGGTGGAGTTTGGTTGTGAGCCTCTTCGGTAGAGGTGTGTGGATTGGTTGTTGTATTGGCTACGGGCCTTACCCCTCGGTTGTGAGGTGGTTGTTTGAGAGAGGAGTTTGGTACTCCTAGAGTTGTAAGAAATCCTCTTCGGTAGAGGTTCCCTCGGTGGGAGTTGAGATAGTGGAAATCCTACACGGTGGTGTAGGCGGGGATGTAGAGCAAGGTGCTCGAACCTCGAAACAAATCTAGTTGTTTGCGATTACTCCCATTGTCTCTCTAACTCTCTCTCTTTACTTTGTGCAAGCATCATTCATTCATTGCATACATATCTTATACATTGCTTGTGTTGTGCATATTTCATATTGCCTTGCATTTATTCATATTGCTATTCATTCTTATATGCTTGGCTTGATTGTGTGAATTTTATATTGCTTGGATTGCTTGTGTGTGTGTGCCTAACTTATACTCATCCAACAAGAGCTTCACATAGCACCTCAACCCATTTCAAGGGGAATCAAGAGGAGTTAGTCCAGAGCCTCGCAAGGGGAATTCGGCTACACTTGTTGTATTGTATCAAGTTTGTGCAACATTTGCATTAGCTTCCGCATTTAGCGCACTTAGTTTGCATTTAGTTTATTAGATTAGCACTTACACCTATTCACCCCCCCTCTAGGTGTTTTTCATATAACTCATAGCTACCTCCTTTATTATGCACATGTTTGAAAGATATGCAATAAGCACATACAAGGCATGGTCGCCCAACCAACCACCCTTAGAAGGTAAGATTTTTTTTCAAAAATAAGGTTTGAAGATAGTTTTATCATAGATTAAAAATCCTACCAATTGAAGAATACGAAATTAATTTTAAGATAATTTTAAAAACTAGTACGAAATCCTTCAAATAAGGAATAAAAACATAAATATATCTCATGATAATATGCTAAATATACAATAATTGACACTCAACGAGCTATGAAGCACATATATTCTCATGAATCCAAAACCATGAGTAAACAAAGGATATAGAGTGTATAAAAATCATGTAATCAACATATTCATGGAGATAAGACAATGAAGCTCAATCAAAATTTCTTACTCAAAAACATGAAATCATCAAAACTTCAATTTTTATCAAAATTAAATAAGCTTCAAGGTATATGTATGTTTTGTCAAAACTAAAGTATACATACATATCCAAACATCAAAAGAGTCCATAATAGAATACATGGCATGTAAAGCAAGTGACAATAAGATAGACATGTATATTAATAGTTTTGGACAAAATTAACATATACATGAAGCTGAACACAAAACATGTACAAAAATAAGGAAACAAGTAAAGATGTAAGAATCATCAAATAAGGTTATACAAGTACATATAATGAGTAAAAATGAGCAATAAAGTACAAACACATAATAATCAAGTGTAGCTCACTACTTGTATAAGTATAATCACAAGTTTAATGAAAACTACATCTAAATAAGTAATCATAATATGAGGCACAAAACATAAACAATTATGATCATTAGGGTAAATGCAAATATTATTAACACTAGGATATACACAATAGCTAAACTAAAGTGAGAACACAAAACTATGAATCTATATGAACATGGGTGTTGTCTCAATTGCTATACATGTATATCACAAGTCTAATAAACATTGCATTTAACATAATAAACATGAAAAAACATGATATGCTAAAAATCATTAATATAAAAGCATGTAAAATAAAATAAGAGTTAGAAATAGTTATTAAAACCAATGAAGTAATCTCTAGGTCTCCAAACTATGGTGGTCCTCCCACTAAACTTCCTTGAAAGTGATGTATCTAAAAATGTGAACATTTAGTTCGAACGCATCCACCATCAAGGCACCAACACTCTCACGTCTTGTGAGAGCCCACACCTACAACAAATAAAATAGGAATAGATTTTGGTACCAAAACTTTCTTGAGTCCATGGGGGTTAACATATTTCCTAACCCAAACATATTTATTTACAAAAATTGAATCATGTATTCTATCATAACAAAATTTTGCAAAGTGGCCCGTGCGACCACAATGTGTACAAGCGTCCACATGAGCATACATGGTGTCCTGTGTGGACATGAGAAGCATGTGCATGTCGTGATTTATATGCATGAATATGTGGAGCATGTTTCTTCTGAAACATGAATTCCAATCTATTGTGGTTCATGGCACATTGGCTTAAAGTAGAGCTCAAATAATTTACACTCTTCTTCATCATATATATCATTTTCAATATTAGAAGGAGTAGAGCATGCAATATGTTTATCAATAAAGGATGAGCAATATAAACATGACAAACATGAGTATCAAAATCATTTTTCAAAGAAATCTTTTTCTTTGAAACAAAATCCTATTCTTTTGAAATCAAAACAGTTTTATTTTTCAAAGAATTGTTCTTTTTTAAAACAAACTCAAGTTTGGAAGATAAATCATCATTGTTCTTCAAAACATGATCAAAATTATTTTTATTTTTCAAAATTTTATTTTCTTTCAAAGTAAGGCCAAGTTGGGTTTTCAAGGAATCCCTTTCACTTGAAATCTTAACCCTTTCTTGTAAAACCAAATTAAGTTTTGAAAATAAATTTATTTTCTTTTCTTAATTCAAAACTCTTGCTTTTTAAAGATTTGTACTTTGAGAGCAAGTTTTCACAAAATATAAATAGCTCTTCATTTAAAGCATGGGCATCCATAGCATTATCATCATATGAAGAACTAACACAATCATCTAGATGAGTGTCCGAAATTACCTCAAGGAAGTCATTCCCTTGGACCATGTAGCACGCTTCGTCGGACTCATCCACCATGAGCAAAACGTATGTCGTTTGTTCCTTTGGAGAAGTCAATGTGTTCCACACTGCAAAAGCAGAATAACAATGAGAAATAAAAAAAAATTCTTTGTTTAATGTATGCCTAAGTGCCTCCATGGCTTATGCATTCGCCTCAATGTACTTGTCATTACCAAAATAGGATTTCTTGGTAGTGGCAAGATAAACATGTAAACCTAGAGCTTTTAAATATGCACTCATCTTAAACTTTCACAAATCAATGTTAGATACATCATAAGTGGGTAGAGCAAGATAATCTATGAGTGTATATAAATATGTGTGCAAAGCAAATCTAGATTGGCAATCCAAAGATCACATTCCTAGGTGGTTAAATCGAATATCAGGAGCGTAGGCTCTGATACCAATTGAAAGTACACCTAAAAGGGGGTGAATAAGTGTAGTGCAAATCTAAGACAAATAATGTAGAATTAAAACACTAATTGCTAATACACAACGTGTAACCAAGAGTTAACCCGAATTTCTCGTGAAGGGCTCTGAAACTACTCCTCGAGATTCCTCTAAATTAAGAGTTGAGGTATTTTTAAAAGCTCTCTTGTTTGAATACAAGTGTGTGCACACAAATTATATCTAGCATGTATATGAATATGAACATTGTAAATTAATACAAGATATAAAAGAAAGAGAGAGAGAGAATAGATCAAACGCAAACACAGTGATATGTTTCGAGGTTCGAGCTACTGCTCTACGTCCCCGCCTTCACATAGAAGGATTTTCACTATGTCCACACAGGACCTTCCACAAAGGGACCTCCATTAAGGAATTACAACTCAACACTAGGAGTACACAACTCCTCTCTCAAACATAATCACCTCTAAACATAATCACCTCTAAACAAGAGGGAAGGCACAAAGCCAACAGAAAGAAAAAGATTACAACTTGATGATCCAAGTGATCACAAATAACTCTTGGTGATCTAAAGAGATCACAAACAATTTTCTCACAAAAAGATCCTAAAGATAGATTTGAATTGAATAGCTCAAGTATGTGAGAAATCAAAGTATTTGAAAAATAAACAACAAAGAAAATACTTAGGAAAGACTTCTTGATAGATATGTAAAATGAAGAACAAAACAAATTTCTCAAATCTAGTTTTTCTTTGATTTTCCAAACCTTGAAAACAAAATAAAGATAAGAATTTTGGCACAATAACTCTTTTGAAAACTTATTGAAAAACACTAGAGGAGATGAGATTTTTTTTCTCTTGAAAATCTTAGCTAAAACTGGCCTCAAGTACCCATATTTATAGGGCCTTGGAAATATTGTCGTTGGGGTCCAGAACCAGGCCAGAATGGCCTGTCGGTCGAACGGCCAACGATCAGATTTCTGACTGTTGGGGTTATCGGTCGACCGCCCCAAGGCAAAAGACCTATCGGTTGATCACTCGGTCGACCGGGCTCTACCCGAGAGTTGGGTAGTGCCAGTCGGTCGATCGCATAGTCGACCGGCCCAAGGCTATAACCTTATGCACATTTTGTGCACATCGGTCAACCGATCAATCGATCGAGCTTTGCCAGAAGGCTCAGAACTGGTTTTTCAGGGTTAAAAACTTAGGCTATTAAATACCCACAAAATCCCATAAACTCTATAAATTCCACAAAAATAAGTTCATATAAATATTTGAAGTACAAATATGTGTGATCAAAAATCAACACATATAACAAACTATTTGAACCATTTTTGAGACATGAAAATTAAGCTTTAAACCGAAAACCGTATTTCCCGAAAACTTGATTTTGAAATGAAAATACGTTTTCTCCAAAACTTGTATGGATACAAAAACACGAAATAGAAATTTTGAAGCATAGTGTGTATGGATAGAATCTAATACACATATAAATGATATATCTATATTTTTGACAAGAAATCCCAAACTAAGTTTTGTTTTTTTTAATTCTATCTATTCATGAAAACTATATATCTATATTCTTGAAAATAAAAAACGGTTAAACTGAAACCAAAACTATTGAATTTGTGGGTGTGTATACTTAAACATATCAAATCTAACTATTCTCACACAAGATGTAAACAATAAACTAAACAAACCTAGACCAAAGTCTTCTCTTCGATCTTCATCTCCAAGATGACTCGATCCAAAGACGATTCATGAGCTTGACTCCATCTGATTACTTGATGCGATGTTGACACGCGAGCTCTTGAATCTACACGTGTTAGCTCCAAAACTTGACTTTGAATCCTTTGTTGAAGCTAAATACCTACTAAGATCTTGATCAATATCTGAAACTATACAAACACAAGATCATTAGTAACTTAACTTCATAAGTTAGTCATCATCAAAACTAAGGTGAAGGATCTTTGGGCCAACAATACTGTCAGTGGGAAGCACGTGCATCTTTCATTCTTTTGGGTGATAGGATTCTTGTCATCGGCAATGTTGAATCATTGATGATGATGTCAATAGTGGCTTTAAAACTGGACGAAAGAGTCAAAAACAATTATTTAACAAAACTAACCATTAAATTTAAGCAGTTGGTTCATGTGTGTGAGCCACACACATATTATAAGAGGACCAATCCCGTATTGGCACGTGAGTAGGATTAAGAAGGGCTCAAAGACTTTAACGCTTTGTAATCATGAAATCTGACATCTTATCCACGTGTCAACGAAGCCGAAAAGGAGCAGCTCCAACAACAACCTGGAGTTTAAGTTTCCTCAGAAATAATATTCCTTTAAAGATGAGCAGGTGGTGACAATCTTCTACTTGCTCAACAAAGTAACAAGCTCAAGGTACCGGAAGTTCGGCTCCCTGATGAAGTTGGACGTACAAACGATCCCAATTACTGCCTTTTCCACAGGATGGTTCATCATTCTACCAGCAGATGCTTTGCCCTCATGACAAGATTCAAGCATTGCTTGAAGCAGTTGTTCTGACTCTGAAGTCTGGGCCCTGAAGGCAAAATAGTTGTCAGAGTGGGGGTGGTGTCTGTTTCACCACACAACCACGTCCTCCTTCGTGCCTTCTCATTAACAAAACCTTGTTCCAATAATATAGTTGAGTACAATGTTCTGCTCTTTGGCCTCCCACTCGCCGACAAATGGGGGTGCAATATCTCGAAGCCTATAGTGACTCCAAATTGATTGATAATCAAATTAAGGGAGAGTATGAAGTTCATCATGAAGACCTAATATCTTATCAACAAGCACCCATCAAGTTGGCTCACATCAGCCATATATCTCGCCTCCAAAACACGAGGGTAGATGCCCCAGCTGCACTTGTAGCTACATTGGCCTTGCCGTCTGACACCAGTTACCGTCTTACGGTAGCACCTCTTTTGTCTGAAGTACGGTTTAGAAGTCAGCTAAGTTCATACGACTTCAACCAACTTTGAACCTAGAGACTGATGATTCTCTATCATCGACTATGCCTTGCATGACATAATACCCGATGATTCCAAAGAGGCGGCTTTCATTTGACGAAGATCTCCTCGCTTCTACTATGATCTGGTGGTAAAGACTCTACCGCCGCTCATATAATGGCATACTTCTCCATTGCCTATGTAGCGCAGAAGCACTGAAAGTGCTAAAAGAAGCTCATGATGGCATATGCGGCGCCCATCAGCCAAGTCTGAAACTCAAGGATCGACTGCACAAGCTTGGCTAATATTGGCCGACAATGATTGCCAACACGGTGAAATATGCAAGATGGTGTAAGGCTTGTCAACTGCATGCAAACTTCATATACCAACCCCTGGAGTTACTCCACCCTACAATCGCTTCACGGTCGTTTGAAGCATGGGGAATCGATATTATAGGACCCATCAGTCCTCCATCGGCTAGAGGTCATCAGTTCATCCTTACTATAATCGATTATTTCTCAAAATGGGCAGAAGCCATGCCGCTCGTCGAAGTTAAAACCATTAACATAGTTAACTTCATCAAATACCATATCATCTACCGACTTGGTGTTCCCAGAAGGATCATCCGCGACAATGGTCCCCATTTTGTAAGCCAATATTTTTTCGGTTCTGCAATAAGTATCATATAAAGAATGTGGCTTCGACTACATACAACCCTACTGCCAATGGGTTGGCAGAGGCATTCAACAAGACGACCATCAAACTCCTCAAAAAGTTCATCAAATCAAGCAAAAGAGATTGGAATGATAAGCTCAGTGAATGTCTTTCGGCCTACCAAACAATGATCTGAACCCCTCTAGTCTATATGTCTTTTTCTCTAGTCTATGGCTGTGAAGCAGTCATACCCCTAGAGATAAAAATACCGTCAATTCGTGTTGCCTTAGTAACCAAGATGACAGATGGAGACAACGATCGGCTACGTCTCCAAGAGGTCGAAGCGCTAGATCTGAAACGACTGCAGGCTCTGCAGCGATCGAACTATACCAAGCCCGAATCTCAAAAGGCTTCAACAAAAAGGTCATAGAGAGTTTTTCATAAAGGAGATTTGGTCTTAGCTGTCAGGTAACCCATGATCATGACACACAAAGCCAAAGGCAAATTCCAGCCCAAATAGAAGGACCTTTTGTAATGGAGACAATCTACTTAAATGGAGCTTATTGCCTCGCAAATCCATACAGTGACACACTCATGATGTCGATCAATGGCAAATTCTTGAAAAAGTATTATCCAAGATCACGTTAACATTATACAGTCAAATACCAATTAAAAAAGGAATAATAGAATAATATGAGTGAAAAATTGGGACACGTATCTGGGTACGTATCCGGGGAACGGGGTGTTACAATCTATCCACCTCACAAAATTTCATCCTGAAAATTTTGATAAAGAAAGAGACGAACATGAGAATGATCAGGGTGGACGATAACACTACAAGTGAAGGATGATGAAAGCCGAGAAGGTCGAAAAAAACAAGAATTTCACGATTCAAGGGATAGATTACAAAGGAGGAATTAGTATCATTTGTACTTGTTGTTGGAATATATAGCCAAGACTCATATGCTCGATTTGCAAATTAATATCACATTAATCTGCTTACTAGTTGTACTGAAAATGTGAGAGCCAAGGCTCTGATACCATCCTGTAACGTCCCAATCTCACAGGTGCGGGGACACTACTGTGGCATACATACGCAAGGCGAAAATACCCTCAAATACGTAGAGCCTGGAGTCTAACACTCGCGAAGAGTGGACAAGAGTATCTGCACAAATGTTAGAATAAACACATGCACAAATACAAGTTCGCCTACACTATTACAAACATTCACCACACAGAATATAATATGTCGCTGATACAATTTCAATAATTCGTACACATAAATACGAGCATCATCTATGCAAATGCAATCCCACGCATATACACAAGCAACACTGCCAACCACAAACACAGAAAATGAGTACTTGCAAAAGTAAATCAGGTACTCGTGATAACAAACAACAGTACTTGCACAAGCACTAATACAAAAATATGCATCCACACAAAACAGATACTTGCCCAAAAGCGGAGAAAAATGCTCACCTAAGACCAAAATATGGCGAACAATCCGGGAATCTTTGAGGAATGACGATGGTATTAACGCTCGAAGTGTGTAGAAAGAAAGGGGAGAGAGAGAATATAGAAGAGAGAAGAGAGTGTCTAATTAGAAAGAGGAGAGAGAGAGAAAGCGAAGGAGAGAGAAGGAAAAGGAAGAGAGATTAGAGGAGAAAGTGTGGAGGAGAGTAGTGGAGAGGGTGACCATTGGGAGAGGAGACATCTGGGTTGGCCGAAGGCCGGCCAGAGCTAGGTGGTACTATGGTGGAAGAGAGAAAGAGGGAAGGAGAGGGTACTTGGATGGCGGTTTGGAGATGGTGGAGATGGGGGTGTTAGAGTGGTGGTGGTGGTTGATCGGAGTAAACTGTGCACGAAAAGTGAGTATTTTGAAATCAGAAGTTAAAAGTACGTGCTTTGGCTTCCTCGATACTTTCGTTATAGCATAGAGGCTATACGGGTGTAGGGGAGGAAATTTGAAAATAGGTGTTGTAAATTTCCTTGAATCAATGAAAGATCACATCAATTCTAAAAACTCCAATTACAAGAGAGGAGATTTTCAAGCTCAAATCGCCTTTTTGTTTAAGGCTGGGTTCTTTGCGTAGTGGTGGAAAGTGATTCTTATTTTTTGTTGACCGGGTGAACGTCAGGCTCTTCTGAAACTCTTCTCTTTAGATCACAGATGGAGTAGCACAGCTCCTATCCAATGAAATCTCAAAGAGATTTAGGTAAAAAAATTGAACTCAGCAAGTTGGTATAGAAGAGTTGAACTCTTTATAAAACTAATCTTCCTCAGCTGAAAAATCTAACACCTTTTCAATAGCAAACTGAACTATTTATAAGGGATTCAGGGGTAAAACTGTCCTCTAAAACCTTCCATGATGGGGGTTAACTCCCTCATTACGTGGGCAGTACTTGACTCAGTAATGAGAATAGTTATAACTAAGACACAGGGCTCTTCTTCAGTTGAAACGCGGGTTTGAGCTCTACGTTTAGCCTTTGAAGTAATATTGTACATGGGTCTCAAGCTTCACGTTTGAGACGCGGGCTTCAAGCTGTGTTCCTGAGCACTGAAATGGTACTGAGACGCGGGCCTTGAGCTCCGCGTCTTAGCATTGCAGTGGTGTTGAGACGCGAGCTTCGAGCCCTATGTCTTAGCTTTGCACGAGTGGCTTTGATTAGCCTCGTGTCTGAAGCATGGATTCTGTTATCTAATGACTTGTCTTCAGTGATTTTTAGACAGTCTACAGAACCCCCTAAAAATTTTTCGAAACTCCGCGGTGGACTTGGACAAGTTTCGAAACACTTTAGACCTTTCTGTTGGCAGCAAGCTCTCAACACTGGACTGGCAATCATCTGAGATACCTTGAGCTTGATCTTGTCTTGATTTTGGTGTTCGTGGGTATACTGTTAAACTCTTTAAAGCCACCAGAGATGATCATCGTGAGTGTCCAGATACGCAGTCCAGACCTCATCGGTGTATGCGTCAGAAAATTGAAAAGTATGTATTGTAAAATTTTCCTTGAATCGAATGAAAGATTATAACAGTTTAAAAAAAAATTCCAATTATAAGAGAAAGAGAGAGAGAAGATATTCAAACTCAAATCTTCTCTTTGTTTAATGCTAGGTTCTTTGCGTAGCGATGGAAAGTGAGTCTTGTTTTTCGTTAACCGGGTGAACGTCAAGCCCTTCCAGAAATCTTCTCCTTAGATCACGGATGGAGTAGCATAACTCCTATCCAATGAAATCTCAAAAAGACTTAGGCAGAAACTTCAACTCATCAAGTTGGCGTAGAAGAGTTGCACTCTTTGTCAGTATTCCTCAGCTGAAAATTCTGACCTCTCTTCGATAGCAACTTTAGCTATTTATAGGGGATTCAGGGGTAAAACTGTCCCCTAAAAACCCTCCATAATTGGGGTTAACTCCCCTCATTACATGGGCAATAACTGACTCGGTAATGAGGGCAGTTACAACTGAGACTCGGAGCTCTCTTGCAGTTGAAATGCGGGCTTCAAGCTCTGCGTTTAGCCATTAAGATGCTGGTGGACGCGGGCCTCGAGCTTTGCTAGACGTGGGCTTCGAACCCTGCATCTTGGCATTGCAATGATGTTGGGACGCAAGTTTTGTGTCTCGCGTCTTGACATTGCAGTGTTGCTGGGAGCGGGTTTCGAGCCTTGCGTCTTGACATTGCAGTGATACTGAGACGCAGGTTTCGAGCTCTGCTGAGATGCGGGCTTCGAGCCCCACGTCTTGGCTTTGCAGTGACGCTGAGACGCGAATTTTGAGCTTTGCATCTTGATATTGCGGTGAATGGCTTTGATTAGTGTCGCGTCAGAAGTATATACTCTGCTATCTGATGACTCATCTTTAGTGATTTTTAAATAGTCTACAGAACCCCCTCCAAAGTTTTCAAAACTTTGCGGTTGACTGGGACGAATTTCGAAATACTTTGGACTTTGCTTTTGGCAGCAAGCTCTCAAGACTGGACTGACAATCTTTTGAGTTACCTTGAGCTCGATCTTGTCTGGATCTTGGTCTTCGTGAGTGTACTATTAAACTCTTTAAAGTCACCAAAGATGATCATCTGAGTGTCTAGATACGCAGTCCAGACCTGCTCGGTGCTCTGAGCTGATTGTTGGTGTACTGTTGACTGGGAGAATAGTCATCTGCTTTCACCACTGTACTGTTGAACTGATTGTAGAAGCAAAGACTGAACACAGGTCGTGTAAACGCGAACGTCATGTTGCCTTGAAGACGCGGGCCTCGCCGAAGTAGAAATGCGACTCTCATTCATTGGAGAGACGCGAACATCGAAGAGACACATCTCTCACTTTGTTGAAGTGATACAGACTTCGAGGTGGAGACGCAGAGTTTTCTTTGTTGAAGAGACGCGACTCTGCTATTTTGCCAAGGTGCGAGTTTCTTCAAAGTGAAGACGTACCTTTCACTTGATGTAGAAACGCGGTTCTGAGCGTTCGAAATGCGAACTTGCAAATCTTCACTGGGAACAGAGGTGCAACACTCTTATTTTGCCAAGATGCGAGCCGGAGAATACTGAAGAGACGCGGACTTCAAAGTGAAGACGCAGCTCTCACTTAGTTGAAGTGACACAGACTTCGAAGTGGAGACGCAGAGTTCTCTTAGCTGAAGAGACGCGGCTCTGTTAAACGTGAGGCTCGCATTCTTGGTGCGTTGCCATGTGTCTGGCGGAGCTTGAAGAGACGCTGTTCTCTTAAAATGCGAGGTCCTCATTCTGGGCGTGTTGCCACGCGTCTGGTGACGGTCGGTCTCGAGATACGGGCCGCGTATCTTGGCCGATTACTATATCTATAAAAAGACAGCAGTCTTTTAAGAGTCATCATTAGACTCTTTTCTTCTTTGTTGAACTCTGCGTTAAGAGTTTTAAGAACTTAAGAAAAGCTTCGAGCCTTTTCTTCCTTTTCTCATCTTCTCCACAGAATTCACTGTCAAAATGGCCCCAAACACCAAGCCTGTGGCTTTATCCTCGAGCGTTGTCACTCCAGAGGTTTAAATGGGAGGTTCCTCTACGTAGGAGGCCCGCATTTCAGGTAATAAAACAATTTAAATTGGTTTTTTCCATTAAGGAACTTGAAGAGTTATCTTAACTCTTAAGCTTCTTCTGGATTGAACCGCCAACGTGAGGCTTGCGCTCGTATTTAATTTTCAGATGCGACTCTTGCACTGGTAGGCAGACGCGAGTTTGACGATCTTCGCGTCTTCACTTCATAAGCTTGAGTCTGTGTCTGCTTATTGAACGTGAGCTTCATTGAGCTTTGCGTTTAATCCCAATACTTAGAGAATTTTTCTAAGTGGAGGAGTTCAGACGTCGACTTCATATGAAACTCTCGTCTCTGAGGTTTTATGCAGGTTTCGCTTAGTCTCGCGTCTGATTCCAATACTTAGAGTAACTTTTAAGTTGTGGAGTTTCAAACGCAGGCTTCATGTGAGCCTCGCATGTTTGAGTTTATACGCGGGTTTTGAGCTCCGCGTCTTAGTCATTAGACGCGGTTCTGAGGTGAACCTTGCGTCTGAGCTTCAACACTTAGATAATTTTCAGGTTGCTGACTATTGTGTTGTCTTTTTTACTGTGCGATACTCCTCGAATCCTCTATCCAAAAGTGTCACTTTGGGCATGTAGGTGGAGCTGATCCTAACCTTACGTTCGTGCTCCAAGAGACTGCTTCAGTGTTTGCTCTAAACTCAAGGGGGCATCGAGACAGGCTCAGCAACCCTAGTATGCTAACCTTTCGAAAGATCATGACCAATGGGCGGTTTGAGTTTGACACCCGCATCACACTGAAGAAACCGACTTCTTTTTTAGCGATGTCATTACTGAAGACTACAGGATCTTGTATAACAGAGACTACAAATGGCTCCGCCAAATCAGGGACATGAGATTCTTTCTTCCCAACATGGAAAGGATGTACCCCTTGGCGTATTTGCAGCACATGTCAGTACGCCACGCAATGGAGTGGGACCTCTCTAAGTCTATCTTCGGCTTGTCCCTCGACAAACTGGGCGCGAATGAAGCTTACGTTGTCGGTCACGGGAGAGATGTATCCGGGCTACATCTCGGCTGGATAGGGCTGAGTACCCGATAGGGGAGACCCCTCAGTTACCCGCCACCTTCATCAATCAATTCCTAAAGGTGAGGGGTGACTTTCCCACCAATTTTCATCCGCTCGGGTGGGTCCACTCTTCAGACAAGTCATGGTGGGGCAAGATGGTAGGCTTTGTTCTCACAGAGCTCAAAGACATGTTAAAGCAGGCGGGATTGTACAGGCGGTTTGGATCATTCAATATGCATCCTGTAGAGCTCCCACCACTTTTATAATGTCTTGGAGCGTTACTAACGGGCACCTTCTTCATCCCGATTGGAGAGATGGGGCTCGCTCTCCATGAGTTGTATGAGGTTTCAAGGCTAGTGATTGGAGATGCTCCATATGAAGAGTATATCCCGACCACCGAGCTTCACTTACTGAAGAAGGATCCTCAAGTGTACGAGACTTACTGGGAAGTGTTGTGCCACTTCCACATCTATGGGCAAACGACTAGCTAGAGGAATAGGGGCGTTAAGCAGATGTCCTGGGCGAGCTACCTTTTCAATGACATAAATGATAAGTCTAACCCAGTGACCTGTCTGGCTCCTAGCACTGATAAAGAGATTGCCGAGAAGATCAGTGCCTCTATAAGCTCATACATGGCGGAATCTGACGAGGATACTTTCAAGCCTGACATGGTCTTTGAAAGCTTTTCACCATCAGGCCAGGATCCCTATATCTGATCGGACTTTATTGACGGGCTTCCTCATGTTGTGGCTGAAGCATTGCGTGGTACCGACGTTACCGTACGAAGTGATCGTCGCTGATGTGGTGTACCCGACGGTTCTGTTAGCGCACGGGAAGTCGATATCTCTCCTCCAAGCAATGGTGGCTGGCATCCACAGTGTCTTACGGGCATTGACAAAAAGCATGTGTCAAGTGGAGGCTGTTGTAGACTCCCGGGGCAGGCAAGTGGTGGACTCGGAGGGGAGGCCGAAAGTGAGGACTCCCAATCCTAGAATCGAGCTTCCTTCCACGTACCTGATGGCCTGGTACGTCATGCATTGCCCGTCGCTGATGACGACAATGTCTCCCTCAGAGGGCTTTGTCTCTTTTGTGCAGAAGTTGGAGAGTTCGAGCTGGTCTCAGTATTATATGTACTATGTTCGGAAAGCTATTCTGAGCAGCTCTAACTATCAGCTCGACCGATGCTTCCCCGAAATCTCTGGTGCATCATACGGGGACAAGTTTGCTGACCTTGAAGGCTCGGACGAGTTCACTCGGCTACCATTTGGAGTTTTCTGGTGGCTCCTCAACGTTCGGCCCGGATACTTGGTCTTTCGGCAAGGTGATTCATGCACAATCGAGCCTTATATGCCCAGCCGTTTTGCTAGGCATTTCATTTACGATCAATTATATGTTGGCAACACCAACACTGGCCATCGTTTTAGTGGCAACCTATTTGATGGCGCTCGAGCGTGGTATTATAGTGTAGCGGGGGGACAGGGGCCATCTTCGGGCTACCTCACAAGACGCCCAATTGCTATACAAGCCTCGACTTCTGCACATGGTACTTCATCGCCAGCAGGGTACCCGGCTTTGGGATGAATACTTCTTGTATCAAGAGTATTACGACATGATATAAAGTCAAGTCGGGTTCCAAAAGCCGCATGCGAGGGATAAGCGAGTACCAGGAGGCTGAGAGGGAGGCCGAAAAGGAAGCCAGGAAAGAGACTGACAGAACAGAGGCAGCTTCAGGATCGGGGTATGGAGCAGGAGCCGCAGAGGAACACCCCATTCGGAGGACTCGGCATGCTGTGCCCAAGCGTCCTCGAGCCTCTGCTTCCCAAGGGGAGCCCAGCCCGAAGGAGGTAAGAAAAGGATCCGAGGATGCAATTTCAGCCCAGATACCTAAAATAATTTCTCCTAGTACTGAGGAGCAAGAGGAGGAAGAAGAAGAGGAGGTCATCCCGGCTCTTCGTCCCTGAGGTTTGCGTAACAGGGGCCATGCAGTCTTCGTGGAGATAGAGTCTGCAGGCCAATCCACCGTAGCTGAAGGGGCTGTGGTTGAGGAACGGCCTAAAGAAGTGACGGAGAGGGCCGAAGTTGAAATTCTATCTCAATCGGGAATTTCAATTCGGCCGGCGGCTTCTTCGGCATAAGAAAAGAGGGATGGAGGCACAACAACCGGGGTCTCCTAGTATTTTGATGCCTACCTCTCGGGTTTTGGAGCCTAACCCTATCACCAGGGTTCTCAGTGGCAAAGCCCCAATTACTGAGGCCTCTTTGGTTCAGGTGTCATCTTCGTCGTCTGAAGAGCACAACTACTATTCGGGAGACGAAATTGACTTCGGCTATGAACCCGCTCATCCTGACACCAGCAAGTTTTCGCATATTTCAGAGGAAGAGATGCAGGTGTATGTTCCTGCAATGGTTCCGCCATCGGGAGAGGTCACCACTACTGAGGATATTTCTTCTATCCCTCTTAATTATTTCCCTGTTGAGTTGGGCAAATATTTAACACTTAATTTGAATCTCTTCTATAGGAGTGGCTACCGGTGTTGAGGCTACGACCTCCTCTCATATTGAGGAGATGATCAAGGAGGTAACCCAGCCGGAGGGCCTTGAAGTTCCTGTTACTGGGATGATCCTTGAGGGTATAACCACCATGACCATGGAACCCTCATCCCAGAGCAGCCTGCCAAAGGATCTACCTTGTTCGGATCCTCAACTTGGTAAGAGAACAAGGATTCTCCATATACTCTCTTTCTCATGTTATTGCTAACATCAATGTTATAATTGTAGAGAGTACCAGGCTGGCTCAAATGGAGGAGCCCGTGGTAAGCACTGGCGCAGAGAACAACACACTTCAAACTTCAACAGCTGAACCAAGTACTGTGGAGCTTGTCACTACGGCTGTTGCTTCAGAGGCTTCAATGGTGACAATCCTGGAGGTGCCGGCCATGACCTCAGTGTTGATGGAACCTGCTATTGGCTTCGTCTCTGAACCAAGTGAGATGGCTCCCATCTCTACAGGTATTGTACGCACAATTATAGAAAGGAGGTCCGAGAGTGCACCAACAGAGCTAGCTCCAGACATGGACATCATGGAAGAATTGACACATCAGATGGTACAACAATTCTTCACCTTCATGAGGTCCTGCATCGAATTGGTTCTTTCCGAGAGAAGTTCCTTCGAGTTTGCCCGAATGCTTCTTGAAAATCAGATTGAGAACATCCGACATACTAGAATCTCGGAGCAATATCTGACGCTAGTCGAACAAGCTGGGGATATGCTTGAAGGAACTAAGGACCCTGGAGAAGGCTAGTCTAGTGGACGAGACTCGACTGATGCTGAATAAGCTCCTCACTACTCAAGAATGTGAGCAGAAGGAGATAGAGGAGAAGATGGTTGAGGAGGCCCGTCACCTCAATGACTTCCAAGCCAGCTACCAAAGATTGGTTGATGACTCTAGGAATCCGAGGTCGTCACTAATAATGCAGAGCAAGTCATAACCACTGCTCGGGCAGCTATTGCCAAGGTGCAAGCCTTGATTCAGGTAAATGAGCAGAAGCTTGCTGCTGCCAGGAAAAGGCTAGAGAAGCTAGAAGCTGCCAAGAAGCGGATTCAAGAAGATCTTACTGCCCGTTCTTCCAAGCTGGAATCTCTTCAAGCACAGCCGGCCACGAAGAGATTCTTATCAGAGGAAGAATTGAGGGTTCAAGCTTGGGTAGAAGTTGAGAAGGCACGCCAGCGCAAGATGCAGCGCCTCCGGGATCGGATTTATTCTTTGGCTGAGCGGGATTAACCCTCCTCCTTTTGTATCTCCCTTTTTTTTGTATTTTTGTAACACTCTACTGATTAAATAAGAGAGTGTTTATATCACTTATATCATTTTGATATAAATAATAAAGTTATCAAATTTTGTCTCATCTTTATTCCTTCTTTGTGTTTGAGAATCAGACGGACCCTTTGTTGCTAGGAGAATGCAACTCTCACAGACGCGACTCTTGACCATTTGTGGAGACGCAGTCCTTAGCCTTTTGCTGAGACGTGGTTATGAGTTGTAGAGAAGAAACTCAGGCAGCATTGAGTTGTGGGTGAGACACAACCATTAATTGTAGGGAAGTCGCGACTCTAATTTATTGAGAGACGCAGCTTTGAATTGTCTGGAGGACGGGCTCTGGATTATTGAGAGATGCGACTCTGATTTGTTGAGAGAATGCAGCTTTGATTTACTTAAAGGAGGCGACTCTGAATTGTTGAGAGACGCGACCCTGGATTGTTGAGAGACGCAGGCCCGCGCTCTTCAATTTGTTGGAAGGGACGCAAGCCTCGGTTTTGTGGAAGGACGCAAACTTAAGACGCGGCCTTGAATTGTTAAGGACACGGTCCTCCTTTAGTTGAGGGACGCAACCTTTGGTTTATGAAGGGACGCGGATCTCAAAACGCGACCCTTGAAGCGTCGCATGCAGTTTACAGAGACGCGAAGATCTCACTGGCCCTTTCGAGGCAAAGTCAGCATTAGCAGTTGGGGACACGTGTCGTTGTGACTTACCGGAGCAAAAATCCATGGTCTTACCCAGCCTGGATTTGATATTCGCATAGCGAATTAAGGCTATTAATTGGCCTTTAAGAACAACTTTAATTTTTATGCCGTTAATTAATGGCCATTAGCGAGCCTATAAATAGGCTACGAGCCTCTTAACAGTTATTCATCTTGACTATTTTTCTTCACGGGCATGTGCCCTGAAGAACTCCATCTTGATGTTTTCCTTCAATGGCATGTACTCTGAAGAACTTTCAAAGTTCTTTAAAAGAACCTTAAGCTTAATGCTTTCTTGCAATCTTCTTTGAAGATTATCACTGTTAAGTGATTTTAAAATAAAAAAGCATCCCTTCATGTGCTTTCATGGTCGTGTCTTGACGGATGATGTCCAACCTCCAGAGAACTTTTCTTCAGGTAGGAAATGGCCTTTGTCATGATAAGGCTCTGTTTCCTTAAAGCTCTGTCATCGTTAGTTATGAAGAGATTTTGTCTCTTGATCTCTTCCCAAAATTTCTGAAAAACCTCTTTTTTCGAAGTTTAGACAGTTGCTGGAGATCCATGCGTCCATACTCTACAAATACAATCCTCACGTTAATTGATAAAACGCGAGCTTGTTGACTTCTAAGTCTCAAGTTCTTCAGACGCGAGCGTGATGAACTTTGCGTTTTGAAGCCTTAAACAAGAGCTTTTGTATATAAGACTCGTGTCTGGAGTTCATGGCTTAGAAAGTTTTTAAGACTGCTCTTTTGAGATCTTTAGATGCGAGTGTGGCGAACTCTGCGTGTTGAGGCCTTAAATGCCTTTTTGAGATCTTTAGACGCGAGTGTGGCGAACTTTGCATCTTGAGGCCTTAAATGCCCTTTTGAGATCTTTAAACATGAGTGTGGCAAACTCTGTGTCTTGAGGCCTTAGACGCAGGTCTCTCATATAATACCTGTGTCTGGAGCTCATGACTTAGAAAAATTTAAGGCCTGTGTCTGCGCCTTTAATGTATGCTCCACGTTTCAATTATCAGACGCGAGTCTAATATCTGGCTTGCATTCGGATCCATATTTTCTATCTTTATAGAGCGTGATAAATTCTGCGTCCGCTAGATTCGCGTCTGGAATTCTTGACTTTAGATCCATGTTTGTGCTTATGGATTCATGTTTTCTGCCTTTGCAAAAATTTAACCCTCGAGTTTTTTTCTTCCAGGTTGTGGTTATATCGTTTGGTGCTGATTCCAGTGTCTTTGCCACATCCATTGAAGGAGACATGAAACTGTCAGCTTGTTCGATTGGCAACTACTTGGTGTCCAAGGGCGGGGAAAATCCGCGCGGTTCTCGATACAGATCAAAACATTATTGGACATGATGCACCAGTTATGTCTCGGATCCTTCCTGATCACAATGAGCCTGGCGCATTTGAAGGTCACGGGAAGGTGGACATCACCAGTAAGGTCTCGGATTCTCCCTTCACCAATCTTATTCAAAGAAGTGGCAGTAATGAAAAACCCATGCTCTTGATGACTTTCTGGTGGCGGAGCTTCCCATTAAGCGATGGATTACGGCCTTGTGAAGACCTTTGCACCAGTTGATCGGGTGAAATCTGAATGCTCCCTTGCATTTTGACCTCGAGAAACACCATTATTCTCAAGAGGAGAGGAAGTTGATCTGTTGTTCCTGACCACATTCAAGAAGACGAACTTTGTGTTTTTTCAATATTTCGAGGAGTGAGTGCAAACTTTCAATGAGCAAGAGAGACTTCTTTGTACTTCTTTATTGTAACACACAATCTTATTCAATAAGAGCGTTTTGTATCACTTTCATATTTTTTTATATCAATAAAAGTGACACTTTCCTATCTTCTTATTTGCCTTAAATTCCTTTTGCATAAAAAATCAGACAAGTGAAAGCGATTATCTTTGATTTTCTAGTAACGTAACATTTTAACTTAGCAAGTCAAAGTTGGAAAATTCTATTTAAGGAATTTAAAAAAAATTACTGTCAGATGTGTGATATTAACTTGACAGAAGTGGAATAGGTTTTATGGACTTTCCAATCTATGGTTAAGAATGACAAGTGAAGTTTTCACTCCGCGAAGGATTGTGACTGTCTTCATCAGAGGTTTAGTATTAACGTAATTAAGACTCAGCTGGGATTGATGAGTGATCAGCACGATTTTATATTATTTTTATGCTCCTAATTATTTATTATTTGTATATAAATAATGCTATTCGGGTATAGTTGATTGAAATTTTGCAGGAAACAGGTAAAAGAAAGAGAAAGAGGAATCCGATTACTTTCAGCAATAAAATCACGCAATTTGTAAAAGATTGAGGGTTGCTTTCCAAATATGTTGCGGTATTTTGGTCATAACTTTAGCTACAGGACTCCGAACGAAATCATTCAAGATGCTACGGAAAGAGAATTCGAAGAGCTACAACTTTTATGTTGAGAGATTTTACTGGTTCAGCCATTTACCTGCCCGTAAAAGTCAAAAACGTTCTGCCACTGTCATTGGACTAGATCTGAGTGCAATTATGAAATGTTGAGGGGGTTGAATGTAATTTATTTTCTCTTGCGATATTCTTACTCCAGATTTGACTTGTAACTGAGATGGAAAGGAGAACATTTGTCAGAGTGGAATTTTTAGAGAAGATGTGAGAATAGCATTTTCATTAGCTTATAAAAGCTAATGAACCCTAGGATCAAAGAAGGCGGCTGGGGGCTTTTGGCCGCAATTTAATTTCAATAAAATAAAAAAACTTAATTTCCTTATTTCCTTGCTCCTGCATGCCGCGGCTTGGAGTATTGAACTGTGTGATTTTTCTATTTTTGAAATTCTCTTCCCTTTGCGGTATGAGCAGACTCAAATCAACGCACTCCATGCAGGTGAGTATTACCCCTTGATTTCATGTGTTAATTAATTATACTCCTGGTTTAAATGAGTTAATTTACTTAATTACTTAACGAGTTAATTTACTTAATTAATTGCTGCATGCGCAACAGAAAACAAAATGAAGTAAGTAAGTTTCATTTTAATGTTTGGTCTTGATTAATTAATACTTGAATTTTCTTTCTTTAATTCTAATTAATTTTGATTAGAGGTTAATTGAATTTTATTAACTTTTAATGTTTAGTGTTTTGTCAGTTTATTATTGTGCTAGTAAGTCAATCATGTGTAACTAATTTTTAATTCCTAGGAGAGATGAACCTAGGCTAGTTGTTCAAGTAGTCACGCCTAGATCTCTTATCTAGGGCTGTCACTCACCAATTGACCTATAACTTTTAGGAAATTATTTCTAGAGTTACTAGTTATTTGACAAGGTATGTATCAATAGTCAATGGTCCATACTTAGGGTTTTACTGCTTTTTCTTCTTTTAATTTATTTAGTCATTTTATTTAGCTTTGATGGATCATGTGATGCAGATAATACCCTGTACTTAGATCTAGTGTTCAGACTTACTTTGCCTATTAGGAATAGAGATTTTGGTGAGTAACAACAGACTAGTATGGAGTCCAAAATTGACCTCTTGATGCTAGTTTAGGGGATTCGATCCTAAGTGCTTGATTTTTCTTAGATTGACACGTATTTCACCCAAACTCACAAACTTTTCACTCAATTCGCCTAAAAGTGTTGAAACCAAAAGAACCACCTGTCCCTGTGGACCGACCCTCAAATGCTACATCAAACGACCGTGCGCTTGCGGTTAATTTAAAACGAGGAGCGAAATCTCCCCATCAAGTTTTTGGCGCCGTTGCCAGGGACACGGTGATCTATCTTTAATTTTGACACCTATATCGGATTGTAAAAAAATAATAATAATAATAAAATAATAATTTAAAAATTCAAAAAAATAAATTTTAAAAAAAATCAAAAAAAATCCTTTCCCCATGGCCTATCCAAATTCATTTGGTTACGATCCATCTTATAGGCCAGACCCTCCTTTCCATCCACCAACCTCTCTTCCAGATTTTAATGAATACATCCATCCCACGAACTACTCATTTTCTTCATACCATCCCATGAGTTGCCATCACTGTCAAGATCCAAATCATTCTTCTGAAAAGTGTCCTTTGATAGGGTATTCGTCAGGACTAGGTCAAAATCAATTCCACACATTTCAAGGACCTACGAGCGAGCCTTATCCATCAAACTTCAATTCGAAGGGTTGGAATTGTCCTCAATTTTCATGGGACCAATCATATCAAAATTCTCAGCCTAGTTGGTCCTATATTGAACCACCACCTCCGTCTTGGGGATTTAACAATGAGCATGAAAAAAGCACATTAGAGAAGAGTTTTGAAGCCATGCAGCAGACTATAGTTGAAACCAATCAGCAGTTAATCGAGGCATGTGCTCACATAGATAAGATAATGACTCATCTTAATCAACCTGTTTCAACCACAAGTCCAGATCAAGTTCAAGAGTTCCATCAACTTTCGCAAATTGAGTTCAATAGCAATCAGGTGGACAAGGAACCAACACTAGAGGAAGCTTTTGAAACTTTCAGGTAAACTTCAAAGCAAGTGCTCTATGACATTAGAGACTGCTTAAACAGGCCAGCAAATGAGTTGGTTAGTGAGCAAGAGAATGATCCTTTTTCTAGTCAACTAGTTTCTGAGCCAATACCGACTCGACCCATGTCCATTCAAGAGCACATCAACTTTCATAAAATGAACAAAGGCCAAACTGTTAGACCCGAAGAGCAAATCGTTGGCCATAGTGACATGTCTAATCATTCCATCGAGATGCTCTTCGAGTCACCATTATTTCATCTTAATCAATTTGAAGAGCTTGAACATGAGAAGCTGTTGAGAAAGTTGTGAAGGTCCATGAGGTGTACAAATGTGATAATGATCCTCAGTGTCTGGATGAAGTGATTAGAAATTATTTGGCTACACATACAACACATGTAGAGCTAGTTGAATCTTATTGTGAAGAGGAATGTGACAATGATGAATTTTTGCTTCAAAAGAAATTTGAGGATGAATTTTCTAAGTTCTGTGAAAAGACAAGTATTGAGGAGCAGAAAATTGCATCCACTCATATGGAGAAAATGGAGCACGCTGATCAAAATTGTGAGGATGCTTACATGGATAATGAGCCTTTGTTTCTTGATGAGCTTTTTATTGAAGAGTGTGATCACAATGATAAGAAAATATGTGCTGAGAATCTTGAGTTTAGAATTCCCTTCGAGAAAACAAAACTCGATTTGAGTATCTTCACTTTCGATGAGCCAACCAATGATCATACTTTTCAAAACTTGATTCAAGAATCTCTAATTAATTAAAGCTCTGAAAACCTATTTGAAGACGAACTCATATATTTGAATGAATCGGTTAGGGATGCTTTGGTTAGTAACACACCTCTAAAGAAAATTGTTGATTTAAGTTCTGAGGTGATGTTTGAGGATGAGCTTAAATACATAGGCAATCATATTGTGGACACTCCAATTATATTGTGTGAAAAATGATGAATTTGTGAGGTGGTATGGGAGAAGAAAAAGAGGAGATGGAGGAAAGTGATGAACAAGTTGGAGAGGATGAAATTAAAGATGACAAAAAGATTAACTTCTCCACTTTGTCCATTAAAGAGAACCCATTGGAATGATGGGAAGCGAGCTCGAGGGAATAGACCTAGAAAGATTTAGGTGTGGAGGAGTTGTGAAATTGTACATATGTAAATATTTGTTTTATTTTTTTTCTTTTAGTTGTTGAGTCTTTTTATTTCTCTTTTAGTTAATTGAGTCAGTTTTAGTGAGTCTTTTATTTCTCTTTCTCTAACCTATGTGTCGAGTTTATTACACGTGATACAGGATAAGTAAGGAGGCATCCATCACACACAAGGAGAATTTTTGTTGCTTCAACAGCTTGATTTTCTAGTACACTGTGAGTATTTCTAATTCTACCATACTGTTTATATTTATATATCTTTTGTACGCTTGGATTGCATGATCATTATGATTGTGTGCATGTTTTGGATGTGTAAATTATATGCTACATTATTTTTATCTCTGTATTCATTTGTGTGCATGAGGACATGACACAGTTTAGGTGTGGGGAGGGAGATTCACATTTTTTTTAGGAGTCTTTTTTTTATTTATTTTGTTTTGCTTTTAGGGTTTTTTCTTTCTTTATCTTTATTTTCTTTTAGGAGTCTTAAAAAAAATGAAAAAAAAGAAAAAGAAAAAAAGTTGAAAATTTTCTGCAAATGATTAGCTAGTATGTGAGTGATTTAGTATCCATGAGTGAATTTTAAGGGTAAGATCAAAATGAAAGAGTTATAAAGTCTTAAAATAAAGATTAGAATCTAAAACGGACATACCATCTAAACTTAGTCTACGTGATTATGTACCCAATAGCACTTACACTATTAGTTCATAGGCTTGGGATATTGATTGCAACTAAAAAAAAAAAAGAAAAAAGAAAAAGATTTATTATATAGTAAAATAGATATTAATAAGTTTTGTCTTGTGGCCTCAGTTGCTTGAGTAATTAAGTCCGTAGGAGTTTCTTTACACTTATTGCCCTAAGACCATCTGGTTTTGGAGCATTGGCCCAAAACTCGCTATATGGGTAGCTGAGAAAGCCTAATAGGACAAGACATTATAAAAATATAATAATTTTGATTATCAATTAGTTAGGTGCCTTGGCCTCAGGAAGCCTCGGAATATACGCGAAAGATTGTTAAAAAAAATCTTAAAAAAAGAAGAAAAAGAAGGAAAAAATTTGTTATCACAAAAAAAAAGTATGAAAGTTGTAATTAAATATCCCCAAGTTTAAGAACTACATCACGATCACGGGGTACATAGGATCTGAAACTTAGGACAAGTGGTGTAAAGTTTTAGATTTGAGACTTTATTTTATAGCCAATATGATATCTTGAATTGAGGTTTTACTTGAAAATGAAACTCATGGAAATTGATGATCTTGCTAGCTAGTTAACTAAAAAAAATTGATTTGTTTTTCTTTTCTTGATTTTCGGTTATCCTTACTTTACTTTTATTAATCTCTAACTTTCTTGGATTTTGTGGGTGTAATCCACTGAAAACCCTCACGAGACAAAACTCGTCCTCTAGGTTAACCTAGGGGTTTAACGGCTTGTTGCACATGCTAAGTGCAACCATGATTCCTACGAAAGTGAGTTAGGGTAGTTTAGTTTTTCTTTTTCTTTTTATTAGTTTTACTCGAGGACTAGCAAAAAATAGGTGTGGGGGTATTTGATCATCACGATTTTATATTATTTTTATGCTCCTAATTATCTATTATTTGTATATAAATAATGCTACTCGGGTATAGTTGATTGAACTTTTGCAGGAAACAGGTAAAAGAAAGAGAAAGAGGAATCCGGTTACTTTCAGCAATAAAATTACGCAATTTGTAAAAGATTGAGGGTTGCTTTCCAAATATGTTGCGGTATTTTGGTCATAACTTTAGCTACAGGACTCCGAACGAAATCATTCAAGATGCTACGGAAAGAGAATTCGAAGAGCTACAACTTTTATGTTGAGAGATTTTACTGGTTCAGCCATTTACCTACCCGTAAAAGTCAAAAACGTTCTGCCACTGTCATTGGACTAGATCTGAGTGCAATTATGAAATGTTGAGGGGGTTGAATGTAATTTATTTTCTCTTGCGATATTCTTACTCTAGATTTGACTTGTAATTGAGATGGAAAGGAGAACATTTATGAGAGTGGAATTTTTAGAGAAGATGTGAGAATAGCATTTTCATTAGCTTATAAAAGCTAATGAACCCTAGGATCAAAGAAGGCGGCTGGGGGCTTTTGGCCGCAATTTAATTTCAATAAAATAAAAAAACTTAATTTCCTTATTTCCTTGCTCCTGCATGCCGCGGCTTGGAGTATTGAACTGTGTGATTTTTCTATTTTTGAAATTCTCTTCCCTTTGCGGTATGAGCAGACTCAAATCAACGCACTCCATGCAGGTGAGTATTACCCCTTGATTTCATGTGTTAATTAATTATACTCCTGGTTTACTTGAGTTGATTTACTTAATTACTTAACGAGTTAATTTACTTAATTATTGCTGCATGCGCAACAGAAAACAAAATGGAGTAAGTAAGTTTCATTTTAATGTTTGGTCTTGATTAATTAATACTTGAATTTTCTTTCTTTAATTCTAATTAATTTTGATTAGAGGTTAATTGAATTTTATTAACTTTTAATGTTTAGTGTTTTGTCAGTTTATTATTGTGCTAGTAAGTCAATCATGTGTAACTAATTTTTAATTCCTAGGAGAGATGAACCTAGGCTAGTTGTTCAAGTAGTCACGCCTAGATCTCTTATCTAGGGCTGTCACTCACCAATTGACCTATAACTTTTAGGAAATTATTTCTAGAGTTACTAGTTATTTGACAAGGTATGTATCAATAGTCAATGGTCCATACTTAGGGTTTTACTGCTTTTTCTTTTAATTTATTTAGTCATTTTATTTAGCTTTGATGGACCATGTGATGCAGATAATACCCTGTACTTAGATCTAGTGTTCAGACTTACTTTGCCTATTAGGAATAGAGATTTTGGTGAGTAACAACAGACTAGTATGGAGTCCGAAATTGACCTCTTGATGCTAGTTTAGGGGATTCGATCCTAAGTGCTTGATTTTTCTTAGATTGACACGTATTTCACCCAAACTCACAAACTTTTCACTCAATTCGCCTAAAAGTGTTGAAACCAAAAGAACCACCTGTCCCTGTGGACCGACCCTCAAATGCTACATCGAACGACCGTGCGCTTGCGGTTAATTTAAAACAAGGAGCGAAATCTCCCCATCAAGTTTTTGGCGCCGTTGCCAGGGACATGGTGATCTATCTTTAATTTTGACACCTATATCGGATTGTAAAAAAAAAATAATAATAAAATAATAATTTAAAAATTCAAAAAAAATAAATTTTAAAAAAATTCAAAAAAAATCCTTTCCCCATGGCCTATCCAAATTCATTTGGTTACGATCCATTTTATAGGCCAGACCCTCCTTTCCATCCACCAACCTCTCTTCCAGATTTTAATGAATACATCCATCCCACGAACTACTCATTTTCTTCATACCATCCCATGAGTTGCCATCACTGTCAAGATCCAAATCATTCTTCTGAACAGTGTCCTTTGATAGGGTATTCGTCAGGACTAGGTCAAAATCAATTCCACACATTTCAAGGACCTACGAGCGAGCCTTATCCATCAAACTTCAATTCGAAGGGTTGGAATTGTCCTCAATTTTCATGGGACCAATCATATCAAAATTCTCAACCTAGTTGGTCCTATATTGAACCACCACCTCCGTCTTGGGGATTTAACAATGAGCATGAAAAAAGCACATTAGAGAAGAGTTTTGAAGCCATGCAGCAGACTATAGTTGAAACCAATCAGCAGTTAATCGAGGCATGTGCTCACATAGATAAGATAATGACTCATCTTAATCAACCTGTTTCAACCACAAGTCCAGATCAAGTTCAAGAGTTCCATCAACTTTCGCAAATTGAGTTCAATAGCAATCAGGTGGACAAGGAACCAACACTAGAGGAAGCTTTTGAAACTTTCAGGCAAACTTCAAAGCAAGTGCTCTATGACATTAGAGACTGCTTAAACAGGCCAACAAATGAGTTGGTTAGTGAGCAAGAGAATGATCCTTTTTCTAGTCAACTAGTTTCTGAGCCAATACCGACTCGACCCATGTCCATTCAAGAGCACATCAACTTTCATAAAATGAACAAAGGCCAAACTGTTAGACCCGAAGAGCAAATCGTTGGCCATAGTGACATGTCTAATCATTCCATCGAGATGCTCTTCGAGTCACCATTATTTCATCTTAATCAATTTGAAGAGCTTGAACATGAGAAGCCTGTTGAGAAAGTTGTGAAGGTCCATGAGGTGTACAAATGTGATAATGATCCTCAGTGTCTGGATGAAGTGATTAGAAATTATTTGGCTACACATACAACACATGTAGAGCCAGTTGAATCTTATTGTGAAGAGGAATGTGACAATGATGAATTTTTGCTTCAAAAGAAATTTGAGGATGAATTTTCTAAGTTCTGTGAAAAGACAAATATTGAGGAGCAGAAAATTGCATCCACTCATATGGAGAAAATAGAGCACGCTGATCAAAATTGTGAGGATGCTTACATGGATAATGAGCCTTTGTTTCTTGATGAGCTTTTTATTAAAGAGTGTGATCACAATGATAAGAAAATATGTGCTGAGAATCTTGAGTTTAGAATTCCCTTCGAGAAAACAAAACTCGATTTGAGTATCTTCACTTTCGATGAGCCAACCAATGATCATACTTTTCAAAACTTGATTCAAGAATCTCTAATTAATGAAAGCTCTGAAAACCTATTTGAAGACGAACTCATATATTTGAATGAATCGGTTAGGGATGCTTTGGTTAGTAACACACCTCTAAAGAAAATTGTTGATTTAAGTTCTGAGGTGATGTTTGAGGATGAGCTTAAATACATAGGCAATCATATTGTGGACACTCCAATTATATTGCGTGAAAATGATGAATTTGTGAGGTGGTATGGGAGAAGAAAAAGAGGAGATGGAGGAAAGTGATGAACAAGTTGGAGAGGATGAAATTAAAGATGACAAAAAGATTAACTTCTCCACTTTGTCCATTAAAGAGAACCCATTGGAATGATGGGAAGCGAGCTCGAGGGAATAGACCTAGAAAGATTTAGGTGTGGGGGAGTTGTGAAATTGTACATATGTAAATATTTGTTTTATTTTTTTTTCTTTTAGTTGTTGAGTCTTTTTATTTCTCTTTTAGTTAATTGAGTCAGTTTTAGTGAGTCTTTTATTTCTCTTTCTCTAACCTATGTGTCGAGTTTATTACACGTGATACAGGATAAGTAAGGAGGCATCCATCACACACAGGAAGAATTTTTGTTGCTTCAACAGCTTCATTTTCTAGTACACTGTGAGTATTTCTAATTCTACCATACTGTTTATATTTATATATCTTTTGTATGCTTGGATTGCATGATCATTATGATTGTGTGCATGTTTTGGATGTGTAAATTATATGCTACATTAATTTTATCTCTGTATTCATTTGTGTGCATGAGGACATGACACAGTTTAGGTGTGGGGAGGGAGATTCACATTTTTTTAGGAGTCTTTTTTTTATTTATTTTGTTTTGCTTTTAGGGTTTTTTCCTTTCTTTATCTTTATTTTCTTTTAGGAGTCTTAAAAAAATTGAAAAAAAAGAAAAGGAAAAAAAGTTGAAAATTTTCTGCAAATGATTAGCTAGTATGTGAGTGATTTAGTATCCATGAGTGAATTTTAAGGGTAAGATCAAAATGAAAGAGTTATAAAGTCTTAAAATAAAGATTAGAATCTAAAACGGACATACCATCTAAACTTAGTCTACGTGATTATGTATCCAATAGCACTTACACTTTTAGTTCATAGGCTTGGGATATTGATTGCAACTAAAAAAAAAAGAAAAAGAAAAAGAAAAAAGATTTATTATATAGTAAAATAGATATTAATAAGTTTTGTCTTGTGGCCTCAGTTGCTTGAGTAATTAAGTCCGTAGGAGTTTCTTTACACTTATTGCCCTAAGACCATCTGGTTTGGAGCATTGGCCCAAAGCTCGCTATATGGGTAGCTGAGAAAGCCTAATAGGACAAGACATTATAAAAATATAATAATTTTGATTATCAATTAGTTGGTGCCTTGGCCTCAGGAAGCCTCGGAATCTACGCGAAAGATTGTTAAAAAAAATCTTAAAAAAAAGAAGAAAAAGATGGAAAAAATTTGTTATCACAAAAAAAGTATGAAAGTTGTAATTAAATATTCCCAAGCTTAAGAACTACATCACGATCACGGGGTACATAGGATCTGAAACTTAGGACAAATGGTGTAAAGTTTTGGATTTGAGACTTTATTTTATAGCCAATATGATATCTTGAATTGAGGTTTTACTTGAAAATGAAACTCATGGAAATTGATGATCTTGCTAGCTAGTTAACTAAAAAAAATTGATTTGTTTTTCTTTTCTTGATTTTCGGTTATCCTTATTTTACTTTTATTAATCTCTAACTTTCTTGGATTTTGTGGGTGTAATCCACTGAAAACCCTCACGAGACAAAACTCGTCCTCTAGGGTTAACCTAGGGGTTTAACGGCTTGTTGCACATGCTAAGTGCAACCGTGATTCCTACGAAAGTGAGTTAGGGTAGTTTAGTTTTTCTTTTTCGTTTTATTAGTTTTACTCGAGGACTAGCAAAAAATAGGTGTGGGGGTATTTGATCAGCACGATTTTATATTATTTTTATGCTCCTAATTATCTATTATTTGTATATAAATAATGCTACTCGGGTATAGTTTATTGAACTTTTGCAGGAAACAGGTAAAAGAAAGAGAAAGAGGAATCCGGTTACTTTCAGCAATAAAATCACGCAATTTGTAAAAGATTGAGGGTTGCTTTCCAAATATGTTGCGGTATTTTTGTCATAACTTTAGCTACAGGACTCCGAACGAAATCATTCAAGATGCTAAGGAAAGAGAATTCGAAGAGCTACAACTTTTATGTTGAGAGATTTTACTGGTTCAGCCATTTACCTGCCCGTAAAAGTCAAAAACGTTCTGCCACTGTCATTGGACTAGATCTGAGTGCAATTATGAAATGTTGAGGGGGTTGAATGTAATTTATTTTCTCTTGCGATATTCTTACTCCAGATTTGACTTGTAATTGAGATGGAAAGGAGAACATTTGTGAGTGTGAAGTTTTTAGAGAAGATGTGAGAATAGCATTTTCATTAGCTTATAAAAGCTAATGAACCCTAGGATCAAAGAAGGCGGCTGGGGGCTTTTGGCCGCAATTTAATTTCAATAAAATAAAAAAACTTAATTTCCTTATTTCCTTGCTCCTGCATGCCGCGGCTTGGAGTATTGAACTGTGTGATTTTTCTATTTTTGAAATTCTCTTCCCTTTGCGGTATGAGCAGACTCAAATCAACGCACTCCATGCAGGTGAGTATTACCCCTTGATTTCATGTGTTAATTAATTATACTCCTGGTTTAATTGAGTTGATTTACTTAATTACTTAATGAGTTAATTTACTTAATTAATTGCTGCATGCGCAACAAAAACAAAATGGAGTAAGTTTCATTTTAATGTTTGGTCTTGATTAATTAATACTTGAATTTTCTTTCTTTAATTCTAATTAATTTTGATTAGAGGTTAATTGAATTTTATTAACTTTTAATGTTTAGTGTTTTGTTAGTTATTATTGTGCTAGTAAGTCAATCATGTGTAACTAATTTTAATTCCTAGGAGAGATGAACCTAGGCTAGTTGTTTAAGTAGTCATGCCTAGATCTCTTATCTAGGGCAGTCACTCACCACTTGACCTATAACTTTTAGGAAATTATTTATAGAGTTACTAGTTATTTGACAAGGTATGTATCAATAGTCAATGGTCCATGCTTAGGGTTTTACTGCTTTTTCTTCTTTTAATTTATTTAGTCATTTTATTTAGCTTTGATGGACCATGTGATGCAGATAATACCCTGTACTTAGATCTAGTGTTCAGACTTACTTTGCCTATTAGGAATAGAGATTTTGGTGAGTAACAACAGACTAGTATGGAGTCCGAAATTGACCTCTTGATGCTAGTTTAGGGGATTCGATCCTAAGTGCTTGATTTTTCTTAGATTGACACGTATTTCACCCAAACTCACAAACTTTTCACTCAATTCGCCTAAAAGTGTTGAAACCAAAAGAATCACCTGTCCCTGTGGACCGACCCTCAAGTGCTACATCGAACGACCGTGCGCTTGCGGTTAATTTAAAACGAGGAGCGAAATCTCCCCATCAATGAGAACACTGTTAAAAGTGTGATATTAACCTAACAGTGATTTTAAGTGGACTTGCCATTCTATTGACGAGAATAACAAGTAAGACTAGACCCGTCGGGGATCCAAGAATTTCTTTACCGTCAGAGATGTGATATTAACTTAATGGGTTGGATTGAATCTTGTCAGAAGTGTGATATTAACTTAACAAGGATGTGAGCTAGAGGTGTGATGTTAACTTAGCTCCACAAGAATTTCAGTTTCGTTTGGAAAAAACTGAAAATACCATTGTCATAAGCGTAGTATTAAAATTGACAGTGGAGGTAATGCTAGAGGGGTAATTTTAAACTTAGCACTAATCATCTCGACTTCGATACAGAAGTTCAAGGAAAATCATTGTCATCGGTGTATTGTTGAACTTAACAATAAACTGGATGCTAGAGGTGTGATGTTAAACTTAGCATCACTCGTCTCAGTTTCGATATGGGGGTCTGAGGAAAGTGATTGTCAGAGGTTTAATTTTAAACTTGGCAGCAACTTGATCACTGTTAGAGATATGATATTAAACTTAAAAGTAATTTGTCAGATGTGAAGTGTTAACATGACAAGAGTTGTTCTGCGATATGAGCAATTTTGAGGACTTGCCATTCTATTGAGGAGAATTGAAAAGTGAAATTTGGAATGTCAGAGGTGTAGTGTTAACTTGACAATTTTGAAGACTTGTGAATCCATGTAAAAGAGCGGCAAGTGAAAGTTCATAGTCGCTGGGGAGTATTAAAACTTTTCACTATTAGAGGTGTGATGTTAACATATTCGTGATTGAGCTTGTAGACCTACCACTCCATGGGAGGGAATTGGTAGGGTATTTTGGTGAAAAATAGAATGAATTGTTAGAGATGTAATATTAACGTGACAAACATTGATTTTCTAGGGGCATAAAAGGTTTACTGTTAGAAGTGTAATGTTAACATAACACCGAAGAGATTTTGAGTAGGTATTTAGTGAAATTTTATCGTCAGAGGTTTAATGTTAACTTGACTGACTCCACTGGGAATCGAGGAAAATGGCTTGTCAGAGGTTTACTGTTAACGTGACAAGTCTGTGCTTATTTCGCCAGGAAAATGGACACGGGTATTTTTGTGGTCCTACCATTCCGTGAGAGGGAATTAGTAAGAAATTTTGGAGGAAAAAACGGGACCAAGTCCCTTAGGATTTTTAACAAACCCTCAGCTATCAACGGATTTGGTATGTATTTACTAACTATCGTTTGAGTTGGGCTAGTCATGCCATTTTCGTCAGCATGATGAGTTGTCGAAGACTTATGTTAGACTTAAAAGCCAACATTTTCCTCTATCCTTAGCCTTTAAAGGCGTAGGATTTTGATACATAAACTAGAGAAGAGTAACAAGGCTAAAACCAAAATTTCGCATTTTGTTTCTTCTTTGATGTTTACATCATGCATCACATGTAACCAGTGTTCGGTCGGCTCGATAATGATTGACCGCAATGTGATCCATTGAAGAAGAAAGAAGCTTTTCATTGGCGCTCTTCCAAACATCTTGGATCTGAAAGATTTGATCAGAGGTGTAATATTAACCTGATCATGAGAAGAATCCTGTCAAGGATAGTACTTCTTTAAGAATCTGCCGTTGATCGGCATCATGAGCGTATACCATCTGGGGTTATAAGGCAGTATGCTCCATTCGAGTAGACCGACTTCACTGCAAATTATCCTTCCCATTTGGGCTGAAATTTCCCTCGGTCTTATGCGTCATCACCATGGATCTTCTGACAGCTAAGACAAGGTCACCTTTCTTGAAAGTCCACTCCTTGACTTTCTTGTTGAAGCTATAGTAATTCGAGCTTGATAGAGCTCGATTTGCTGTTGAGCTTGCAGGCGTTTATCGTCCAAAGGTTCTGGCTCTTGGAGTCGCAGTCAATGCTTTTCTTCATTTGTCATCTCTGTTGTTAAGGCAACGCATAGAGATGGGATCTGAATTTCTAATGGAAGTACTTCACACCCGTATACCAAAGAGAACGGTGTAGCTTTCGTCGGGGTTCTCACTGTTGTGCGATAAGCCCATAAGCATTCACTTAACTTATCATCCCAGTCGCGTTGGCTTTTCGAGACGAATTTCTTGAGAAGTTTCCCATTGGTCTTTTTGAAAGCTTCTACATGACCGTTGTGGCTAGATAGTATATCGTTGAAGACACACTCTGGATCCTAAACTTGTTGCAGAATCTTTGGAATGCTTGGCTGACGAACTGAGGTCCATTATCACGAATGATCCGTCGTGGCACGCCAAAGCGGTATATCACGTGATGTTTAATGAACTTGATCACGTCAGATGTCTTTACCTCCCTCAAGGGGATAGCTTCAGCCCATTTGGAGAAATAATCAATTATGGCTAAGATAAACCGATGTCCTTTGGATGAAGGTGGGCTGATAAGACTAACCATGTCCATTCCCCACATGTCAAATGGCTAGGAAGAAGTTGTAGGATGAAGATGTCCTGGTGTCTGGTGAATGAGTCACCATGAATCTGACAGGCGTGGCATCGCTTAGCGTAAACGATGGCATCAGGGATCATCTTTGGCCAATAATATCCCAGTCTTCGGAGTCGATCTCCAAATTTTAGACCGGGCTGGTAAGCTCCACACATACCGTCATGAGCTTCTTTGAGTGCCTCCTGTGCTTCTTTGTGTAACAGGCAACAGAGAAGGATTCCATTATGTGATCGGCGATACAGTGTTCGCGTAATCATATTGTAATAGGATCGAGAGGCCTTCCTTTTAATGGCAGCCACCTCTTTAAGGTCATCGGCAAAGTATCGTACAATGCGTAATTGATATACGAGAATCGCCAATCCCTGAGCTCTGGACCTGCTGAGTCTCTAGAGCTTCTTTGACTTCAAGTTTTCCTGTTGGCTTTTGGTTGTCTTCGAGGGCAAATCTTGGACAATACAAGTCATGTCTGTGGACGAGTACTTTCTCTGCCACTCCAGCTGGAAGAGCAAAGGAAGCAGCGAAAGATGTCAGTGCATCTGTATGCGCATTTTGCTGGCGAGGTACATGGTCGAAGTAGAAGTTTTGAACCTTTCTGCCATGTAGATAGTTGCGTTTTGATAGGATACCAAATCTTCATATCTGACTTCGTACTCCCCACGAATCTGGTGAATGGTGAGCTTTGAATCACCGTATGCTTCGAGATTTCTAATGCCAATCTCATCAGCGATTTGCATCCCGATCAAGAGAACATTATATTCTGCTATATTGTTGGAACATGACTCAATTAATGAGAATGCATGAGGGATTACGTAGTTCTGTGAGGAGACAAGTACTACTCCCACTTCTGCTATGATATTTCCTCGAGGACCCGTTCTCGATGCGCCGTCGAAGAAGAGTTGCCACACCTGTTCTTCGAAAGACGTCTGGGTCAAGCAAGCTTCAGCGATCTCGTTTGGGAGATCTTCATAAAATTTGGTCGCCCTTTGATCTGGATACTCAGCCAAGAAGTCTGCCACGGCCTGTCCCTTCACAGCTTTTTGTGGCAGGAATTGCATATCATATTTGGAGAGCAATATGGCCCATTTTGCCAATCGACCATTTAGTGACGATGGCTTCGTCATAAGCAATCTTAAAGGATTGACTTTTGATATGACGTGTATGGTTTGGCCCACCAAGTAGTGTCGCATCTTTTGGACGGCGAATACCAATGCCAAGCATTCTTTTTCGATCGGATTGTATCGATTTTCAGCTCCGGTATAGTTCTACTCAGGTAGTAGATTGCCTGCTCGTGTGCCTGATCATTATTCTAGGCTAATAAAGCTCCTAGAGAATGATCCATAGCTCGAACGTATATCAGGAAAGGTTTTCCCGACACCGGAGCTGTAAGGGCAGGTGGATGCGTGAGGTACTGCTTGATTTTCTCGAACGCTTGTTGGCAAGTATTGTCCCAGATGAACGAAACACCCTTCTTCATCAATTTGGTGAAGGATTGGCATCGTCCTGAGAGATTTGAGATAAATCTCTAGATAAAGGCTAGTCGCCCTTGCAATCCTCTAGGCTCTCTAAGATTCCTTAGTGGTTGCATCTCCTGGCAGACTTTCTCTGAGTCGAGGTGGATTCCTCTGGATGTCATGACTAACCCGAGGAATTTACCGTTGGTTACTCCCAGGAAAGATTTGGTGGGATTCATCTTCAATTAATACGCCCACATGATATCAAATACTGTCTTCAGATCTGCTATGTGATCGCCTTTGGCACGGCTTTGCAATATCGTCTACGTAGCATTCCACTATTTTGCATATATGCTCGTGAAAAATTTCATTCATGGCTCTCTGGTATGTCGCCCCTGCATTCTTCAATTTGAGGAGCATGACAGTACAACAATACACCCCTAATGGTGTCCTAGAAGATGTATGCTTCTCATCGTCAGGGTACATCTTAATTTGTTTGTATCCCGAGAATCCATTCATGAAAGACATCTGTGATTGGAAGGGGAACTCATCTTTTGGACACGCCTCATTTAGATCACGAAAATCAATGCAAATTCAGATCTTCCCATTCTTCTTAGTGACGGGGACGATATTAGCGTCCAATCAGGGTGTTGTTCTTCCCTGATGAAACCGAAGTCTATAAGCTTCTTGACTTCTGACTGAATTGCTTCCATTATTTCTGGACGGAACCGTCGTTGCTGTTGCTTGACAGGCTTCGCATCTGGATTGATGTTGAGACGATGCATAGCCACTTGAGGGTCGAGCCCAGGCATATCCTCGTAGTTCCAAGCAAAAAAATCTATATACTCTCGCACAAGAGATATTAGATCTTCCTTCTCAGGAGGTGATAAGCTTTCGCTTATGAAGATGGGTTCGGGATTAGCCTCATCTCCCAGATTAATCTGGGTTACCTTATGCTCTGTGGGTGGTTCGCATTATTCAAAGCGCCCAGAGAGTATTTAGGTGTTTGATCTAAGAATCTGTATCTGCCTGGATCATTTCTTCATCTTCATCTTCCGGGTGGCTTGTTGAGATCATGTTTATTGAAAGTTCTTTGAAGATGTTGCCGACACTGACATCTGACTCCCACGATGACGTGTCTGACGAGTGATTATGGTATAATAGCCCTTCAGACTCAGAGGCTGATGGGATTGGAGTTGACACATAGCCCAACCCCCTGCAAGTTCGATGATAATAATCAGGGGCTTTCTCTTTTGGAACGAAGAATCGAAGCAATGTTCTCCTTCTTTGCCGAAGTTCAAGCCAGGACCACTTGTTAGGTCATACCCCATGTTCTCCATCATTCGAGTACATTTGACTCGTAATGAGAGAACTGAGAAAGTTCAGTCTCGCTTTCTGAGTCTTCGTAAGTTGTTGGTTTGGACTCACTCTTTCAAAAAGGATCGATTTTTGGCCTTTGCGTCTTGCTAGGACCTCGAAGAAACTTGCGCATCACTGAAGCTTTGAATTACCGTGAGAGACGATCTCACCGATACATGCAATGATGTCAATGCATCTAATGCCGACCAGGGGTCATCATCTACACCGGTACTAGTATCTGATGGCGCGGAATCAGAAGCAAACATAGAAAGTAAGCCAAATCTAACTTTTCATTAATATACCACTCACCTACATCATTGGCGGTGTTATTGACATCGCTCTTATTAACGCTCATTACAAGTTGGTTCAACTCCCAAAGACATTCTTCTTCTCCTGGCTCGATATCAGCTTCGTTATCAGAGTCTAATTCCTCTGGCTGGGGATTCTCGTCTGTCTCCAGAGAATCTTGATACAGGAAGGAGTCTGTAAAGTAGTTCTCTACCCCTTTGAACGGATGCCTTCGGCTATCAACGTTCGGACTTTTCCATCTCCGTCAATATACTCATGACTTGATGAAGAGTAGAGAGGACGACGGAGTTGCGATGAATCCATGGTCGTCCCAGCAGTAAATTATATGAAGTGTCGGCGTCGATAACATTACACGTCACCTCGGGTCTTAGGTCCCCGATCTGACATTTGAGTTTAATCTTCCCATTGGGAGCGTACTATTGGCGTTGAAACCGTAAATGGTAGTTTGAGTGGCGCTCAATCGATGAGTGGGGATTCCCAAGTACTGCATGACCTGGCGGGGCATGATGCGCAACGCGGATCCTGGATCCACCTGAATGCTTATATCCTGTGAAGTATAAGGACCTATCATGTTTTCCCTTAACCTGCATGTCGTTTGGCGTGAAGGTTATGCAGGGGGCATGTTGAGTGGCGTGGAGACAGTCCTCTTCATCTTCGTCCTATGGTTCAGTCAGAATCCGAACCATGAAGGCCTCAGCATCAGCTAAAGCTTCTCTTGTTAACTTTGACAGTCTTAAAAGCTCGTAAAGGGTGATCTTGGCCGGGATATTGGCCAGTTGAGTTAAGACATCAAAGTGGTAAGGTGCTGAAGATCCTTCCACTTTGTCCTTCGGGAGGGCCTTGGAATACCGAAGCTTCTTTTGCTTCTCCATGGGTTGCTTCGTGGATTGTTTGTTTGGCTTTGGGGTGGGTTTAGGTGGATTTGCCACCATTTCATCGTATTTCTTCAAGTACGACTGGCCCGAGCTGGTTCTTGCTACAAGCGACACATTTGGTTCTGCAGCAAGGACGATTGTCTCCTCCTCCGAATCAGTTAGCGAGGGGACATCGGTTTTTGCTTCCCGGGAGGAAGTACACACCACATTGCAAGGCGAGGCTTTTGCTTTGCCCCTGGACTTCATGTTGGTAAGTGTAGTCCACTGTTGGCATTCTACGAGGTCGGGATGAACCCATATGATCTCTCTCTGAGGAGTAGGAACAGGTACGAGACCTTTGTCCTGCTGGTGGTGTGGATTTATATTGAGTACCCTTAATTCTCCTTTCGGGATGGGAACTATTCCGACCGGCGTTGGAGGCTGAACCCCGAACTGAAGAAATGACATCATATTTGCCTTCACTTTCATCTGCTCCGGGCAGAGCTTGAGAACCTTCGCATCAATCAAAGCTTAGAGAATGTCTTTGAAGACATAACAGCTCTTGATAGGTGCCCCAGCATCCTGTGGTATAAGCAGTGGTTGGGATTGTCGGTCTTGCCAACCTTCTCAGGACGTCTAGCTTATGGAAGCTTCAGTCTATTGCTCTTGTTGAGTAATTTGAACAACAACGAATTGACATGCTTGTCCTTGAAGAAGTACTGCTTGTTGGCGGTGGCTGACTTGAAGAGCTATCCCCTCTAGCCTATTGGGGTTTAGAGGGAGACTGTCTCTGTGGCCAGTGTGTCCTTCCTTTTAACTTGGAAAGATGCTTCTGGCGTACGCCTTATTGACTTTTCGGATCTGGGCTTGTTTTCTTCTGCCCCAACCATTGCGACAATCTCTTCTCTCTGTTCGCTTTGCTGGACCAACTGCTTTCAGGCACGGCTTTCAGCTACTCCTATCTGAGGTAGGAGTGAGGTTTGCAAATTGTGACAGCATGTTTCCACCAGGGTGGTGGGTCATACCGCTAGGACATCAGAGTGCCATATTCTGAAATCTCTCCACAAATGCTTTAACTGACTCTCCTTTTCGTTGCCTCGTCGCCAGAAGAGTTGACATGGTAATCTCCGAGTCATCTTCGAAGAAGCGTGTAAGAAAACGCTTCTCCAGATCACCCCAGTTCTTGATGAAGCCTTCTGGGAGCTTCATGAACCATTCAAATGCAATTCCCTTTAAGGTTCCTATGAACAAATGTGCCAGGATGGCATCATTTGATACTATATTCCCTGTCTGAGACTTGAAGTAGTATATGTGCTGGTTCGATGACCCTTTACCATCGAAGGCCTGCAGGATGGAGCTTTGAACTTAGGAGGGTACGGGATAGGATCCCACTCGGCTGGGTAAGGCCGGACCACTCCTACTTGTTGAAGGCCTTTCCTACTGGCAAGGGCTTCAAGATGTTGTTCCAGTTTACTCATTCTTTTGGAATGAGTGCTCGTATTTTCTGAGGTGTCTTCCTCTTCGGATGAAGGCTTGGACAACTCAGACTTAGAATGCTCCTCTTTCTCAATATGTGCAGAAGACGAGCTTTCCCCTTCCTTCCTTTTGCCTTTGGACTTCTTGGAAGGAGTCTTAGCCTTAGGCTTCTTCTTTTTGTCCTCAAGCAATTGTGAAAGCATCTTCTTAAGGCTTTCGATAGATTCTTGTTGAACACAATTCATATCGAGTTGCTCCCTCTGGGCCTGAGCTTACTGCTCAAAGCGTCTGGCCATTTCTTCAGGAGTGCTTGCCAGATATGCGAAGGCTTCTTTCTCTACGGAAGAGTTCGAGGCATGTGACTCCGCAATGGCAAAATATGACTCGCTCACTTCGATGCCTCGGGCTAGAGCACTGTAGTCCACTGGGGCTATCACGCCAGTTTGAGTGCGGGTATGCCGGCACACTCCTTCCGGCTCGCGTCAGACTCGTCAGAGCTGACTATTGGCTGCTTCCCCTTAGTTTTGCTTGGTGTAATGTTTGGACCCACCACGTTTGCAGTAACTTCAGGGTATTCGCATCAGAGAAAGTTCTCCTTGCGCATGAATGACGCCTTTTGGTCGAGTGAGAGACTGACGTAGATGATAACCATTTGAACACTGACTGTTTGCAAAGCATTCAGAAAGCACCGCTGTGATGAGCCGTTCACAGCAGCATGGTGGAGTGATTTGAAGAACACTCCTCTTCTTTGTCAAGTAATCCCTTAGATCTGTCGGAGGGGGATCGAAAAGACCAGCCTCGAGTTTCTGAGGATGATGACTTTTCAGCTCCCTTCTGACTCTAGCCATCAGAGAGCGAATGTTAACCTTGTGTCACAACTCCGAGACGCTCGTCTCAAGGGCGTAGGGTTCAGAGACGCGGAGCTTAATTCTATAAAACAGACGCGGCTCTCGCGTTTTAGTTTTGAAATGTGGGTCTCGTGTTTCTGCTGACAAAAGACGCAAACCTCGCGTTGCAGATTGTCGCATTTATCAAGCGATACTTGAGAAATGCGGACTTTATGAATCCCGTGTTCCGTCTTAGAGATGCGAGTCTCGTGTCTCTGAGAAGAGACGCGGACCTCACGTTGCTGAACACTGCGTCTGGGAGGTGAAGCCTCAGAAACGCGAGCCTCTTGAGCTCTGCGTTTTGGTATCTCGACGCAGACTTCGCCTGTCTGATGCGGTTCAGAAGAGACACAGGCATGAGCCTCACGTCTTGTATCTACTGGATGGATGGTTTTTTTAGCTTTTTGCATCTAATGTCAACTTGTGCATCGCCTTTGTCGATGTTCAGCATTCCGGTTACGCTTCACGGGCTATTTGGAACCCCCGGTAACTTGGAGCTGAGGAAGAGGAGGGGCGTGGCAAGATTGGCCTTCAATGACGTTGGCCTCGCGAGTTTCGTGGGAGACGTTAACGCGGGCCACGCGTGCGACGCGGCCATAAATGACACTGTTTGCGTAGGTCATCTTTGGGGAAGTCTCTGAAGGAACTTGAGAACGGATCTCCGAAGAGACCCTGCAGTACTGCCGATCCACCCTAGGGCTCTTGGAGGCAGAAGAGAGGAACTCTTCATACTTTACTTGATCGAATTCCACTACAAGTGACTCGAACATTTTTCCCATGAAGGTGACATCACCTTGCGCAATAACTTGCTCATAAATGGAGAAAATAGTCCCAAGTGGCGTCACCGTCTTGCATGCGTTGAAAAATTGAAATCTATGTATTACAAAATTTTTCTTGAATTGAATGAAAGATTACAACAGTTATTAAAAAAATTTCAATTGTAAGAGAGAGAAGATATTCAAGCTCAAATCTCCTTTTTATTTAATGTTGGGTTCTTTGCGTAGCGATGGAAAGTGAGTCTTATTTTCTATTGACCGGGTGAACGTCAAGCGCTTCTGAAAATCTTCTCCTTAGATCACGGATGGAGTAGCACAACTCTTATCCAATGAAATCTCAAAGAGACTTAGGCAGAAACTTGAACTTAGCAAGTTGGCGTAAAAGAGTTGAACTCTTTGTCAGTATTGCTCAGCTGAAAATTTTGACCCCTCTTCGATAGCACCTTTAACTATTTATAGGGTTTTCAAAGATAAAACTGTCCCCTAAAATCTCTCCATAATAAGGGTTAACTCCCCTCATTATGTGGGCAGTAACTGACCCGGTAATGAGGGCAGTTACAACTGAGACGCGGAGCTCCCCTACAGTTGAAACACGGGCTTCAATATCTGTGTTTAGCCATTGAGATGTTGGACGCGGGTCTCGAGCTTTGCTAGACGCTGGCTTCGAACCTTGCGTCTTGGCATTGCAATGATGCTGGGACGCAGGTTTCGAGCCTCGCGTCTTGACATTGCAGTGATTCTGAGACGCGGGCTTCGAGCTCTGCTGAGACGCGGGCTTCGAGCCCCGCGTCTTGGCTTTGCAGTGACGCTGAGACGCGTGTTTTTGATGCTGAGATGCGGGTTTCGAGCCCTGCATCTTGGTTTTGCAATGATGCCGAGACGCGGGTTTCGAGCCCTGCATCTTGACTTTGCAATGACGCCGGGACGCAGGTTTCGAGCTCTGCGTCTTGGCTTTGCAATGTCGCTGAGATGCGAGTTTCGAGCTCTGTGTCTGAAGTATGGACTCTGCTATCTGATGACTCGTCTTTAGTGAATTTTAGACAGTCTATAATCGGTACTCTGAGTTGGTTGTCGGTGTACTGTCAAACCAAGGGAAATTACCGACTGCGTTTGCCAGTATACTGTTAAACTGATTACAGAGGTAGAGACTGAACACAGGTCTTGTAGACGCGACGGTCGTGTTGTCTTGGAGACGCAGACCTCGTCTGAAATAGAAGAGACGCGAACATCGAGTGGAGACGTGGCTCTTAGAGATGTAGTCTTTGTAGTGGAGACGTAGACTTCCCCTTGCTGAAGAGACGCAGCTCTGTTAAATGTGAGATTCGCGTTCTGGGTGCGTGGCCACGTGTCTAGGGGAGCTTGATGAGATGATGTTCTCTTTAAAACGCGAGATCCGCGTTCTGGGGGCGTTGCCATGTGTCTGGCGACGATTGGTTTCGAGATACGAGTCGCGTATCTTGGCCGATTACTGCGTTTATAAAAACACAGCAGTCTTTCAGGAGTCATCATTAGACTCTTTTATTCTTCATTGATCTTTACATCTAAAACTTAAGAACTCAAGAAAAGCTTCGAGCTTTTTTCTTCTCTTATCTTTTCTAAAGAATTCACTGTTAAAATGGCTCCAAAGACCAAGCCTGTGGCTTCTTCCTCGAGTGCTGTCGCTCTAGAGGTTCAAATGGGAGATTTCTCTACGCAAGAGGCCCCCATTTCAGGTAATAAGACCATCAGAATCTGTTTCCGCCATTAAAGAACTTGAAGAGTTATCTTAACTCTTAAGCTTCTTCTGAGTTGAGCCGCCAACGCGAGGCTCATGTTCGTGTTTGATTTTCAGATGCGACTCTTGCACTGGTAGGCAAGACGCAGGTTTGATGACCTCCGCGTCTTTGCTTCATCAGCTTGAGCATGCGTCTGTTTGTTAAACGCGAGTTTCATTGAGCCTTGCATTTGATCCCAACACTTAGACAATTTTCTAAGTGGTGGAGTTCAGAGACGAACTTCATGTGAACCTCGTGTCTCTGAGGTCTGACGTAGGTTTCACTGAGTCTTGCGTCTGATTCCAACACTTAGAGAGATTTCTAAGTTATGGAGTTTCAAACGCAACCTTCATATGAGCCCCACGTCTCTGAGATCTGACGCGGGTTTCACTGAGTCTCGCGTCTGATTCCATCACTTAAAGAGATTTCTAAGTTGTGGATTTTCAAATGCGGACTTCATGTGAGCCTCGCGTTTCTGAGTTCAGACGCAGGTTTCACTGAGCTCCGCGTCTTAGTCATTAGACACGGTTCTGAGGTGACCTTGCATCTGAGCTTCAATCACTTTGACAACTCTCAGGTTACTAACTATTGTGTTATCCTTTTTGCAATGCGATACTCCTCAAACCTTTGTCCAAGCAGTGTCATTTTAGACATGAAGGTGATGCTGACCTGAACATGATCTTCATTCTTCAGAGGACTGCTCCTGTGACCACTGGTAAATCAAAGGAACGATGGAGTAGGATCAGCAATGCCAGTATGCTTACTCTCCGCGAAATCATTTCCAAAGCTCAGTTCGAATCAGATTCCCGTGTCCTATTAAGAAAGCCTGACTTCTTCTTTTGGTGACTCGATCGAGGAGGATGAGGCCGCTCTTTATGATGGGGATTACAAATGGCTTCGCTAGATTGGCAACATGAGATTCTTCCTCCCGAAGATGGAGCGGATGTATCCCCTGGCCTACCTGCAGCATATGTCCGTGTGTCGGACAATGGACTGGGAGTTGGTCAAGCTAATCTTCAGAGTTTCCCTGGGCAGATAGGTGCCCGTGAACCTTCATAGTCAGTCATGGGAGGGACGTGCTGGGGTTGCAGCCTGGTTTGGTTAGAGCTGAATACCCAACAGGGGAGACCCCACAACTTGCGGCCACTTTCATCAGACAATTCCTGAATGTGAGGGTGACTTTCCTCCAGAATTCCGTGCCATTGGATGGATCCACTCTACCGATAAAACATGGTGGGGGCAGAATGGTAAGGTTTACTCTTGCAAAATTTGAAAACCTTTTGCTAGAAGCCAGACTGTACAGGGCCGTGAGAGCTGTTCAGTACGGCATTCCGCAGAGCGCCCAACATTTCTACGCTATCCTGGAGTGGTATAATCCAGAGACCTGGATGTTCTTCACTCCCATCGGGGAAATAAGGCTTGCCCTCCATGAAATGTACGAAGTCTCAAGGCTGATGATTGGAGATGCCCCTTACGAAGAATACGTCCTGTCGACAGAGGAGCTACATCTGCTGATGAAGAGCGATCCTCTAGTGTACGAGACTTATTGGGAGGTGCTGTGCCACTTCCACATATGTCGACAGGTGACAGGATGAAGCAGTGGAGGAGTTAATCAGATATCATGGGCAAATTATTAGTTCCCTGGGGTGAATAAGACTGACTCGATGACCTGGCTAGCTCCCAGCACTGATGAAGAAATAATTGAAAGGATCAGTACATCCACCGGTTCATATACCATAGAGTCTAATGAGGATACTTTCAAGCCGGACACAGTTTTTGAGAGCTTTCACCATCAAGCCAAAGTCCTGATGTCTGACCGGGCTCTATTGGCGGGCTTCCTCATGCTGTGGCTAAAGCGATGTGTAGTGCCGACGCTACCACATGAGGTGATTGTCGCCGACGTGGTGTACCCGGCTATTTTTCTTGCTCATGGGAAGTCTATTGCTTTCCTCCTAGCAATGGTGGCTGGGATCCAGAGTGGGTTACGGACGCTAACGAAGAGCTTCTATCAGGTGGAGGCAATCGTGGACGTAAAGGGAAGCCCAGTCAAGGATTCCAATGGTCATCCCCTTGTTAAGACTCCTAGTCTCAGGGTTGAGCTTCCATACATATATCTGATGGCTTGGTATGTGATGCATTGCCCATCACTAATGACCGCCATCTCTGCCTCAGAAGGTTTTATTCCTTTCATGGAGCGATTGGAGAGTTCGAGCTTGCTGCAGTACTACATGTTCTACATCCGGAAGACTATTCTGAATGGGGCCAACTACCAATTGGACAAGTGCTTCCCCGAGATTCACGACGCGTCCTACGGGGACAAGTTTGCAGACCTCGTTAGCCTAGATGGATTCACCCGATTACCTTCTGGCATCTTCTAGTGGTTGATAAATATCCGACCTAGATACTTGGTTTTTCAGTAAGGGAACTCCTGTACGGCAGAACCTTATATGCCTTGTCGATTAGCCAGGTAGTTTTGTTATGACCAATTGTACTCGATAACCCTAACCCAAATCTTCGCTTCTGTGAGAATTTGTTCGAAGGTGCTCAGGCATGGTACTACAGTATAGCTGGAGGAACCGGAGCTGTCTTTACCCTTCCTCACAAGACGCCCAATTCTTATGCAAGTCTTGATTTTTGTACGTGGTATTTCATAGCAAATAAGGTGCCTAGGTTTGGAATAAACACCTCATGCATAAAAGACATTACATCCGTGTATAAAGCCAAGGTAAGTCTAAGGGTTGTCGGATGCGAGGGACGACCGAGTATCAAGAGGCCGAGAAAGAAGCAGGAAAAAAGGCTAGGAGGGAGGCTAGCAGAGCAGGAGCAGCTTCGAGGTCGGAGTCTGGAGCAGGAGTTTGAGGATCAATCCACTAGGAGAACTCGGCAAGCTATGCCCTAGCGTCTTTGAGACTCTGCTTCCCAATTTGAGCCTAGCTAGAAGAAGGCAAGAAAAGGATCTGAGGCTGCAGTTTCAGCCTAGATGCCCGAGGTACTCCCCTCCGGTATGGAGGAACAAGAAGAAGAAGAGGAGGAGGCAGCCTCCTCGCTTCGTCCCCGGGGTTTGCGCAGCAGGGGTCTCATAGTCTTAGCGGAGGCAGAGTCTGCAGGGTAGTCTACTGTGGCCGAAGGGGCTATGGTTGCAGAACAGCCGGAAGAAGTAACAGAGAGGGCCGAAGTTGAAGGTCCATCTCAACCGGGAGTTTCAATTCAGCCGGTAGCTTCTTCGCCTCAGAAAAGAGGGATGGAGGTGCAACAATCGGGCTCCCCTAGTGTATTGATGCCTACTTTCCGGGTTGTGAAGCCCAGCCCTACCATCATGGTTCTCAGTGGCAAAGCCCCAGTCCATGAGGCCTCCTTGATTCATGTGTCATCTTCATCGTCTGAAGAACATAGTGACTATTCGGGAGACGAAGTTGACTTCGACAATGAACCCGCTTTTCCTGACACCAGCAAATTTTCGCACATTTCAGAGGAAGAAATGTAGGTGGATGTCCCTGCAAGGGTTCCACCATCGGGAGAAGGTATTTCTTCTATCCCTCTTAACTATTACCACATCGAGTTGGGCAAATGTTTTAACACTTTATTTGAATTTCACCTACATGAGTGGCTACCGATGTTGAAGCTGCAACCTCCTCCCATATTGAGAAGATGATCAAAGAGCTGGTCTAACCGGAGGGCCTTGAAGTTCCTGCTATCACGACTACCACGACTAGGGAACCCTCGTCCCAGAGCAGCCTGTCAAAGGATCTACCGTCTTTAGATCCTCAGCTTGTTAAGAAAATAAAGATTCTCTATATACTCTCATTCTCATCATTATTGCTAACATTGATGTTATGATTGCAGAGAGTACCGGGTTGGCTCAAGTGAAAGAGCTCGTGGCAAGCACTGGTACAGAGGACAGCGCACTTCAAACTTCAAAAGCTGAACCAAGTACTGTGAAGTCTGTCCCTGCGGTTATCTCAGAGGCTACCACAGTAACAGTTCCAGAGGTGCCGGTCACGACCTCGACGCTGACGGAACCTGCTGCTGGCCTCGTTTCTGCACCAACTGAGATGGCTCCTGCCTCTATGGACATCGTACGCACAATCATAGAAAGGGGGTCCGGGAGTGCATCAACAGAGCTGGCTCTAGCCATGGACATCATGGAAGAATTGGCTCATCAAATGGTACAATAATTCTTCACTTCCATGAAGTCCTGCATCGAATTGGTTCTCTCCGGTAGAAGTTCCTTCGAATTTACCCGAATGCTTCTTGAAAACCAGATCAAGAACATTCGCCATACTGGAAGCTCGAAGCAAGCTAAGGCATATCTTATGCTAGTCGAACAGCTGGGGATATGCTTAAAAGAACTAAGGACCCTGGAGAAGGCTAATCTGGTGGATGAGGCCCGACTGATGTTGAATAAGCTACTCGCTATTCAAGAATGCGAACAGAAAGAGATGGAGTAGCAGACGGCTGAGGAGGCCTGTCACCTCAATGACTTCCAGGCCAGTTATCAAGATTGGTTGATGACTCCAGGGAATCTGAGGTCATCACCAAGAATAAAAAGCAAGTTATAGCTAATGCTCAGGCAGCTATCGCCAAGGCGCAAGCCTTCATTCAGGTTAATGAGCCGAAACTTTGTTGTTGCCAGGAAAAGGCTAGAGGAGATAGAGGCTGCCAAGAAGCAGATCAAGAAGATCTTACTGCCCGTTCTTCCAAGTTGGAATCTCTTCAAGCACAGTTGGCCGCGAAGAAATTCTTGTCATAGGAAGAATTGAGGGTTCAAGCTTGGGTAGAGGTTGAGAAGGCACGCTAGCGTGAGATGCAGCGCCTCCGGGACCAGATTTACTCTTTGGCTGAGCAGGATTAGCCCTCCTCCTTTTGTATCTCTCTTTTTTTTGTAACACTCCATTCATTAAATAAGAGAGTGTTTGTATCACTTTTATCATTTTAATATCAATAATAAAAGTTATCAAATTGTCTCGTTTTTATCCCTCCTTTGTGTTTGAGAATCAGACGGACTCTTTATTGCGTAGGAGAATACAGTTCTCAAAGACGCGGCTCTTGACCAATGTGGAGACACAGTCCTTAGCCATTTGCTGAGACGCGTTTATGAGTTGTAGAGGAGAAACTCGGCAGCACTGAGCTGTTGGTGAGATGCGTCCCTGAATTGAAGGGGAGACGCGACATTGATTGAGAGACACGACTCTGAATTGTTAAGTGACGCGACTCTATTCACTTGGAGGACATGGCTCTGGACTGTTGAGAGTTGCGGCTCTGATTCACTTGGAGGGCGTGGCTCTGAATTGTTGAGAGACGTGACTCTGATTCACTTGGAGGACGTAAATCTGAATTGTTGAGAGACGCACCTCTGATTCACTCAGAGGGCGTGGCTCTGAATTATTGAGAGAGGCGGCTCTGATTCACTTGGGTGGCGTAACTCTGAATTGTTGAAGTGACGCAGCCCTGAATCACTTGGAGAGCGCGACTCCGAATTATTGAAGTGACGTTGTACGAGGAGGAAAATTGAAAATAGGTATTGCAAAATTTCCTTGAATCAATGAAAGATTACAACAAGTCAAAATCCAACTACAAGAGAGAGAAAACACTTAAGCTCAGATCTTCTCTTTGTTTAAGGCTAGGTTCTTTGCATAGTGGTGGAAAGTGAGTTTTATTTTTCGTTGACCGGGTGAACGTCAGGCTCTTCTGGAACTCTTCTCCTTAGATCACAGATGGAGTAGCACAACTCCTATCCAATGAAATCTCAAAGAGACTTAGACCAAAAACTTGAACTCAGCAAGTTGGTAGAAGAGTTGAACTCTTTATAAAGCTAAACTTCCTCAGCTGAAAATTCCGATCCCTTTTCAATAACAAACTGAGCTATTTATAGGGGTTTCAGGGGTAAAATTGTCCCCTAAAAACTCTCCATGATGGGAGTTAACTCCCCTCATTACGTGAGCAGCACTTAACCTAGTAATAGGGGTAGTTAAAACTGAGATGCAGGGCTCCTCTCCAGTTGGAACGTGGCTTGAGCTCTGCGTTTAGGCTGGACGCGGGTCTTGAGCTCCGCGTTTTGGGCGTCGCGGTGGTGTTGAAATGCGAGCCTCCGACCTTGCATTTTCTCATTGACATGGTATTAAACGCGAGCCTCTAGCTTCGCGTTTGAGACGCGGGCTTCAAGCTTTATGCCTGAGCACTGAATTGGTACTGAGACGCGAGCTTTGAGCTCTGCGTCTTTGCATTGCACTGGTATTGAGACGCGGGCTTCAAGCCCTGCGTTTTGCCTTTGCACGAGTGACTTTGATTAGCATCGCGTATGAAGCATGGACTCTGTTATCTGATGGCTTGTCTTCAGTGATTTTTAAACAGTCTACAGAACCCCCTCCAAAGTTTTTAAAACTCCGCGTTTGACTGAGACAGGTTTTGAAACACTTTGGACTTTCTATTTGGCAGCAAGCTCTCAAGACTGGACTGACAATCTTTTGAAATACGTTGAGCTCGATCTTATCTGGATTTTGTTCTTCGTGAGTGTACTGTTAAACTCTTTGAGGCTACCAGAGATGATTGTCATGAGTGTTCAGATACACAGTCCAGACCTCATCAGTACTCTGAACTGGTTGTCGGTGTACTGTTGAACCGAGGGAGATTGCTAACTGCTTTTGCCAGTGTATTGTTGAACTGTTTGTAGAAGCAGAAATTGAACATATATCTTGTAGACACAAAGGTCGTGTTGTCTTGGGAACGCGGACCTCGTCTGAAGTAGAAGAGATGCGGACATCGAGTGGAGACGTGGCTCTCACTTTATTAAAGAGACGCGACTTTGTTAGAGTTATTGTCAAGCATAATTGTAATGCTTTTTTAATGAGAGTTTATATTAACGATACTTGTATTCATTTGTAGGTAGTATGGAATCCATACTAGGATTTCAAAGATCATCATCCACTACATCCAATTTATTTTTTCAGTGGCTGTCTAAAGTGCATCATGTACTCGAACCCTACCATTCAAAAAGGGTGCTTAGACAATTTGGTAGGGTCCAGATTATCCCGCCCTCTCCACTTAGTCCGGAGAAGGTTAGAAGAGAGTTGACTGCAAATAAATATCATGTGTCCTACACATGGAGCGATAGTTTCTGGGACAGGTGGCAATCCCACACACTATCGCGTGCGGAAAGGAGCATAGAAGTGAGGTATCAATGGGACACTGTAAACGGATATATGGACTGGTTTCGACAGATATCTCATCCTATCATACAAAATCTATCTAATAGGTCTTTGGCTCCTGGGCATACGCGTGGTGAGGACGTCGATGCCATTGTGCTTGCACATGTAACATACATTTTTCTGACAAACATATAAAAATAAATTGTTTTAACCCCATTTATTATTATTTTATTAATAAATTATTTATTTTCACTGCAGCGAATAGCTAGTGCTAGAGAGATTTTCGCACCCATACTCCAACTGGGGCCATCTGGACCACACACTGTGTCAACCGTATACCGGACGTTGCGTGAGACGACTGATGCACTTGATGGCGAGACATCCGATAAAATTGGAACGATACAGAGAAGATTAGCATGGCCCTTGCGCAAGGATGACACGCACCCACTCCTTTCCCTCCCTCTCCCCTGCAGGTGTTCGATGAGATGGTACGCTTTGCGAGGAGCTTGGGTCCTCTCCCTTGATTCTGGTATACTTGCATTTTATTCTTGTTATTATTCTTTGATTCCTGTATACCACCTTTGACTTCTATTCAGCTGTCATTTTCTTCCTGTTATTCATTGCTATCATGTGTAGTCTTATATGTATTATTGCAGTGTTCTTTGATCATTATGCTTCCGATTTATAGCTTGTTCAGGTTACAATTGAGGCTTAGCATGTATACGTAGGGTATTTTCCTCGCGTATATGCGTCGCCATAACGTCTCCGTATCTTTAGGATAGGGGCGTTACAGAGGGAGGCACAACGGGAAGAGCGTAGAAGTAAATTTAGACATGACTAGATTTTTATGTTCAAATGTGGAGATGTTTATGTAGTCAAAATTATATGTTTGTGTTTGAACAATTTCACATATAAACGTGTTTGGACGACGTTTATGTAATCAAAATTATATATATTTTTTGAAAGATTTTAATTATTACGCATGTGTCAAAGAGCTCTGTTCGGCCGTGCAAGGCTGAACAATGTTATTCTGTTCGGCTGTGCAGAGCCAAACAGTTTGACTCTGTTCAGTCAGGGCCGAGCAATATGGAATTGTTCGGTCGTACACGACCGAGCAGATTGATTTTGCTCAACCGTGCACGGCCGAACAGAACCAAATTTTTTCTGGTGCCTACATGTGATAACACAACTAACCAAAATTTTTTTAGCAAATGATTCAGTGATTGGAAATCCATCCATTAAATATTACAACACAACCAAAATTTAGACAATTTCAATTGTACATCCATCAACATCACTACTAAACAAATCCGAATACATCTGGAGTTGTTCCTCGCAATCGCCATCCCATCCATTAGCAATTGGAAATCATTTCTGGAGTCACTTGTATGGAAGTGGGCATGTGATTTGAGGGATTTCCTAAATATGTTACGAACCCCAACAAAATGGTTGTTGTTAAGAAATCCAGCTGAAATGCTTCGACGTGCAGTTTGAGGGACTGGCTCAGTCCTTAACGGTAAGAAAGTGAGACACTGATAGAGTGATAACAATATGAACACCACATTATAGTGAGATGCTATAAGATATCCCATATCGGACATGACCATCCACTTGGCATATGGAGCTCCACCTTCGAAATGATTTAGTGATTGTCTGATCTCCTCCACACACTCTGCACTTCTGTAAACACCTAAATATAAGTGTGCATAGGCGTTAATTTCTTGTAGCATATCACGTCTGATTTGGGCCCATCCGTCTTCCCCAAAACCGAGCAAATCCGCAACGGCTCGATATCCACAATTTCCATTTGCTTGCACGTCCTTTATATGAATAATGAACGAGCGCATTGGTTCAAGAAATTGTGTCAAGTAATTCACATTCAGATATGAGCGCTTTAGCCTTACAACCTACGACATAGAAAGATTTGAAGATGATTAGTATATAATATTGACTCAAAATTTTCACCTCAATATACATCTATATAATGAAATACCTTTTGCTTTGGTCGCCTGCTAGGTTGTGGGCATAATGGGATTAAAGCTCCAGAGGTGGGCATCGAGCAGTTATCTTGTGCGGATTCCACAAGCTCGAATTGAGATGGTAATCGACGAGTTGATACTTCATGCTTTGAAATACGCTTATTGTATTTTCTAATCTTCACCTCAGATTCCATAAGAGATGAAGTAGCAGGTACAACCAACTCGTGCACTTTCTTCAGCAATATTAGTTTTTTTGAATAGCATGACCTAAAAAAAATGTTGATTGATCATTTCGAATTCATCTAGCAAACATTTATCTTGGTCTTTTTTACCGATAGAAGATCACTGGGTGCTGACGGTGACATGTCCATTTTCTTCCAGTGACAGTCAATGCAATTGCTGGATGGGCATGTTGACTCTACCATATTCAGCCAGCTCGCGTGCACACGGTAAGCCATGCATTCTTCTCAATAAGCATTTACAAGCTTCGGCGTCTACGCCGACAATGTAACTAGTTAGGATTCATCGACAATCTTTTTCAATGCAACAATGGACACAACACCGCGCAGAAACTTGAATTGAGATGGCTTAAAATTATGTAGTGCAACATTACGGCTCTTTTCGAACGAGGCCTTTATATCTGCATGCTGTAACTCCACCAATGCATGTATCTTGAACCAACATGTCTCAAAATTCATAACTGATGAGCAAAGATATCTCTTTAGTTTCACATGTGCACTCTTAGCCCTGAAAAGTTTAAATGAATGACATTAGCAACATATTAAAAATAAAACTTATTATATTAGATAGAAGAGTGATGAAATCATACCGGTTGGTTGTGATAGTTTCAAAATGCATCACTGTGTCGGTCTAGCGACAAATTTCTCTTTGTACTTGTCAATCCATGTTGTCTTCACGTATTCAAGTACCTTAGGGAAATAGCGAAAATCCTCTTTTAGCCGACCCCACAATCGAGAAAATTCATCCGCGTTCTCGACCAACACCATTAGATTCCATGAAGCCATGAAGAGGTCAATCTTTCTTTGGTGTCAAAATATTTCTTATAATGAGCAAGAATGTTTTTTCTTATATGCCATCTGCATAAGTAATGAGATTTTGGAAATATTTTCTCTATGGCATTTATGCATGCCAAATCTCTATCAGTGACAATAACAAATGAAATTTGCCAACCATGCATCAACGACCGCAGTCTATCCAAGCACCAACTGAAGTTATCTTCCCGTTCGCCTTTCAGGTAGGCAAACACAATAGAGAAAGTCATTTCAGTACTTGTAACCCCAACGATCTTCATCAACGGTAACCTATACCTGTTGGTCTTGTATGTGCAATCTATTATCAAGACCCGGGACATGTATGCAACAAATTAATGCTAGCTGGGCGAGCCCGAAGTATATCTTTCACAGTGTATGTATCAGGATAACACATGTGAATCTCAATATATGCGTGTTCGGAAAGGTTCTTCAGTAGTTGCTACATTTGTGACCTTCTGACATACTCCATGACTATAAACTTATGCCTTGCATTGTATATTGTCCTCCATGTGCTCACATTGAGATTGTTTCTTTATTTCAATGTATTCAAAATGTCTCTTGACCAAACAAGAGTCTTCGACAAATCTACAACCAAGTTTTCTTCTTTTTTGACATTCTATCGGCAAAGGAATGTCCTTCGATTGAAAGTGCACCTAGAGAGGGTGAATAAGTATACTAGCTAATCTACGACAAATGATGCGGAATTAAAAACTTAATTGCAAACACACAACGTGTAATCAAGAGTGAGCCTGAATTCCCTGTGAAGGGCTCTGGAGCTGTTCCTCTAGATTCCTCTAAACTAAAAGTTGAGGTGCTATTAGAAACTCTCTTGGTTCAACACAAATGTGGGCATATAAACAATACCAAGTATATATATGAGAGCAATGTAGAGCAATGCAAGATATAAGAGAGATAGAGTTGAGAAATAGTGGATCAAATACAAACACCGAGATATGTTTCGAGATTCGAGTCACTGCTCTACGTCCTCGCCTTCACATAGAAGGATTTCCACTACGTCCACACAGGACCTTCTACAAAGGGACCTCCACCGAAGAATTATAACTCAACACTTAGAGTACACAACTCCTCTCTCAAACACAATCACCTCTACACAAGAGGGAAAACACAAGGCCAAAGTAAAGAAAAGATTACAATCTTGGTGATCCAATAATCACAAATAACTCTTGGTGATCTCAATAGACCACAAATAATTTTTCTCACAAACAAAAATCCTAAAGATAAGATTAGAATGATAGCTCAAGTATGTGAGAAGTCAAAGTATTTGAAAATGAAACAATAAAGAAAATACTTGGGAAAAACTTCTTGATGGATATATAAAATGAAGAACAAAATAGAATTCCCAAAGACTTGATTTTCTTTGATTTTTCCAAAACTTTGAAAACAAATAAAGATAGAGAATTTTGACACAAAAACTCTTTTGAAAACTTTGTTAAAAACACTTGAGAATGTGGGAAAATTTGCGCTTGAAAATCTTAGGAGAAACAGCCCATAAAGACCCATTTTTACAGGGGTCTGAAAATATAGCCGTTGGGGTTCAGAACAGGTCAAAAGTGACATGTCAGTCGACCGCCTGGTCGACCGCCAACGATCGAATTTCTGACCGTTGTGGTTGTCAGTCGACCGCCCCAAGGCAAACAGCCTGTCGGTCCACCGCCCGGTCGACTGAGGCCAGAACCAGAGAGCTGGTCTCTCTGGTCGGTCAACTGGGGTTATTTTCAGAGAGCAGACTCTCTGGAACTGTCGACCGCCTGGTCGACCGCTAAAGCCTGTGCACATCAGTCGACCGAGCCAGGCTTCGGTCGACCGTTAGCAACCCAAACCAGGATTTATAGGGTTTGAAATGTTGGTTTTTAAATACATATAAAATCTCATAATATCACATAAAATTCACAAAATAAGTTCTTATAAATAGATGAAGTACAAATATGTGTGACCAAAAATTAACACATATTACAAAACATTTGAACTATTTTCGTGATATAGAATTTTAGCTTTAAACCAAAAACGATATTTTCCAGAACTTAGATTTTGAAATGAAAATCCATTTTCTCCAAAACTTGTATAAATACAAAAACATGATATAGAAACACTTTTGAAGCATTTTGTGTATGGATAGAATCCAATACACATGGTAAATGATATATCTATGTTTTGACATTAAATCCAAAACTAAATTTTGATATAATAAAACTTAAAACCATGAACTAAAATCATCAAAATAAGTTTTTAGACAATATGAACTAAACAATGTATATGGATGAATCCACTATACATAAAACCATGTAAATTTCTTTTGATTCTACCTATTCTGAAAACAATATATATTCTTGAAAATTCAAAACCGGTTAACCGAAACCAATAAACTTTAACCATGTGTGTGTGTGTGAACTTGAGCATATCAAAACTAATCATCTTTATACAAGATCTAAAAACAAAACAAAACTAAACAAACTGAAGTCTTCTTATCGATCTTCATCTTCAAGACAACTCGATCCAAATGAGCTTGACTCCAACCGAGTGCTAGATGCGATCTTGACGCGTGAGCTCTTGAATCAACACGAACTGGCTTTTGAATCCTTTGTTAAAGCTGAACACCAACTAAGATCTTGCTCAATATCTAAAACTTATTAAACACAAGATTATTAGTAAACTAACATTCATAACTTAGTCATCATCAAAACTAAGGTGAAGGACCTCTGGGCCAACAAATAACAGATGAAATTTGTCAACCATGCATCAACGATCTCAGTCTATCCAAGCACCAATTGAAGTTATCTTCCCGTTCAGTTTTCAGGTAGGCAAACGCAATAGAGAAAGTCATTTCAGTACTTGTAACCCCAACAATCTTAATCAACGGTAACTTATACATGTTGGTCTTGTATGTGCAATTTATTATCAAGACCTGAGGAATGCATGCAACAAATTAATGCTAGCTGGGTGAGTCCAAAATATATCTTTCACAGTGTTTGTATCGGGACAACACTGTGAATCTCAATATATGCGTGTTCGGAAGGTTCTTCAGTAGTTGCTGCATTTTTGACCTTCCGACATACTCCACGACTATAAACTTATGCCTTGCATTGTATATTGTCCTCAATGTGCTCACATTGAGATTGTTTCTTTATTTCAATGTAGTCAAAATGTCTCTTCACCAAACAAGAGTCTTCGACAAATCTACAACCAAATTCTTTTCTTTTTTGAAAGTCTATCGGCAAAGGAATGTCCTTCTAAATTTTCAGCCAGAAAATGGTTATGAATACCACACACAACCATAAGAACCCACCAAGCTGTATTGGACAACTCCTTACTCTTAAGTAGGAACGGACAATTGCATTTCTTACTGTTGGGGATTTGAGTCAAGCAAATAGTCCCACATCTGCTAGACATGGGGATGGTCTTGGGTTTATAAGAATTTGGACTACTCCACCTAACAGACTAGTCTTTTGGGATGGTGCCCCGAGTCCATACAAATGGTATCAGAGTTATACCCCGAACTTAGTCGTGTGTGTGGGTAATGTTCGATCCCCCAGGGCGCAGAGGAAGGCGCAGTGGGCCCCTATTACGCTGGATCTATAAAGATTGAGCTTTCGAGGGAGGTAACCATGCTCCAGGTGCTTTATGTAAGATATGTTGTCCAACGCAACGAAGACGAGTGCTCCAGGTGCTTCATGTAAGACGTGTTGTCTTCCAATGCAGTGAAGAGGAGTGACCTCGATTGAGCACATATGATCTTCTCAGATAAGGAGTGAGGAAGATAGGCTTGCAGAGAGGCCTAAACTCTTTATTTGAGGGGGAGATAAAATCTTTTCAATTCTCAGGAAGAAAAAAGGCGCAATAAAGTACCCCAAAGCTAGTTGAGCTCTCGAGATTGGCAGCGGAACCTTGCTTCACTTAAGGCATGTGTTGTAATGCAGTGAAGAGGATCTCGATCTCGATTAAGCATGTATTCTAGGTGTGAAGATGGTCTTTCAAGTGTAAAGATGAGCTTACATGGACCACTCTTTGTTCAAGAGGGAGATTGTTGAGATTTAGGTCGAACAGATAGTCCCACATAGGCTAGACATAGGGATGATCTTAGGTATATAAGGATTTAGGCTACTCCACCTAAAAGACTAGTCTCTTGAGATGGTACCCTGAGTGCTTACACTTCATGTACTTCTTGTCTCCTCTTTATCTTGAGCCTTCACATTTCTATTTTTGTAAATTCCCTCTCTATCACAACTTAGGAGTACCCTTTCATTTTTCGAGTTCCAAAGATATCAGATCTCTTGACAACGAGAGAAAATCCTTGTGCTACTGCAACTTCTCAAGCCCATTTTATCAATGTCTCTCGACTTTCAAAAATCTCATACGTGGTGAAGTCTTTACCGTAATCAACTCTTGTAAGATCAAAACCGACATTGCTACATCGGGAAGAAGTCTGTTCCTACAAATAGTTCATATGAAAAACACAGGATTCACTCTGTATAGTCGGACAAAAAGAAAAAATGAGAGCTCTCTGCTCGGTTAAACACAACCGAACATTAAATCTCTGTTCGGCCTAGACCCACCGAACAGAAAGCTCATGCTCAGCCGAGACTAACCGAACAGGATAGGCTCTTTTCGGTGGCTACAACCGAACAGAGAATTACAGTGTTTGCTGTAATTCTATGTTTGGTTGTTATATGTCGAATAAATATCATATGTTCGATCGTAAACCGCCAAACATATGTTCGATCGTAAACCGCCGAACATATGTTATCCATTCGGCGGCGGTCAAGCGTGGAACGAAGACGTAACTCATTCCACAAAATTTATGTTTTGGGCAATTTTAATCAACAAAAACTAACCTTCTAAGTGTTGGCAAGCTCCGGAGTTATTAGTTGCTTCTCCATTAACGCCCATGATGAAATGTAGGTTGATTTTAAGTGTGAAAATGGGTAAATATTTTTAGGGTTTGAAGCTTAAGGGAGTGAAGAAGGAAGAAGATGAGATGGTGCCTTAATCACTTGTAGTGGGGGTGCCTTCATCAATTTTGATTTTTTTTTTTATATAATTAAAATTGAAATGTATATCAGTCAGTTTATATTAGGGTAAAAGGGGAATTCAAGATTTAGAGTTTTAAGTGGAGTGCTTTAAACACATTTTGGCGTGAAAAATATCCTCCCATCCTTTTTGTTATGATGAATGGTTTTGTTAATATGTGTGTTTGTTTTTTGGCGAATTGTAGGACTAAATGTTCACATGAGATGTTCTTGACTATGAAATATTTTGCTACACAATGTATCTATTTATTTGTTTATATATTATTTACTTTGATTCTTTCTGGGTAAAATGAAGCGATCATAGAAATAGTATGATCATGCAGCACTGTATTGCTAGAAATCTGAATATTTTGAGGGAATGCTTACATTGCATATTGTAGAATTAGGCAATTGAAAAAAATGTGCATCGTTTGTTGGTGATAGTGATTTAGGTTGTATTGGTTCTTGCTTTATTTCTAGATTGGGAAAGGGATTTTTGATCCGTCTCAAGGCCATGTTGGAACCTGATTGTATTACTAACTCAATGCTATATTGGCATCTTTAATTCAAGTTATGGAATATCTATATGAATATTTAGTTCATAATAGTTCTATGCAATTTTTTTTTTCTTGCAGAAATGGCCAAAATTATTATGAGTGAAGCGTGGACACAAGTACAAATTATTCTGTACATTGGTTGATCGGGAAGCTCAAGTTAATGGGTTCTGAATGAAGTTCTCAATGGTTATAGAACGTGCGAGGAAGCACTACAAGAGTGGATGGAAGAACATCACCGAAGGTGAAAGGGTAAGTCCAGGAACAAGAATATGGAGAGCAAAAGAGCGAGTGAAGTAATCCGAGAAAAGAGGACATGAAACCCGAGAGTGATGTTGTAGAAAAGAATTCTTCTTTTCTCTTTGGTTTTTTCCAAGGATCATTAGCAACAAGTGTAATGTTGGGTTTACACCTTGCAATTGTTGTAATATCTTATCAAGGATTAGTTCTATCAAATATTGTATTGTTAATACTGTTGGCCCGAAGGCCCATCACTCTAGTTTTGATGATTATTAACTCATGTAGTTATAGTACTAATGATCTTGTGTTTAATTAGTGACAGATTTATGATCAAGATCTTAGTAGGTGTGGAGCTTCAACAAAGGACTTAAAGTCATGTTTTGGAGCTTGCACGGTTTGATTCAAGAGCTTGTGCATCAAGACCACATCAAGTACTCAAGAGAAGTCTAGCTCTTTGGATCGTGTTTGGACCAAGTCAAGAAGATGAGAAGGCTTCAAGTGAAGACTTCAAGAAGATGAAGACTTGTGTCTAGGTTTGTTTTAGAAGATTTTGTTTTTAGTTAAAATGTAAAGGATAGAATAGTTGGTGGATTGCTCAAGTACATTTACACACACACTCTTGATAGATATGTTTTCATAAAAGAATTTTAGTTTTAGAAAAGAATTTTTACTTTGGAAAAATACCTTTTAGTTTTTGGAATTTCTTATATACATATCTTTTAACCAAAACCAAGTTTAAAGCTTAATGTCAAAAACATAGATATTTCACCATGTTTGTGTAGTGGATCATATCCATACACCATATGCTTTCAAAGTTGTTTAAATATCTTGTTTTTGTATTTGGAGAAGTTTTGGAAAAATCAAGTTTGGAAAAATACTGTTTTCATTTGAACCAATATTTCCATATTACAAAATAGTCCAAATCTTTTATAACATGCCTTGACTTTGTGCAAGCATGTTTGTTTATCAAAGTATATTGGTAAAACTACTTTTATAGATTTTCTGTGATTTTATGGGATTTTATTTGAACCAAAAAGACCATGTTTTAAATCCCTAAGTTTTCTGATCTGGCTGTGGCCGGTCGACCGACCCGGTCGACCGACGTGCACAGACGTGCACGCCAGTTCTGCAGGAAGGCCGGCCGACCGACCCGGTCGACCGTCCAGAGAGCTCTGCTCTCTGGAAAGGCCCCGAACGGCCGGGCGGCCGACCGGACAGAGAGATTGCTCTCTGTATCCTGGCTCGGTCGACCGCCCGGTCGACCGATGGCTCAAACGGTCTGAAATATGACCGTTGGCCGGCCGACCGGACGGTCGACCGTTAGGCCTGACAGACCCCAACGGCTAGTTTTTCTTAGCCTATAAATTTGGGGGTTTGGACATTGTTTTTTTTAAAGATTTTAGGAGAGCTTTGGGCCAATTTTTCTTATCCTTTTAAAAGAATTTTCTCCACATATTTGTGAGCAAATATTTCCTATCTAAAGGGAAGATTTTATCAAGAGTGTTTAAAGTGATTCTTTGAGTTTTCCTCCACCATCTCTTTCTTTGTTTTTCTCACACAAACACTTGAGCTATCCATTGATTTTTCATTCTATAGGAGTGTTGTAGTGAGAGTGTTTATTGGTGATCAAAGTGTTTAGATCACCAAGAGATCTTTCTTTGTTCTTTGAGGAGGCGGACGTGTGTGTCCGCGGTGTTTCGAGTTCGGATGCGAACTTATTTGTTTGAGGTGCGGCCTCGGCGAGCCAGTGGGCTTGCGGTGTGTACGAGCTAGAAAGTCCGAGAGCTTGTAGGTGTTGCGGCACCGAGGAGTGATCCATTGGGATCGATTATAGTGGAAATCCTTCGTGTGTCGAAGGTGGGGATGTAGAGCAAGTGTGCTCGAACCTCGAAACAAATCCCTTGTGTTTGCGATTGCTCACTCTCTCTCTCTCTCTCACTCTCTCTCTCTCTTGTCTATATCTTGCATTCCTTTATTGTGTTTATCTTTATATGCATGATATACTTGTGTGCCTTATTGTATATGCTTGGGATTGTTTGCTAACACTTGTATTCAACCAAGAGAGCCAACGCGGCACCTCAACCCATTCAAGGGGAATATAGAGGAGTTAGTCCAGAGCCCTTCACGAGGAATTCGGCTACACTCTTGTGTTATACGTGGTGTTTAGTTTAAGAAGTTTTATTTAGGTCATAATAGTTTTTTTAATTCCGCATTATTTGTCATTAAGTGACCATTAGATTAGCCATCACCTATTCACCCCCCCCCCCCCCCCCCCTCTAGGTGGACTTACAAATACGCAAGTGTAGAATAATTTTGGAATTTTGTCTATTGGAAAGTTGCTTGGGTTTGTTTGTCTCCTCTCCATCTTAAATGCATGATTGAGTTAATGTTCTCTTGTGCACTACATAATATTCCACTAGTTTGCCACTGATTACAATCACATTCTCTATTGAAAATATCCACAGCCCAACTCCCACCTTTATAGTCTCTTATATATTCCATTGCCTGCATGACTCACTTCACAATATCTACTTTCTTATTTCAATACCTTCAATTTCTCCATAATTTTAAGGCTTACTTTACATTTCCATTTGTCCATGACTTTTTTCTTAACTTGTGTTCTCTTCACACCATTCTTATTATTTCAAGCATTATCAAAATGGGTTTATCCCTTGCTTCCATGATATACTTGTTCCAAGACTCAAATGGGTTATTGGTCAGCTAAATTATAAAAAACTCCGTTCCCACTTCATACTCACAAAAGGAATAGTAACAGTTGTACTAAAACAATGAATTTTTATGATAGTTTTCTATAATAAAAATAAACACATGTTTGGTTCTTGCAAAAGATTTGAACGTCCACTGCAGTTTTTTATAATTTAGCCTAAAATAGAAGACATATGACCTCTGTAGCTAGGGTCCCAATAGTCGGTGAATATCTAGGCCGGAAATTTCCTCACTGGAGTTTCAAAATTAAGAACATGGTTCTGGTCACCAACCCTGCTTTAATACTAAATCATGAAACCTGGTGCAGAATTCACTTGACAAAGGGCAAGCAATGATAGCTATGGACCAACTTTGAACCCTTGCAATGGAAAAAATATGCCTATAAATTGCTCGGGCATGAAATCATACAGGTCTTGTTTGTTTCGGGCGTCATCCTGAAGTTTGCCTCAGCTTGACAACTCTCTGTCCTACAATCAACTAGCCTTCACGGTTTCATGGCAAGCGACCTTTCGAGTTGGCTTCCATTGATACAAGTAAATTTTCTCAAACCATTCTCTGCTTGGTGTTGAACTCCAGCTCAAGTTCAAATTGCAAGAACCTGTGAGGAAAAAAGCCAAAATCAGTAAGCTTTCCAGTCAGTGAACATTCTGAAAATTAACCAGATTAAATTGTCCTCAACCACCGGCCGTGTTTGATTGTTAGGACTCAGGAAGCACATGAAAAAGGAAAGGTAAAAGGAAATGTTAATGTAAAGCATTTTTTTGCTTTCTTGATTTGCTAAGAAATCCAGTACTTCAGTGTAATAATCTGTAATCAAACTGTGGACACAGCACCCCATGTTGTCCAACAGCCTTACTAAAAATATTAGAAAAACCAAGATTTCTAATAACCATTAAATCCCTAGGATCCTTTTTGATGACATTAAATACCCAAAAAGAAATTGCAGGGTGGAATTGTAAAAAAACCAACCGTTCCGGTAGAAAATATGTCTCCGGCTCGGAATCCTCGATTAAGGGTTTCAATAACTGCAGCTTCAATCCTCTTTGCAGCACACTCTTCCCCAAGTCCATATCTCAAGAGCATAGCAGCATTGAGCACTGTTGCTAGTGGATTTGCTTTGTCCTGTAAAATAAGGAAGTTGTCTACTTAATAATTTGCTTCAATCCAACTTAATAATGTAGCAAAGAGAAATAAAAAAGAATCGCATGAAGAAATTCACGTGCCCAGCAATATCAGGAGCAGAGCCATGGATTGGCTCAAACAGCCCAGGTCCCTAAACAAACAAAAGGAAAAGAACAATAAAAAAAACAACAAAAATAGAGATGTGTTAGCTATTAGCCACCAGATGACCTTTTCAATATGGCCTCTGAATTGGAATTAGTTTTGGGTGTCACATACAGATTCACAACCACTAGCAGATGGAAGCATTCCGATACTTCCAGCAAGCATCGAAGCTTCATCAGACAATGTCACCAAAAATTTTGTTCGTCACAATTGTATCAAACTGCATAGTTTCAAATTAAGTTAGCTGGACGTAACAAATAAGAGTTAATTGCAGATTCAGATAGGAATAAGGGAACGTACAATAAATCCTATGTATGGTGAGCAACACATTCTATAGAGTTCCTTGGACAAAAATGTAATTGAAATTTTGCCATATAGCTTGGAGAGAAGAAACCAGCTTCGGATCACGGAAAAGCTTCATTGCTGCACTGTCAACATGCATGTGTGAAGGCTCAACATCATGGAACTCAGAAGGTATTGCTATCAACCTTTACCTCCACAACATAGATGCCAAGGCAAAATTTAGAGGAAAAAAAACATTATTGTTTAGGCAAACTTCAAACAAACCAAAGCACGATGGTCATAATTCATGATATTGTGTCTTAATTTGAATTTAAGGGAAAACATTATTGTTTAGGCAAACTTCAAACGAACCAAAGCATGATGGTCATAATTCTTGATATTGTGTCTTAATTTGAATTTAAGGGCATAGAACAGCTAACTGTAATTACTCGTGCAAAATTTGAATTATAAAGGAATTCGCGGACAGAGAGAACTTGAGACCCATATGCAGTTTTCCTTTGCCTGTCGTCTAGTGTCTTTTTTAATTATAAAAAGAGAGTAAGAAAGGAGGTTGTCACTATATTGGGAGCAAATTCATCAATAGTTGGATTCAAACGTGGATTGGAAATTCAAATGATCCAGAAATCCAAAGAAGATAGATATAAATATACACCACCACACTATTAACTTTTACGTGGTGGTGAATGTTGAGGTTGAGTTATGTTTATAAGGAAACACAATATTTTGTGGTTGGGGTGTCATCAAAGAGGAAAAACATATTTTATAGTATCATGTCAGATGTTTGTAGGGGTGTCAACTAGGCCGTGCCGGGCCGGCCACGGCCCAGGCAAGGCGGGCCAGCAGGCGGGCCGGGCTCATCTCGCCCGGTAAAAATGCAACGCCCGACCCGGGCGCGGGTTCCATTTATGGAACCCGGGTCCGGCGCAAGTGGATTCTGTGGCTGCGTGGGTGGCCGAGGGGCGGGCCGGCCCGGGCGGCGCGGGCCTGACACGGCCCGCACGGGCCGTGGGCTGCCAAAAGCGGACCCGGGTCCGGTCCAAGGGGAGCCGGACTCGGGCCGGGTCTGGCCCGCTTATCACCTGGGCTGTGCCGGACCCGAGCCATGCCCGTGCGGGTTGTCGGGCCGGGCCGGCCCACTTGACACCCCTAGATGTTAGATACTTGCTCAAGAATTTAATAATCCAACCCTAACATGGAGCAATATTCCAGGCATTGCCATGTTAACCTAAGGGTTTCTTAATATCTAGGCAACTTATTCATGTATCTGTAATGTTGTATTAGGGGTGGCAATTGGGTCGGGTCGGGTCTAATTGGGTCGGGTCTTAAATGGGTCGACCCATAATCGGGTCGGGTCGACCCGACCCATTTATTTATATGGGTCAAAAATCCAAACCCAAACCCGACCCAGTATTATGTGGGTCGACCCGACCCGACCCATTTGACCCATTTAACTAAATGGGTCGGCCGGGTCGGGTCGACCCGTTAGCGGTAAATGTTTTGTAGGAACCTTGTTCTTGCATTCTATAAGTAGATGACAGTGACATAATGTTGGTTTCAATAAGTTAAAAATCATAAAATCATGTATATCAAATGCAATGCTTCTTATTCTCTGAAATAAAGGTGAAAGTATTAGTGGGATTGAGACAAACTCAGGGATTGTTTATGCAATATAATTTTATTTATTTATGAGAATGTAGTTAAAATTAAGGGGCTTTAGGTTTTTCATAGAAGATTGTGCAATGTGTATGGTGTATTGGATTTTGATGAAGAAAGGATGGAGAGCTAAATTATGAAGTCCCTGAGCGGAAATGATAAATGATTCCAAAAAAAAAAATCTCTGGATCAAAAATATAAAAAGGTAAATGGGTCTTAGCGGGTTTGGTGGGTTTGGGTCGACCCGACCCATTTATTAATCGGGTCTGGTGGGTCGACCCGATTACGACCCAAACCCGTATAGCTCAAACCCATACCCACTTACTCTGGGTCGGGTCGGGTCGGGTCGGGTCCGGCGGGTCGGGTCTGAATTGCCCCCCCTATGTTGTATCCAGCCCTTAAGAGAGCAATTAACAAACCTGAGAGGGGACAACAAGAAGTATAATATAAAGAAACTCCCATACTGGAGGCTTTGATTGGCTAAAATGCAAACTTTAAGAAACCAAAATACCATTAAAATTTCTCCAGGTGGATTCTGTGGAAAAGAAACAATATGCTTCTTTATTTATTCTTGTAGGAAAAATAATTTGGGCCTTAAAATATAGAAAATTCCATGAGAACTCTGGCAATAAAGGTACCTACAGAGAATTGGCTTTGTCAAAAGAGCATAGTTTACCATGACGCTTGCGAGCAACCTCAAAAGCAACACGTGCGATCCTGTCAATCTAAACAGCACATACCATAAGAACCAGTCACCAATATGAACAAGATTGCTGAAAGTAGGTGTGAGTCGTATATTCCAAGCAAATAAAAAAACACAAAATAGAGAATATATAACTGTAAATCATGTGAAATACTGCTGTGGTCTTTGGGGTTTAAGCTAGCACTACAAGGAAAAAAAGAGTGCTAATTTATATTTTCCATTTCAAACCTGCTGTTCGTAGCATCATGAAAAGAGAATAAAATGGCTACCTTTTTTGTTTTGCTGAGTTTAGAGGTCAATAACCTATCATTTAATGAAAGTATTGGTTGAATTCTCTCATCCTAAAAGAATATTATCGACTGGTTTCTATTGACACAAAGGAGACAGTAGAATGATTTTGTGCATGGAGCAATTGTTACTATGCTAGTTACAAATACTATTCTCCCACACAATGAAAGGGAAAATTGGAGAATGTGACACAAATAAGTGCTACATGAGAGCGGAAGTTGCAAGAAATTGATAAACAATATAAACATAATGCCCAAGACAAAAGATTGTACTCCATTTTAACCATATTGTACCTTTTGTCAAAATCTCTTTCCATCAGCACCCCCCCCCCCCCCCCCCCGACAAAAAAAAACAAAAAAACAATGGAGTTCTTTCTCCCTGTGGCAACAAACAACAGCGAAAGTCCTCATCCCAACTTTAGGTCGCAACATGAAATTGTGATACCCAGATGGTACATTTCTCTGCAAATCAGCTTAGGTTCTATGTTGAACAAGATTTTCTGTCTACGATTGTTTATACTCACCATAAAAGTAACTTCACCCTGCAACAAAAAAGGCTGGAGCCAATAAAAAAAGCAGCCATAAATTCTACTCAATTATGTTCCATGGTGACGAGTCTAATATTTATTATTATTTGAGACCCTAATTGGTTGATTTTTGTGCAGATATCTTAAAGATATTATCCAACTTGATTTGCAAAATCAACAACAAACTCAACAACCTCAACCGCAAACAACCAATAAATCTCAACCTCAACTGCAAACAACCACCAAAGATTTGACCGAACTCAAATAACAAAAGAAGAAAAGGATAAGGAAGGATTTTACCAAATAAATCCGTGAGATTCGAAGAGATAAAGAGATGACATCAAATCCCAACTGAATTTCAATCAATTTCAACCAATCCCTAAGCATCAACAACTATAAAAGGAGCCATGAAGGTAGAGAAAAGGGGGAGCTAATTTCTGAGATCTTTTATATGAATGTTTGCTAAGAAGAAGAGGCCAAGGCTACATAAGAGAAAGAAGAAACCGCAAACGGAATCATCAGGTTATCTCTCTTTTGTATTCTCATCTTTGCAACTGTTGTGGGTAATTTTCTAAGAAATTAATCCACGCAAAATAATGGAGTATAATTGAATTACAGAAAGACAACACAAACACAGAGAATTACGTGAAAACCCAAATGGGAGAAAACTATGGAGAGAGAAATTCCACTATGTCAATGGCGATTACAGATGGGGTTCTCTGGTCAGCTAGGGTTTCTGGATCCCCATCCATCTTCATATCGGAAGGGTTTTTTCTCTCTCTATATACAAGTCATGTCTTTGGATAAAGCTAAGGAGTCCTGCTTAATTCAAACACTTAACTCCCTTATCTTGCAGGCGGCTAAGTTGAACATTTTGATTTGAATGAGGTGGATAAGAGTCCATCCTCATCTGATTCTCCGCATCCAACTGTCGATATAGTTGATCTGTTCTCGAGCTATAACTGTTGAGTTCAAATAGGGATTTGACTTATAGAAAGAGATTCTCACAACTAATTTTATCTCTTCCTTCTAACTATATGCGCCGCTCGGGGTTTAAATCAAATGGGTACTCCCGGTCAGAGATTCTGGACGTAGCCACGTGTCGCTCGCTTATTTGATGTTGGATGAACACGTGGCGTGATCTCGAGGAGATAGGAAACTGACCACCTCAGATGCCTCCTCTGCTTTCTTCTCTTTGGAGGTCGGGAACTCTCCCTCGTGGGCTTATAAGTTCTCGAGGATTCTGATAGAGAAGAGATCTGAACCTATACTTGGGTCAGTTTGCTGTCGCTTCGATTTTTTGTCTCATAGTGGTGTGCATCTATAGTCTTGCAGAGCCTTAAATGTGTCCCATCTGCTGTCGGTCGATCATGTTACCGTCACTTTTTAGGACACAGTGCTCGAGGTGGATACAGTGTATCCAAAGCGACGGTTTTGATCTGATCCGCTGTGATACTTGTATGACCCTGATCGAGCGACTGTTCATTCTCCTAAGGTTAAGAAGGCAACGCTATAAGGCTTTGGGCATTCTTTTCCCCAAATCTCAGGATCTTCTTCCTTGCCTTCTTATCCTCTGATTTTTAATCTCAGTCGTTTTCCTCATTCCTGTTGCAATTAGTAGAGAGAGAAATCAGGTACGGTCGATAGTGTGGGCAAAGGGAAAGCCGCTGCGGAAGAGAAAGGGAAGAGAACCTCCCATCGTACCAGGATCGGGATGAACTTCGATCCAAAGACCTCCAAGCTCCGCAATCAGGAGGTGGATAAATATTTGGCGAGTTATGGCTTTTTCTTGAACCCGAGGATAAAAATCAAGTTTTGTCCCCACGGTGTAGGCATTTCTTTGGCCCCGCCTAATGCTGGTGTATATATGCATCCTCAAGTTCTGGCAGTAGGGTTGAGGCTGTCGATAACGAGTTCCGTCCACAGCATTTTGACTTTCTACCAAGTCGCCCTCTCTCAGTTTTCGGCAGTGGCCTGGATTTGTACACCCCTAAGGCGTGTCAGTGTGAGGCCTTTAGCACTGCGTATGCACTAAGAAAGACCACTCAAGGCACTCGCTTCTGTCCCCCAGAATGGGGTTGAAAAGATTATTATCAATATGATTGACAACGATCATGGCATGAGAGATACCGTGTACCATGGGCAGCCGAATCAGAGAATGATCATGGGGACATTCCGGTTGTCTGGAACTTGGGCCCCGCCCCTTGGAGGGGCCTTCTCTACCGCTGATATTGAGGCCAAGTTGCGGAAGCTGACGTCCATCGACTATGGTCGTCATAACTGGAGTTGGCTGTTGGATCCGAACATACCTCCAGTGCCTCTAGTCCTCCCGAGGGTGGGTGCTTTGGGTAAGAGGCAACCTGACCCCGAGCCAGAGGTATCTACCTGGGAGGAAAGCAGTCATGCCCCCGAAGGAGAGCCTGCTCAGGAAGTGAGACAAACGGCCGTCGATCCTGGGAAGTCAAAGGTCCCGGGATAGATGATTCCTACCAAGAAGAGGGCTCTAGCTCAGCCTTCATGTCTCACGCGCCCTAGATAAGTTCCTGGTTTCTTTGGTTTCCACTTGGATAACTATTTCTCAACGTTTGTTTTTCTTTTGCAGAAGTGCAGGATTCAGTTCGATGAGTCTGATGATGAGGGGAAGGCGGACTTTCTCAAAGCCGCAGCCACTCTGTCCCCGACTGCAGAGCAGTCCCCTATGGCTTCGTCCATCATCGAGGCTACCGAGGAGGTTGTTGACCAGCCTCTAGGGATCCCAGAGGGGCCCTCTGCTACTGAGTTACTCCCCGATGAGGGGGTTGAGGCAACGACGCCCCTACTCTGGATGGCGCTGGGCTTGAGTCTCCGCACCGGCTTGAGAGGGTTGACACTATTGAACATCCTCGGGTTGCGGACGATGCGAAGGCCGTGGGTGGTATCGATTCCTCGGGGATTGCTGCTCAGTCTGAGGAACTGTCTTCAGTGCGGGTCGTTGCAAGTCCTGAGCTCGAATTGTTTCTCCGAAGGGGAGGTGTTGAGTGGCTTTCGGGTATGGCGACTTCTTCAGAGGGCTTGAAGACCTCAAGGCTCTGCCATTGAAGAAGCGGAGGCGGCGTCTGAAGAATGAAGTCTTCAAGATAAAGTATTGTGACACCTCTATCTTGAGTTAGTTGTTTAAGTGTCGTCTAACTTTGGCTTCCACTTCAGAATGACATGCTCATCTCCAAGGTACTGGATGACCACCGAGAGGGCCTAAAGGAGAGGGATGGCGACGTTGCTGACTTGCGTCGAAGGGTGGAAGAGCTCAGCGCTGCGGGGAAGGTAGCGACTGAGGAGATCAATAGGCTCTGGGCAAATTTGAATCATTAAGCGATGCTTCGTTCGAATCGGGAGTTGAAGCAGCTTAGGAGGGAGCTAGAGAAGAAGGGCTCGGAGATGCTGAAGAGGGACTCCGAGCTGAAACAAAAGGAGCTTGTGCTGCAGACGGTTCAGCGAGAGCTTGAGAAAATGCACTAGCGTGCCGAGGGGTCCGAGGCCACCGTGAGGTCGGAGCGGGACGCTTTCGCAGAGGAGAGGGAGTGCCTCAAGGATGACTTAAGTCGGGCGTTGAGTGCCCAAGATACGGCAAAAGCGCAAGAGCAGGCAACAGTCGATCGTTGTCAAAAGGCAGTGAAGGTCTTCAAATTTAAAAAATATAAAGAGGGGCATGAAGATGGAAAATGGGGTGTCCCCGAGATACCCACTTGAAATTGGAGCCTTCCTTGAGTCAGGGCCGGGAACTCCCATAAGCAGTGACATCCATGCTGTCGTGGCTGAGACCTCGAGCGTTCCGTCCAGTGTTTCTGTGCCCCCGGCTACGAGTCCTCCGCCAACCGCTCCCGGGACTGATTCTATGACACCAGCTGCCCCCGAGGACGCTATGCTTTTGAGGCATCTTACAAAGGCAAAGTGACTGTTTGAGAGTTTGCTTTGTTTGTAATACCTAATTTAATCTTTTTGAATGGAATAATTGAGTATTCGGCTTTCACCCTTTTTAAAAATCCTGCTTCCATTGTGTTTCAAGGCCGTTGTGGATGTCGGCCTGATGGACCTCTCTTCTAGCTTCCAACTCGGTGATCTCAGTAGGCTGGGAGGGTTGTTAGCCCGAAGGCCCATCACTCTAGTTTTGATGATGATCAACTCATGTAGTTATAGTACTAATGATCTTGTGTTTAATTAGTGACAGATTCATGATCAAGATCTTAGTAGATGCATAGCTTCAACAAAGGATTTAAAGCCATATTTTGGAGCTAGCACAGTTTGGTCCAAGAGCCATTGGATCGTGTTTGGACCAAGTCAAGAAGATGAGAAGCCTTCAAGTGAAGACTTCAAGAAGATGAAGACTTGTATCTAGGTTTGTTTTAGAAGATTTTGTTTTTAGATAAAATATAAAGGATAAAATAGTTGGTGGATTGCTCAAGTATACCATGCACACATACTCTTGATTTAGTTTGTTTTAGAAAAGAATTTTCATTTTGAAAAATACTATTTTGGTTTTTGGTATTCAATGTTTACATGTTTTTAACCAAAACCAAGTTTAGAGCTTAATGTCAAAAACATAGATATTTCACCATGTTTGTGTAGTGGATCATATCCATACACTCTATGCTTTAAAAGTTGTTTAAATATCTTGTTTTTTTTTATTTGGTGAAGTTTTGGAAAAACAAATTTTGGAAAAATCAAGTTGTAGAAAATATTGTTTTCATTTGAGCCAATATTTCCAAGTTACAAAAATAGTCCAAATCATTTGTAACATGCCTTGATTTTGTGCAAGCATGTTTGTTTATCAAAGTATATTGGTAAAACTATTTTTGTAGATTTTCTGTGAATTTATGGGATTTTGTTTTAGCCAAAAAGACCAAGTTTTAAATCCCTAAGTTTTCTGATCTGGCTTCAGCCGGTCGACCGACGTGCACAGACGTGCACGCCAGTTCTGGCAAGAGGGCCGGTCGACCGAGCCGGTCGACCGTCCAGAGAGCTCTGCTCTCTGGAAAGGCCCCGGGCGGCCGACCGGACAGAGAGACTTGCTCTCTGTATCCTGGCCTCGGTCGGCCGACCGGTCGACCGATGGCACAACGGTCTGAAATATGACCGTTAGCCGGTCGACCGGGCGGTCGACCGACAGCTCTGTCAGACCCCAACGGCTAGTTTTCCAGACTCTATAAAATGGGGCATTTGGGGGCTGTTTTGATTAAGATTTTTGGAGACTTTTAGAGCCAGTTTTTCCTACGCTTTTCAGAGGTTTTTCTCCACAAAATTGAGAGCAAATATTTCCAATCAAAAGGAAAGTTTTATCAAGAGTTTAAAAGAGATTTTCTTGAGTTTTCCTTCATCTCTTTCCTTGTTTTCTCACACAACACTTGAGCCATCCATTGCTATATCTACCTATAGAGTTTGTTGTGAGAGGATTTTAGGTGATCAAGGTTGTGATCACCAAAGTTCATCTTTGTTCTTTGAGGAGGCGGACGTGTGTGTTCGCATTGTTTCGGGTCCTAGTGAGGACTCGGTGGTTTAGAGTTCGTGTGTGAACTCTTGGTTTGAGGTGCGGCCTCGGCGAGCCGGTGGGCTTGCGGTGTGTACGAAACTAGAGAGTCCGAGGGTTTGTAGGTGTTGCGGCACCGAGCAAGCATAGTGGAAATCCTTCGTGTGTCGAAGGCGGGGATGTAGAGCAAGTGTGCTCGAACCTCGAAACAAATCCCTTGTGTTTGCGATTGCTCACTCTCTCTCTCTCTCTCTCTTTGTCTCTTGTTTATATCTTGCATACTTTATTGTGTTTATCTTTATATGCATGACATACTTGTGCTTATTGTATATGCTTGGTTTGTTTGCTAATACTTGTATTTAACCAAGAGAGCCAACGCGGCACCTCAACCCTTATCTAGGGGAATCTAGAGGAGTTAGTCCAGAGCCCTTCACGGGGAATTCGGCTACACTCTTGTGTTATACGTGGTGTTTAGTGCAATAGTTTAGTTTAGGTCATAATAGCATTTAATTCCGCATTATTTGTCATTAAGTGACCATTAGATTAGCCATCACCTATTCACCCCCCCTCTAGGTGATTTACAATTAGTATCAGAGCTTGGTACTCTGATTTGGGTCTTACAACCTAGAGTCAAAGATCCTCTTTTTAGGCTAATCACATTATTTATACACACACTATGGACTTCATGTCACCACCCACTTTTGACATTCTTAACATCCAAATTTGGAAGGTTAAGATGTCTTTGTACCTCAAAGCCTTAGGCATTCATGTTTATCTTGCCACTACTAATGATGCATATTGTTTAAATAGTAAGAATATTGAGGCTAATGCAAAAGCCCTTCATGCTATTAAATCAACCCTAAATGATGAATATTTATCTAGGGTTTCTAACATTGATTCGGCTTTTGTAGCATGGAACATCACCTCCCTTGGCGAAAAGGATCTATATTATGCCGGGAGCGATTCGGATGTTGGAAGCGACACCTCCAACATGTGCTATATGGTCCAAGGGGATAACCCCCTTGAGGTAACTACCGAATCCGAGGTAGATGAAAATGACATGTCATATGATGAGCTCACTTCATTTTGCCAACAATTACTTGAGAAATATGACATGCTAAGAAGAGATAATAAATTTTGAAAAAGAAATTTGATTGCATGCATAAGGAAAATGATTCTTTCAAAAATAGTATTGCATGTTTAGAAAAAGAAAAGGAAGATTTGAAAAATGAAAATGTTTCCTTGATGTCTAAATTAAATAATCTTTGTGAAGGAAACACTATTTTGAAAAATAAAATTGTTTTGGTGGAAAACAAAAAGAAGTTGCTTGTCAAGAAAACAACTCTTTAAAAAGAAAAATTGTTGAAAAAGAAAAGGTTTCTAAAAAGAAAAAGACTTTTGATCATGCTTTACATGCCACCACTTCTATTAATCAAAATGAAGTTAAAATTTTGAAAAATAAAATTGATTGTTTGAGCTCTACCTTGAGCAAATGTGCATTTAACCATTCTAGATTGGAGTCTATGTTTTCAAAGAAACAAACTCCACACATTCATGCACATCATCATCATGCATATGCTTATGTTGCACGTCACGATCACAATCACTCATAAGCATCCTAAGGTGTACAAGTGTACACATTGTGGCCGCAAAGGCCATTTAGCAAAATTTTGTTTTGATAAGATACATCATGTAAATTTTGCTAATAAAAATGTTTGGGTTCCTTATAAGACTAATCCCCAATGACCCAAAAGAAAATGGGTACCAAAACCCCCACCATGTGTTTTTGATGTAGGTGAGGACTCTCACACGACGTGAGAGAAATGGTGCCTTGATGGTGGATGCACATGGACTTGATGGACACATATATAAATGCATCACTATCAAGGAGGTTTGGTGGGACAACCACCATGTTTGGAGTTTTGGAACATAGTTCCTTAGTTGGTAACTATTTCTAAACTCTTATTTTATTTACATGCTTATTCATTTGTAATATCATATAGCATGTTCATGTTTTAATTGTTTTTGTGCTTCATGTGGTAAATACTAGTTTAAATGTAGTTTTTATCAAAACTTGTATTTATACATGTACAAATAGTGAGAACAAATTGATTCATATATGTTTGCACTTCATGCTCATTTGTACCCACTATATACATATATAGGCTAGTTTTGATGATTCTCTCATTTATATTTGTTTTGCCTATTTTCATGTTTTACTTCATGTATATGTATGTTTGAAATTCAAATCTAATAAATATACATGTATACCCGTGAGTCTCTTGCCTTCATGCAAACACCTTTAATAGACTCTTTTATGTTTGGGATATGTATGTGTATTGTTAGGATTGGATGAATTATACATATACCTTGAAGTTTTGTTTTAATGAAAAATGTATTTTTATGATAAAATGATATTTGTGTTTTGAGCTTCATTGACTATTTTCATGAAAATGCTATTTACATGATTATTGAACACTCATACTTCATTTGTTTTGTCATGACTTTGTTTCATGAACACTTTTATGAGCTTAATCGATTTTGAGTGTCATCTCTTGTGTATTTAGTATGATTCTTGAAAAACATATGATTTATTTTTGAAGGATCTTTAACTAGTTTTTTTCAAACATTAATTTAACTAGTTATTTATTCTTCAATGTTTTATGAGATATACACATGGTCCTATTATTGTTTCAATTGGTATCATTGAATCGTTTCAATTGGTATCAATTTGACTCTATTTTTGTATATACTCATATTTTGTTTTCTATATATGTATGCTCTAATTTTCAATTGGTATTATCCATTCTCATACATATATATGATTTCCATGTGCTTACTTTACATTTGGTATACATCTTTAAAGCACATTGTATGTTTATGCTAAGCTTGATCTAAAACTTTATTTTCAATTGGTATCTCAATTGACATTTTTAAGCTTATGCATGTTTTTCATTTGGTATCAAAATGCTTCAAATTTGTTATAATTTACATTGATATCAATATGTTTTATCTATTTGAAAAATTAAAAATTTGTAATGTTTATTTACAATTTGTTTATTTACATTTGGTATCTTAAATTTTTTTTTCAAGTGATACCTTTAAAAATGTTTTGATGTATATTGCCTATATGCAAGGAGAGCTTAACATCTCTTCTACATATAGATTCATGTTGAGTGTATCTTGTATTGAAGAGCTTGACAACTCTTCTTTATGTGATACACGTGTGTAGGGGGAGCTTCACATCTCCTCTTATGCATTACATATTATACGTTATGTGAATTAGAGCTTGTCATCCCTCTTTCATGTAATGTATATGTGTAGGGAAGTTACTTAACCGTCTTCCTCTTCATGAATGTATATTGCATATAAACTTTTATTGACTTAATTGTTTACCCCTTCTTGATCTCTTTGTTTATGACAAAAAGGGGGAGAAAAATTTGATGATTTTGTTTTTACTTTAACCCCTTGTTGATGATTGACAAAAAGGGGGAGAGAGATTTTGGTTTATATGCATGTTTTTGTGAGAAAGGATTGTTTATGCATATATGTTTGGTTTTGCAAATAGGAGAAAAAGAATTTGATTTGTTTTATGCTTGTTAGCATGTTTATCTCCATACATTTGCATACATGTTTATGTGCTTCATTTCCATATATTATTTTGTGTTATGCATGAGTTAATGGGGAGCTTCTTTGAAGCTTTACTTTAATCCATGCATATATAACTTCATGAGTTTTGTCATCATCAAAAAGGGGGAGATTGTTAGCCCGAAGGCCCATCACTCTAGTTTTGATGATGATCAACTCATGTAGTTATAGTACTAATGATCTTGTGTTTAATTAGTGACAGATTCATGATCAAGATCTTAGTAGATGCATAGCTTCAACAAAGGATTTAAAGCCATATTTTGGAGCTAGTACAGTTTGATCCAAGAGCCATTGGATCGTGTTTGGACCAAGTCAAGAAGATGAGAAGCCTTCAAGTGAAGACTTCAAGAAGACGAAGACTTGTGTCTAGGTTTGTTTTAGAAGATTTTCTTTTTAGATAAAATGTAAAGGATAGAATAGTTGGTGGATTGCTCAAGTATACCATGCACACACACTCTTGATTTAGTTTGTTTTAGAAAAGAATTTTCATTTTGGAAAATACTATTTTGGTTTTTGGTATTCAATGTTTACATGTTTTTAACCAAAACCAAGTTTAGAGCTTAATGTCAAAAACATAGATATTTCACCATGTTTGTGTAGTGGATCATATCCATACACTCTATGCTTTAAAAGTTATTTAAATATCTTGTTTTTGTATTTGGTGAAGTTTTGGAAAAACAAGTTTTGAAAAAATCAAGTTTTGGAAAATACTGTTTTCATTTGAGCCAATATTTCCAAGTTACAAAAATAGTCCAAATCATTTGTAACATGCCTTGATTTTGTGCAAACATGTTTGTTTATCAAAGTATATTGGTAAAACTATTTTTGTAGATTTTCTATGAATTTATGGGATTTTGTTTTAGCCAAAAAGACAAGTTTTAAATCCCTAAGTTTTCTGATCTGGCTTCAGCCGGTCGACCGGGCGGTCGACCGACGTGCACAGACGTGCACGCCAGTTCTGGCAGGAGGGCCGGTCGACCGAGCCGGTCGACCGTCCAGAGAGCTCTGCTCTCTGGAAAAGCCCCGGGCGGCTGGGTGGTCGACCGGACAGAGAGACTTGCTCTCTATATCCTGGCCTCGGTCGGCCGACCGGTCGACCGATGGCACAACGGTCTGAAATATGACCGTTGGCCGGTCGACCGGGCGATCGACCGACAGCTCTGTCAGACCCCAACGGCTAGTTTTCCAGACTCTATAAAATGGGGCATTTGGGGCTGTTTTGATTAAGATTTTTGGAGACTTTTAGAGCCAGTTTTTCCTACTCTTTTCAGAGATTTTTCTCCACAAAATTGAGAGCAAATATTTCCAATCAAAAGGAAAGTTTTATCAAGAGTTTAAAAGAGATTTTCTTGAGTTTTCCTCCACCATCTCTTTCCTTGTTTTCTCACACAACACTTGAGTCATCCATTGCTATATCTACCTATAGGAGTTTGTTGTGAGAGGATTTTAGGTGATTAAGAGTTGTGATCACCAAAGTTCATCTTTGTTCTTTGAGGAGGCGGACGTGTGTGTTCGCATTGTTTCGGGTCCTAGTGAGGACTCGGTGGTTTAGAGTTCGTGTGTGAACTCTTGGTTTGAGGTGCGGCCTCGGCGAGCCGGTGGGCTTGCGGTGTGTACAGGACTAGAGAGTCCAAGGGTTTGTAGGTGTTGCGGCACCGAGGAGTGATCCATTGGGATCAAGCATAGTGGAAATCCTTCGTGTGTCGAAGGCGGGGATGTAGAGCAAGTGTGCTCGAATCTCGAAACAAATCCCTTGTGTTTGCGATTGCTCACTCTCTCTCTCTCTGTTTCTTGTTTATATCTTGCATACTTTATTGTGTTTATCTTTATATGCATGATATACTTGTGTGCTTAATTGTTTATGCTTGGTTTGTTTGCTAACACTTGTATTTAACCAAGAGAGCCAACGCGGCACCTCAACCCTTATCTAGGGGAATCTAGAGGAGTTAGTCCAGAGCCCTTCACGGGGAATTCGGCTACACTCTTGTGTTATACGTGGTGTTTAATGCAATAGTTTAGTTTAGGTCATAATAACATTTAATTCCGCATTATTTGTCATTAAGTGACCATTAGATTAGCCATCACCTATTCACCCCCCCTCTAGGTGATTTACAAGGGTCACTGTCAGAGAGGAGCCTTTCGAGGGCTGCTGGAGTCCCCCGCCTCATGAACTCTGATGGGGCTGGTTCACCCAGGAAGGAGCTCTTCAGGGAGGATGAAGGCTTTGATCTCGAGGGTGGAGCTGCGTGGGTGAAGATAAATCTAGACGATAAGCCCAATCGTTGTTGGACTCCATGAATGCGCGGCGGAAGGTCGTCATGGGTTCATTTCAGGGGATTCCTGGACTTTCACGCCGTGTAGAGCTCAAGCTGCTCGATCTTCTTATCTCTCAGTTGGATCGTGAGCTCATCTCCCACAATGTGACGATGGGAGATCTCCAAAAGAGGGTGGACGAAATGCTCCGAAAAAAGCGTGAGCTGCTCGAGGTGAGTGCTGAGTTGAGGGGGAAAAGTTATACCTTAAGGTGAGGCTCCTGAGCCAGCTTGAGGAGCTGCAAAAGGCGTGGGAAGAGGTGTCTGAACTGCAGGGAAGGTTGCTTCAGCCCAATCGGAGATCTCTTCGGGAAGAGATCGATAAGGAGCGTGCAGAGAAGTTGTCGCTCAAGCATGAAGTCTATTTGCTAAAAAATAACCTGGAAAGTCGGGAAGGCTCATGATGCGCTGCTTGGAGAGAAACAGAAGCTACGTTCTCGGATCATATTTCTTAGCTCGGGCGATCCAGCAGAAGGCTCCGGAGGATGACCAAGGAGTACGAACGGCGATCTCGAGGGGCCTGGCTCCCGACCTAGGGGCTCCAGTAGCCAGTCGGGGAGGCCGACCGATCAGGCTAGGAGCTTTGGTGAATGGCGCGAGAGACCTCGTAGATGGTCGGAGGGCCAGGCGGAGCTAGATAGCTTGCCCCCTCTTTTGTAAGAACTAATGGAATAAGGAGATATGTCCTCCATTTTCTTTAGGTATTTGAATCATCACACTTGGCGCTTTTGTGTTGCCTTTAATTTTTTTGTTACCTTGTCACGTCTGCTCGATATGTTGATTTGATTCTGAAACATTTGAAGTGGTTCAGCGTGTGGTTCCCGAGTGAAGAATCCTTCCCAAACAGGGGTGGCTTCATGTTTTGGGACTGTTGTAAAATCCGTCTTTTTTTTTTGGGTCACTCAAAGAGCTACCGTCAGGGTGAAAAACCTATCGATAGGCTCTGAGAGGAAGCTGCGTTTTGTTTTTCCCTTGTAGTTGTTAGTGTAGGACCCATTAGGCTGTTGATTAACTCGGGTAACCGTCAAAGTGAAAACCTATCCAGGCTGACTCTGAGCAATCATATTGGGCGAGTCCCCGTCTTTCAAAGAGCTCCTCGAGGGATAGCCATTGGGCCTGTTTTTCCCTGTAGCTCTCAGGGTAGGACCCGTATAGGCTGTTGACTTACTCGGGTGACTGTCAAGGTGAAAACTTGTCTAGGCTGATTCTGAGAGTCATGATAGGCGAGTCCCCGTCTTTTAGTGGGCTCCCCGAGGGATAGTCACGAGGGCTGTTTTTCTCTTGTAGCCATCAGGGTAGGACCCGTATAGACTAATGACTCAATCGGGTGGCCGTCAAGGTGAAAACCTGTCCAGGCTGACTCCGAGCAGTCATAGTGGGCGAGTCCCCATTTTTCAGGGGCTCCGAGGGATAGCCGCGGGGGCTATTTTTCTCTTATAGCCGTCAGGGCAGGAACTGTATAGGCTGTTTTTTTCCTTGCAACCTCAGTTCCAAGATAAATCAAGTAAAGAAAGGAATATACGACTCAAACCTCAATGAAACCCGTAGCTAGGACTTTTGTTTCAAAGCATAAAGCACAGTACGTAGGTTCTATTTAAAACAAGTCTATAAAAAAAACAACAGACAAAAAAAGAAAGGAATTAAACTGAGAAAACTTCTACCTTTGGTTTTATTATTTAGGGTCAACCAAACAAATCAAGGGAATGTTTTGTTTATATTAGCAAATGAAATTAGCCTTGCTTTCACATTAGACCTTCAAATCAACATATCTTCATATCAACCCTACAAATAATTAAAGTAACATCAAATTAATGCTTCTAGTTAGATTATATTCACTAATACCCCATTAGCACAAACTAAGAATAATTTCAAGACCATTTTGCCCGTGCATCAATCACCTCTAACAGTCATCTTTTATCCATTTTCTCCTCAATAGGTGAAAAACATGGATTTTGAGAGAAAGTAGGCTAGGATTCCAAAGTTGGAGACGAAAAGGTGAGCATTGCCGGTAGTATATGGAAGGACAGTCCAACATCATTTACAGCTAGAGTTAAGATCTTTAATAGCTTAATCTAACTACAGAAACTTAAATGAGTAATACAGAAATATTAAGATTTAATGGGCTAATATGAAAATAATGCTAGTTTGAGGGACAAATATGGGGTATACCGGAAACAAAAATGATTAAGAAAGAACAAACAACAGCTCAGTGCTGGTTGAATAGTCTCATCAGTCAGAATTGTCCATTCTTGGCAAAAATATTCATCCCGCATTGGCCAGAAGCTACTGACTACCAAACTAGCTCTTAAATTACATTGATTCTTCCAGTAACTTTTACAGTAATAATTTAATAAATACATTATCAACTTAATTCAAAAAGTGAAGTTACCAATGTTAAAATTAAGAATTAAAACATTGTTAGGGGCTGTTTGTTTGGACGTAAAAGCTGTAAAAGGCCGTAATTCGTAAATGACTTACAACCCAATTACAACTACGGCGTTTATTTGGACCGTAATTCGTAAAAGACTTACGCAACTCAACTACCGCTCACTTGCAACCCAATGACCACTCACTTATAGCCCACTTACACTTAATTTTGTGGTCATACAAATTTGCATTATTTTTTATGTTAATATTAATTTTTTTAATATTTAGTATTTTTAGTATTTATTTGCAATATTAAAAATTTTTAAATCACCAGATAGTTAATTTTGTGGTCAACTTTTCCACTTATGACTTACACATTACGACAACCAAACACCGTAAAACACAATACACTCTCACTTACAACTTTATATTACCAACCAAGCACCGTAAAACTTACATGCATGTAGGGGTGGCAATTGGGTCGGGTCGGGTCTAATTGGGTCGGGTCTTATATGGGTCGACCCATAATCGGGTCGGGTCGACCCTACCCAATTATTTATACGGGTCAAAAATCCAAACCCAAACCCGACCCAGTGTTATGCAAGTCAACCCAACCCGACCCATTTGACCCGTTTAACTAAATGGGACGGCCGGGTCGAGTCGACCCATTAGATCCAAATGACCCATTTGAATGACATGTTCAGTACAAAGAAAGCTGATAACAAAGATACACATTTACTCAGACACCAAGAAAATTGAAATTTATAGCAAAAATCAATGGTTCAAGAGACAAAAAAAGCCGCAATGGGCTAGTACATTTCACAGAATCCACTAGAGTTTTGCTCAGCTCCGTTTTTTAAAGTTCCAAAATATGAAAATCTAACTCAAGCCACTGGCTTCTGCTAAAAAAAATTGCCACTGATCCGGCTTAATGGGAAGATCAAATATTGGTATCCTGCTGCCTGACTTTGACTTTCTTCTTGGTCCAGAGCCTGTCGAGAGCACTATCAGCATCACCTAGCAAAATATCAAAACCAACATCAGGAGACGAGCTCTGTCAACCTACAAAAAAATACCAAGAAATGTTAGCGTGTATAAATTAACACCCTGCATTTATTTACCAGGTCCCTAACACACAAGAGATTAGTCTTAAAAGGACACCAAGCTCTCTTCCATACTCTGTGAGGTTAAATGAAACATCAAAGGCTATGTAATTGGAGGCCACATGTTGTTTCTGTCATGTAATCAAAGTCTTTTTTACTAGGTATAAATTAATAACCAACCACTCTTCTTGCTGAAGTATAAATTAATAACCAACCACTCTTCTTGCTAAAGTATAAATTAACAACAAAAATAAATGTCATTACCTTCATTGTCAAGTAAGAACAGTAGTAGATTCTTGAGTTGAAGACTCTCCAATATTAAGATTCATAATATCTTCTGTGAACTCATCCAACTCTAATTCCTCATTATCTGACATAAAAGAGAACAATAAACTTACAAGTTAATCAAATAGATTATACAAGAGAGATATAAAATAATCTTTAATATATATATATATATATATATATACATGAAAACATAATTCATTTACCTCTCATTTTATATAACCAATCCCGTGCACACTAATGCTTCAACATTTTCCGGTTTGAGAGCGCTTCGATATTGGTCAAGAACTCGCCCGCTAACACTAAAAGCACTCTCGGATGCCACGGTGACAACACATCTCTTGCCATGAGAGCAAGCTCGGGATACTGGAATTGATTAGACTTCCAAAATGTAAGAATATCCACTCCGAAATTCTGATCATATCTTGGCTCATCTAAATAAAGCTCTAATTGGGATTTTTGAAAGGTAACAAATTCTTGACTCTCAAGTGAATCAAAGTCCTATAATATTGAAATATAAGAAAATAATCATTAAATTATGCATGTGAGATGCTAAAATTCACAAGATGAAAAGAAACTTTTAACGTTTAAAAAATATTGTACCTTCAAAACATCCATGCAATGCTCATCATAAATGGATTTGTGCCCATGGGAGCTCCCCGCCTTGTTAGAATCCACAAATGTTCTTGGCATACGAAATTCCGATTTGCTTGCATGTTCATTGAAGAGAGAAAAGCTTGCTTTTTACCTTCCCAAATTGTCTAGAATCATCTCCATACAACCGCTTGTAGCAAAATTCCACAAATTGTATCTTATATCGAGGGTCCAATACACAAGCAATAGCAAGCAATAAATTATATTCTCTCCAATACTTTTCAAACTTTCTATTCATCTCAATAGCCATTGATTTCACATGAAAATCATCACTTTCCATCCCCATCTTCAAGGTATGTTGAACGACAAAAACCTTTGGAAAATAAAGATTAGTCGTGGGATATTTCGTACCGGAGAATATACATGTCACATTATAAAATACTCTTAAGAATGTTATAATCTTTTCGGCTTTATCCCAATCCTCTTGGGATGGACAAAATCTAGTGTAATTAGAATCACTTAGTTTCACGTGAAGAAAAGCTCAGCGGTAGTATAAAGAACTCTCAAGCATCAAAAAAGTAGAGTTCCATCTTGTTGGACCATCTTGCCTCAAACTCTTTCTTGGATCCAAAGAAACATGAGCCACACATTCAAGAAACTTTTGCTTTTTAATTTGAGAACCGTTAACGCACTTAATACTTTCTCGGATTTTAGAAATACAACCATCAAGTTCCTTTAATCCATCTTGCACAATCAAATTGAGAATATGTGCACAACATCTCACATGAAAGAGTTCTCCATTTCCAAGAAGTGCTTGCTTTAATTTAAGTTGTTCCTTCAACAAATCAACAAACACATCATTCGCCGAAGCATTATCCTATGTGCAAGAAAATAGTTTATGATCTATTTTCCAATCAACAAGCAAATTGTAAATTCTTTCACAATTGTGACACCGGAGTAGGGTGGAGGCATAAAACAAAAATTAAGGATGCACTTTTGTAGCTTCCAATCATCATCTATGAAGTGTGCCGTGAGAGAGATAACCATCGGTAGCAATGGAAGTCCACAAATCAGAAGTCAAATTAACTCTACCAGGAATTGATTCTAAGAGTCTTTTAAGTCTACATTTTTCTTTCTTATATAGATTCAAAACATCGGACTTGGCGGTATTCCTTGAAATGTGTTTCACCTCTTCATGAAGGCATGAGAGAATAGCTATAACTCCTTCATATTCAACAAATTTGAATGGCAAATCATGTTGGATAATTGCTCTAATGACCAACTCTCTAAACTTGTCCGGATCAAACTTTTATGCATGCATAGTTAAAGACCCACTCGATTGAGAAAACATCATTTGACTAAGATCTCTTTGCGTCTTACAAGCCTGTAAATGCTTCAATGAATTTTTTGTACCATGACCAGTGTCACAAATATACTTTGATCCACATTTATTACACCTGCAGGTTCTTTTTTGTTCCACGACTTCATCTTTAGTAAAATATTTCCAAACCATTGAAGTTTCTCTTCTTTTTCTTTTCACATGGGACCCTTTCTTGTTAGTAATAGGATCGCGTTTTTCACTATCATTCTCACCAGATGAAACATCCAACTCAATACCAATAACTTCATCAACGGAATTATTAGCATCGAACTCCATAATTATCCGTAAATGTATATATTCTTTCAAACAAAATACTATCAAATCCTCATTTAGACAACAGACTCCATAATACCCAAAAGCAACTAAAAGCAAAATAATACACAAATGACAGGCAGGTTTGTCTCAAGAAAAGAAACCAATTTGTCATATCAAAGCGGCTTGATTAAGCATAAATAAGTCATTTGCAGAAGCATACTAATAAACATATAAATTACATTTCAATTGCTCTCTTTTGTTGCATATATAGCAAGCGGTCAGAAAGAAAACTTGGAGTTATGACAATCTGTTAGATCATCGTGTTACAAACTGAGATGTTCATGTACAGTTAATGGTAGATACTATAGTTTTTTTTTTGTTAATCAAACTCAATCTATTAAAATTTATCATGCTAAGCTAGGCAAGGGAACTTTTCTAAAACAATCATATTCTGTCATGTTGGGATATTGTGAAGGAAGATCAACCATTCTTGTTTAAGCATCAAAAAATGTATAGATTAAATAACAAAAACTCCTAACCTGGACTTATTATCCAACCAAAAGAAGAAAAATAAAAACAAAGTAAAATATAATTGCCAAAATAACACCCTTTTTTATGATTTATAAAGAGAAAAGTAAAATAACTTGATGCTAAACAATTTTTCAACTATCAAGAAGCAAAATACATGATACCAAAATGCATTATTGAAACTGAAAAAATATTAGGCACTTAATAAAATAGATATATAAGACATGATAATAAACGAATAAATAGAATTGACATCCCAAAAAATCTTAACATATAAACCTCAAATTGAAACTGAAATAAACTTGACACTAGAGAAACATATTGGCAGAAGGGGGAAAAACTACAATCTATTAAAATTTATCATGCTAAGCTAGGTAAGAGAACTCTTCTAAAACAATCATCTTCTGTCATGCCAGAATATTGTGAAGGAAGATCAACAGATAATGTGTTTCTTTCTCAGAATTTAATAGAAATTTGGAAGACAAGAATGATTTAGAGATTCTAATTGACACGCAGCTCACCATGCTCAAGAAATTATTCAGGATACCAGACAACGGATCTGAATATAATGAAGCTCGTGTGAATGTCTCGAAGAAAGAAGGAAGAGAAATTCACCTTTCAGATTCGTGAAGTCGCCGAGTCTGATAGCTCACCGAGAGAAATTTGGGGAAGTTACGAGGCTGCGAAAGTGCGACTTCGGCCGGATCTAGTGTTTCATTGGAAGAGGTCGACGACTTGGGTGGGTCGATGGATTATTAGAAGTTGGAACGGGAGACTGGAGAGGGATAAGAAGGGAGGATAGATTTGAAGGGGCCGGCGACTTGGGTGGGTCGGTGGATGATCTAGGGTTTTGCTGGAACCTGGAAGAGGGAGAATAGAGAGGGGCTGCAACGGTGAGAGGAAAAGAAGAAAAGATTCCCAAATAAAATTCTCTGACTCAAATATATATTTGTGTGTGTGTATGTGTGTGTGTGTGTGTGTATATATATATATGTATATATATGTATGTATGTATGTATATATATATGTATGATGTATTTTAAACGGGTCATAGCGGGACTGGCGGGTTTGGGTCGACCCGACCCATTTATTAATCAGCTCTGGTGGGTTGACCCGATTACGACCCAATCCTGTATAGCTCAAACCCATACCCTACTCCGGGTCGGTCGGATCGGGTCTGGCGGATTGGGTCCGAATTGCCCCCCTACATGCATGTAACTCATTTACAACTGTAAAAGAATTTACCAATAACGACTTACGAATTACGGCCATTACGACAACCAAACAGACCCTAAAATTTTAGTTGATCAGACTTCACAGAAATAAAGCAAAGACTAATACTGAATGAAATTATAATGTCGCAAAATTTAACTCATTTATAAAAATCTATGAAGTTATAGGTACGACCCAAGTAAAATTTTGGCACTTTCACTTGTTTGAAAAAAAAAACAAAGCTAATGTCCCAAAAAATCAAAATCATTAAACCAATTCAATACTGACCATCAATGGCTCCTAAGAAAACAACATCAGACTCTTTTGCGGCTATAAGCATCTCTTTCGGCAATGGCACCCCAGTTGCATCAAGCGCCATCTATTACCAGTCACTATTGTGCAGTATTCATCCCTCGATACAAAGCATGCTCTCCACAACAAACTATCCCATTACTGCTTACCAATGTCCTCCACAAGCATTCCTTCATCTGGTGACCAAAAGCACCCTTCAGCTATGCAGAGCTGAATCAGTTTAGACCTCGAAAAATTCATGATCTTTGGGGAACAATGAACAGTACACAAAGCACGATTTCAAATGTGCCGGCAAATGATCACAACTGATCTTCAGTGCATGTAATAGTGCAGGTAGTATTCCTCTTTGCCTTCATTTAAATCGCAAATCTCATTATTCTAGACATCTAGCCACTCTTCGCCTCATTTTGTGACAATAAGATTTCTTGGTGATTTGCTGCTAAAAAAGTATGTTGAGGTAAAATAGTAAAAAGAAAGAAAAATTAGAATTAAAAACAAATTATTTCTGGGGAAAGCTGGAAAGAAAAAGCAAAGAAGAATTAGGGAAAAAGAAAAGAAAATTTTAAAAAGAATAAAAAATTATGAATAAAACAGAAAAGAGGAACATATAACAAGAAAAAAAGAAAATAGAACTGAAAGAAAAAATAAAATTAAATAACATGTAAGAAGAAAAAGAATATAAAAGAAAAAGTACAAAATCTAGTCAATAAAAAAATATGAGCTGCTACAGGAAATGAAATATCTAGAAAAAGATTAAAAGGGAAAGAAAAGAGTAACAAAGGGGAAAACACAGAATCTTAGAAAAGAAGAAAAAATCTAAAAGAAGAACAATTAATGATTCAGAATGTAGAAAAAAAATTAAAAAAAAGAAAAGAATCACTAAAATAGAGGGGAAAAAACATCAGCAAGGAAGAAAACAATATCAAGAAAATAAAATAAAAAATATGAGAAAAAAAGAAGGAACAGAAAGGAACAGAAGAAGGAAAAAAAATCTGGAATGGTAAATCAAAAAATTGAAAAAAAGGTAGAATAGAGTGACTTAAAAGAAAAATATATCTAATAAAAAGGGAAAAGGGCACAACTTAATCTTTAAAAAGTAAAATAAGAAAATCTCAAAGAAAAGAGAAGACAATTAAAAAAAGAATAGAAAAAAAATCTTCAAAAAGAGAAAAAAATAAATAAAAATAAAGCATAAAAAATACCACAGAATCTTTTTTAAAAGTAGAAGGAAAAAAGGAAAACCCTCCAAAAAAAAAAGTTTGAAGAAAACAAGAGATCAAAGACAACAAATAAAATTCTAGGCAAAAAGTAAATCGCAATTGGCAAAAAAGAAAGAATCTTTTAAAAAAATAATAAAAAGGATAAAAAATTCTAATAAGAAAAGAATAAAGGAAAAATAAATAACATTGAAAATTGAAATTAGAAAATAATATAATTACTGGATAGAAAAGCAAAAAAAAATATGGGAAAAAGAGAAGCACAAAAAGATTTAAGAAAAAGATAATAAGATAATAAAACAAAGGAGAGAAAGAATTGGAGGATAAATAAAATATTAAAAATCACAGAATAACTTAAAAAAGTAAAAAAAACCTGAAAAGAGAAATGATAGCCAGACCAGTGGTCAACACACCACATGACCTGGCTAGCTCAGATGGCAACTGAGTTGGTTCAAGAATTATTACTTTATAAAAAAAATATATAGCTAGCAAACTTTCTCTGCTGACTCATTCTGCCATCCCTGACTCTTTCAAGTTCCAACTCTCCCAAATGGTCTCAAGTCCTAAATTTCTCAAATCTCTCTAACTCAAAATTTTCAAGCTTGTGTGTGTGGGTGTGTGTTCATGTCCTCTTCGATCACTAGATCCACCACCATCGACGGCTAGGCCTCCGCCCTCTTCATCAGCGATAATAACTAGAAATTTCGACGGTGTCGACTGACGGCCGAGCCAGCACGTGGTCCAGTGTCGCCTAATTGCTTCTCCGCCCATATCTTTCTGATCATTTCTCAGCAACAATCTACTTTTCATCGGTAGTTCGGTGGATCTCGAGTAGGTCTTGATGGCTATTCGACAAGTCGATCGGTTGGTGAACCTCGAGAAGGCCTCAACAGCTCCTGAGAAGGTCAGCGATAGATCTATAGCTCTCAAAGTTGACAGTAACCGAGAAAATACAATTGAAACATGCCAAAATTGCAAGAATAAAGGAATCAAAAAAGAAATGGTGACGGAAAAAATTAATGAGAGAAAAAAAGAGCAGGAAAGATATGTAAGAAACTGTTTTTTTTCAAGTTTTCTTTATAGATGTGATTTCAATGGATCTGTTGGAACTTTGTCAATTGTTCATATTGATACATTGATGCTAATAAATTTCTAAGTTTTCTTTAAGTTTTCTCTTCTGCAATTTGTAGTTTTGTTTGCACATTTGTGAATTTAAGAGCTCACTTCTTGCGTTTATACCATACTTGTGCAACAAAGAAATTAATTTTGTAATGTTCAGTTTGTGTTATACTGTATAAATCTATACATGATTTATAACAAGTGTCCTATGCACATATTATATTTGTAGTTGTTCCTCAACACAAGTTTCTGTGCAACAAACTTTCTATAGTTTTGGGTTTCAAGAGTTGAATGTTCATAACTTGGAGGGGAAGGGGAGGGCTTTAGAGAGTGGGTTGGTTTTGAAAGAAACTTGAAAATTTTATATTTCACTGCTTAGAAGAGGCAAGGAGGACAACAAAGGAGTTACCAGAGAAAATAAGGTTTGCCAGCTCATCTGTTTAATAAAATAATAATTTCATTTCCAACTAAGATGCCATGTCAGCTAGCCAGCTCATGTGGTCTGTCGACCACTGGTCTAGCTATCATTTCTCAAAAAAAGAAAGTAAAAGAATTTAATGAAGGAAAAATATAAAAAAATAGAAAAGGCATGAGAAAAATCACAAAGGAAACAAAAAAAAGAAAAGAATAAAAATTTGAAAAGTAAAATATAATCAGTAGAAGGAAAGAAAAAAAAGTGAAAAAAAATAAAGAATCTCAAAGAAAAAGATAAAGAACAAAAAAAAGAGAAATATGGGAAAGATAAGGAAAGAACTAAAAACAAAAGAATAATAAACAATAATAGAAACTTATGGAGAAAATGGAACAAAAATAAGCAAAAAAATAAAAAAATAAAGGATTAGTGAAAACGAAAATAAAGAGAAAAAAAGTAAAACATAATAAGAACAATAGGAAATGAAATAAATCATATGGAAGAAAAAGGAAAGAACCTAAAAACGAAGGAAAACCAAATGCCTATAAAATTCAATAAAAGAAAAGAAAGAATAAAAAACCGCAATAAAATAATAAAAGAAAGAAAAATCAGAAAAGAAACGAAATGAATAAAGGATGTAAAAGAGAAGAAAGTAATTGGAAAAACTGAAAAAAAGAATAAAAATAATAAAAAAGGAAAAATGTCCACCATAAAGCAAAGAAAAAAAATCTAGATCATATAAAAAGCTAAATTTCTTGTTACTACCATGAACTGTCATAGTTTTCTCAAAAGAAACCCTAAACTATCAAATTCTCAAAATACTACCACAAAATATTCCTCGAATTTCCAAATAACTACTTTTTATCAGTATACCGTTCCAACATTTGTTATGTGATTATTTCTAGGCATCATCTTTCAAAACGTCATCTCCAAACACTGTGAAGAAGTGTCAAGCGCCCACCTTTCGCGAACTTCAGCACGATAACAATCTCCATGACTCGATTCGCACTAGAAACGCCACGAGACCAACTGAAGGAGAAGAGAATCCACAAGATCAACATCACAAGAGGGAGTTTGATTTTGGTGTCAGTCGTTTGTCAAGAAATTTTCTGGCAGTGGGGTTTGGGGTTTGGGTGGGGATCTGGGTGGGTGGGTGGGAAGGGGGTTTCTTATGAAAATGAAAGTTACAGACTTATTTTCATCTCATTGTAAGAGTAAGGGTACTTAGGTCTTTGCACTAGCACCTTTAATACTATTAAGGACCAAAGTGGGAAAAAATAGTTTGTGATAGTATTTTGGGTATTTGATAGTTTAGTTTTTTTTAGAAAAACCATGATAGTTTATACCAGTATTTAGAAATTTAGCCTATAAGAAAAGAATATCTAGAAATGAAAGGAAGTAGAAGCCAAATAAAAAGAAAAGTAAAGAATCTTCGAAAGGAAAAAAATCAAGAAAAAAGAAAAGAATGAATCAGAAAAATAAAGAAGAAATAAAGATCAACGAAAGAATATAAGAAAAGAAAAGAAATCAAGAATGGAAAATATCAAAAAAGCATGAAAAATGATAAAAAGGGAGAGCATTGAAGAAAATAAAATAAAAAATAATGTTTAAAATTTGGAAAGGAAAATAAAGTAAAAATTATCTGAAAATCAAACAAAGAAATTAGGAAAAATAAACACAAAAAAGAAAAAAGAAAAAGAAAAATTTACAAGAACTAGAAGTAAATCAGAAAAATCTAAAAAATGAAATAGGAAAGTTAGGAAACAAAAATATAAAGTATGGATAAAAAGAAACGAAATAATCATGAAAAAAGGGAAAGAAATATGGAAGAGAACGAGAAAAAAAAAAGTATAATAAAATTAGGATAGAAGGAAAAAGAACTTTTGGAAAGAATAAAAATCAAAAAATGAGAAAAAAACATGAAAAAAAAAAGAATTAGGAAAAAGAAAAGAATAAATTGGCAAGAAAAGAAAAGAAAAAATAATAGAAGCCGAAAAAAGAAAGAAAAAGGCAAAGAAAATATTTTGAGAATAAATTAAATAGTCATAAGAAAAAAGAAAAACCTAGAAAATAAGAGAAAAGAAAAAAAAAATTAGAAACCAAAAAAAAGGGAGTATAACACAAAGCAGATAAACCATATCGAAGGTTCAGATTTTCAAAGAATGCCTTGTTTTGAGAAAGAAAAATGGTAATTTTGAGATGCAGATAAGAGAAGATACATGTTTTCGTTCTTTGTTGATCTCTTCTTTTAAGATCCTCTGAACTACCATTGTATATCAAATAAAATGAGCCAAGCTGGCAAATTTGATAATTGCTTAAACTCTTTTAGGCATATTCGAACTTGGAACTTTAATTATGGACCAAGCCAAAACGAGATAGTAACCTGTCCAAGCCAATAATCAAGGTTTCCACACAGGGTTCCAGAGGTTACAAAGATCTGAAAACATAGTATCAATTATGAAAAAAAAAAACTAACATCATGTAAGGAAACAAAAAATTACAAATACGTCAATGTACACCACGCTGTTCGTTTCGACTAACCCTATTCCCATTTGATCAATAGTAGGAATGGGAAAGGAAGCATTATGTAGATCTTCCAAATTTCCAGGTCAAAAAAAAAAAAGAATTTATACATTTCTATTCAGGTTTTTATTTAAAAGAGTTGATAGAGGGGCTTCCATGAGATGGGAGAAGATTCACATTCAGTTCATGGAGGTTTCAGAGAAACATGTGTCAGTTTTTGTGCCCTTCCATGATTTAAAGATGGGAAATGATATAAATAAATTCCAGAAATAATAGAAAAACTGAGTAACGAATTATGATTTCTTTGAGGTCCTAAAAGTTATACAAGGGAAATGTTTATTTTATTTCCCCTTAGATGAAGCAGTAGAAAAGAAATAATTAGTATTCTATATCCAACGAAAAATAGATTATGCATAAGCAATATCAGCATGCAGAACAAAAGGAAATGAGGCAAAGTACAGAAACCTGAAAAGAGTAGAAACGGAGGGAGATTGTGCGCTATGTTTCTCTGATGCTGATACCTGGGATGTGCGCAATCTTGTGCCAATCCGCACCTCTCCTCCTGCATGTTCTTCTCCAGAATAGGGCATCAAATGATGGTCAGTTTCTGAAGTTCATTAAGGTGTTGCAACCACCTCTGGCAACAATTCTAGCACAGGGCAGCCATGAAGCTTCACAGACCACAGGGACGTAACAGTTCCCAGTCACTCCGGCAAATACAACGAGTGACATTCCATACTATCAGATGTTGGATCAGAGACCAACAGAGGTTGCAATGATCGCTGGTAATCCAAAATCCAGATTATCTATTTTACAGAAGCTGAGTGTTTGGAAAGATGAAAAGTACTCCCGGCATGATAACCTTGCACATATAGTCAAGATTTTTAGTTTTCTCAATGATCATCTCTCCAAGGTATCCCATCCCATTCAGGGGATTCTGTTGCTGACCAGGATCCTTCACAGTTGTTATAATGTTCAGTGCCTTCAGCCTGGGCAACTCTTTTAGGCATCCTCCTGCTGCTAAGAGCTTTGCGTTGCTGTGTGATAGATTTAATCACACTACTGATGATGGAAAATACAGATGTATCTCCTATTACTGGCATTTCCATATTTCTAGAAATTCAAGGCAAAAGGGTAAACATCTTTTACTGGAATAATAGCTAACCATTTCTCCAAATTAGGAAACTCCCATAGATTAAAATCTTTTGACTTTGCAAATGTGCCTACGTCCCCATAACTCTGTTCCAATTGCCGTTACAGATGTCAGATGGCAGGTTGTTTAGTTCAAGGTGCTCAAGAGAAGGCAAGGCACGAAGGATTTCACATCTCGGAAGATGGCACAACTGGATCTCTATCAGATTTCGGAAATCTGCCATCCAAAGAAGGGAACCTCACTCCCATGTAAATTTCAAACTCGATCTTCCTTAAAGCAGTGTTCTAAATGGCGGCCGCCGGCTACATCGGCCAGAAGAATTTATCGGAGATGGGGATATATAGGGGATATTTTAAAAAATCGGATGTCAAAATCGGACTGTAAATATACATATCTTATCTTAAATCGCATCTCAATAAGACAATATATGCATAAATTACATAAATCTACATAAAACATCATACTTATATGTTTAAGATATACTTAACTTGATAACTTACATTAAGCCTATGAATCCATAATCACTATCCAAGTGTCTAATCTTCAAAAATGCCACATTGTCACATCACTCGAATTACCAAATACCTAACCTAGAAATTGGGTGTAAAACGCTATATCGGGTCCAAAATCGCCGAAATTGCGGCCGATATATCGGGTCCATGCCTATTTATCGGCGATTTTGGATGAAAAACGCTATATCGGTTTGGATGTGCCAAATCATTGCGGCTAGGTGCCGTAAACGCAATATCGGCGCAATATCGTGGTTATATCGGGGATATTTAGAATACTGCCTTAAAGAGAAGGGTATGTCTTCAGAATCAGGTGGTGATGGTAAGTTCGAAGATGCAAATGTGTCCCAGTAGAATGCCAATTACGTTAGGTTTGTCTTTGCACTCAGATTTGCTGCCACTGCCTCTTCTAAACTTTTCACCTTATCTACACTTGAAATATAGAGCCCACCTTTGATTAGGTACTGAGTTTGTAGTTCCTCAAGAGTACGCCCATCCTTCTCACCAACATTGAATACATTCAACGTTCTTAGATTAGTAACCTTCCCAAGTCGAGAGGCATTTCAATGTTCGAAGATCCCCATTATGTCAAGCTGTCTGAGGCTGACCATGTTTCTCATGCCTTCAAGAAACTTTACAAGCTTTGGACAATGCTTGAGTGTCATACATATGAAAGTTGTAGAGCCTAGTGATAGAATTAGGTAACTGCGTAATGTAGGCATGTGAAAGATCAATAAACTGTAGATGTTTCATTTTTCAATTGCATTAGCAATGTCCCTAATTCCAAGCTCATATAAATTCAATGAGCGCAGTCATTGCATAGATGAGTCATATTTGTCACAACATTGATGGGGACATCTTAGCTCTAAATTCTATTATATTTTCAGCTTTATTTCATGGTATTTGTGTTTGTATTTGAGTAGTTAGTATTTGTGTCCATGTACTAAGTAGTGGTGGTAGTTATAACCATCATGAGTAGTGGGTAGTTATTGGTGTGTGCCTATATATAGGCTATCTTGTTGTATTTGAAAAAGATGGATGATTGAATGAATGAATGTTTAAAGACAAAATCCCTTTGCCTGCCTCTCCTCTCCTTGTCTCTTCTTCTCTCCCTGTCTACAATAATGATGAAATGAAACCTTTGTCTACTCCTCTCTGGGCTCTTACTCTCTCTAATTACTCTCTCTAATCCTCTATGTTCTGCCCTTCTTCTCTATTTCACTTTAGTTCTCTCTATTGTAATGTTCAATTAGCTCCACCGCTTCAATCCTTTCCCCTTTGGATTGCAACCAGTGACAGACTGAGGTTTTCTGTCCCGGGAAAAAGTATATCTCAAGTATTGAGCCTTTCCCCAAAACATTGCCACAACAAGCCTTCACAATTGCTTCCATCACCATATCCCCATGCTGAGTCGTGTGATTTTGGACTTTTGAGGGACTGTGAAAAATCACCCAGGAAACCATCAAATGCTTCACTTCCCAGTGCAAACTGCTTGGCGTATGTTTTGCAGAGCTGAACATCTGATCAACACCTCTCCTACTACCAGTGCCTCTTCCTCTTCGGCTGTATTGCTTCCTCCCTACGACACCACTATCTTCACCAGAAGTCCCTCCTCTGAGTGCGTCCCCTTGCTGCTGCTGCGTGGAGCAGGACCATGGTTCAAAGTCTCGGTCTCGGCCGCCGACTCGGCCAGCACCGAGATGGATCGGTCTCGGCGACTCGGATCAGACTCGGACGATACGCGCAAAACGCTACATAGAACGCCAAAAAAATTATGAAAAAAACATGACAAATCATAAAAAAATGTAGACATCAAAATTCATGTATCACATATTCAAAACATATCACCTAGCACTCAAAACATAACGTGAAAGCATAAATACAAGCGTCGTCGGTAGAAAAATATCAAAATACATGCATAATATAGTAAATTGACAAAATAATTCATAAGTATCTGCTAATATAGTCATTTTCACATTGAATTACGAGGCACAAAATCATCATTATCATCATCCCCGCAATAAGTATAGAAACCAGGCATATAATTTCCATAAGGATAATAATATGTTTGTGGGTGAGATCCTGTAGGCTGAGATGATTGGCCAGAGGATCCACTATCAGAGTAATATGACGGTAGGGGTTGTGCAATATCAGCTCCATGGTGGTAATACCCAAAACCTCGATATTCAGCGCTGCTAGTAGAATATTTACCAGTACTAGAATAATCAGTGCCAGAATATTGACCAGATGTCAAACCCAACCCCTGTAAATGACCTTCAAGACTATGATGACCATGTGAGTAGTTATCATGTCCACTCGAATAATCATCGCTAGAACTGAAATCGACCAACCGATCCATATGCCTACGCTGTTGCGAAATCCCTGCCCGGCCTTCATGATCTGTATCTTGTGTGGCATAATATTCTGAATCCCATGTTAAAGCACCACCTCGTTGGCTTCCACCAACACCATGAGTCTTTTCATCATTACCACCATCACCACCATCACCGCCGTCATCACCTTCACCACCACCGCCATCATCCGCCATCACCGCCACTTTCGTTACTACGACGAATACCTTCATCTAACCAACCTAAGTCATCTGGTGGTAACATCGGTTGTTCTCCCTCACGAATCCACTCATCCAAAATATCATCATCATTGAAAATATTGTTCAGATCAATTGAGTTGTAATAATCATCAGTGTCGCTTTTGCATGTCAAGTTTTTTACTCGCAACCGCATATTGTAATGCACAAATACTAGTTTATGCAACTTGTTCATTGCCAACCGGTTGCGCAATTTTGTATGAATCAGCGACCACGTGCTCCAATTTCTTTCACAACCCGATGAAGAACATGTTTGGCTTAAAACTTTGATGGCAATTTTCTGCAGATTGGGAGCTTCTTCGCCATAATTAATCCACCAATCAGCTGGAAGAGATTATTACACTGCTCTTCTAATTAGTGAGCTTCCAAATTCTCCAACTCCATCCACAAATAATTTTATCTGTGAGAATACACATCACAAATGTTAATATTTGCATAACATTATATCGATGAAATAAATAAATTATTATTACCTCATTAATAGCTCTTGCTTGTTTATTCAAATCTGGCTCCAATCTTTTAATGACCTCCTTTAATCCATTTCTCACTTCTGAATGTGTAGAAAAGTTTTTTGAATATTGGAGTGCTGGATTTAAAAAATATGCTGCAATAATGTAAGCACATGATTGTTATGATATGACAGTTTCAATTTCTAGTCAACAAATATGATTTCTAGGCAAATGAATTACCAGCAGCATGCAAGTGTCTATGCAATTGTCCCTCTCATCTTCTATCAATGATATCCCAGTACTTCTTCCAGTTCTTATTTGATGCCTTTATAACCAATTTTGCTCTATCCACAGCTTCATATATAATAAATAATGTAGGTTTCTTGTGCTGGTCCACTATCTTCAAGACTCTAACAAGAGGATCCATAATGTTTTGGACCTCTCTTGCCTTCTTCCAAAAGCGATCAGTCAGAATGAGATTAGAAACCTTATCTCGCACACTTCTTCTACTTCTTTCCGTGTTGAATTCACGTCATTCGGTGGTCGTACACATTCTTTTCAAATCTTGCTCATAGCGAATAAGGCTTTCAATAGAAATAAACTCGGTGGCAAACCGTGTTATACCTGGTCTCAACAAATCTCTATCTCTGGTAAATAGCTTCATTAAATTCACCACTTTGAGGCTATTGTAAATGAATGATGTGATCATCTTAGCATCATCTAATGTCTCCTTGACTGATTTCAAAGAGCCAATATCTTCAAGCATCAAATCAATACAATGTGATGCACAGGGAGACCAAAACAAATGTTTTCTCTTCTCCATCAACATGTGACCAGCTGCTTTGAAACTTGCCTCATTATCTGTTACAATCTGCACGATATTTTCTTCACCAACTTCATCAATAACTTTATCCATTAGCGAGAATATATAATCAGCAGTCTTTGAGATATTAGTAGTATCAACAGAAGTATGGTAGATCATGCTTCTATCACAATAAATCATGAAATTAACAATAGGCTTTCTATTATGAGAACTCCATCCATCACACATGATCGTGCAACCATATTGCGGCCATTTTGTTTTATTGAAGCAATATATACTTCAATTTCTTTCATTTCCTCCTCTAAATATAGATTGCCAATCTGGTACCCTGTAGGGCCTTTTACACCTGGGCCTGCCTCCGCAATAGTATTAATCATGGCTTGATAATAAGAACCACTATCAGCTGCATTGAATGGTATTGCATTGTAGTGAGAAATTTTCACCATGGATTTTCCAACCTAATATTCTCAGTTGAGAACATGCTTTTGATTGATTTCTGTTTTGTTGGGAACATGTAAGGATCAATACCACGAACTGGAATTTCAGCTTCTCTCATAGTCATACTCCGACGCAATCCACGGTTACTCCCTGATCCTGAAGGCTGCGAACTACTGCCACCAATATCAACTCCTTCTGCCGATCTCCAAGCCATTTCACGACTTTCTTTCATAACTTGTTTTAGTTGTCTTCTTTCAACTCCTTCTAAACTACCAACTTCTTCAATTTCATTATCATAATCTTCTTCGATCACATCATAAAAATCTTCCTCACTTAAAGATCTCATAAGTCGCTCTTTTTTGGATTTTATGGCCGCTCTTTCTTTGCTACCTTCAGAAAGATGTCTCATTATTTAAGATACCTCTTTTGATACTCGCAAGCATCCTTCCACCTGACCGGGTACATGTGCTATATGTTGCTTCAATCTAGTGATACCACCATGGACTTGTTTCCCACAATAATTACACTTCACAAGTTTTCTACTTCCACCAACAGGGGTACCATGTTCCCATCCAATATCGCGTTGCTTTGGAGCCATACTGAAATTTAAAAAATTATCTGTTAAATTAAAACTAAAATTAACTAAATTAAAACAACATTAAATTAAACTCAATTAAATGAAACTAAATTAAATTAAACTAAACTAGTTTATACTAGATTAAGCTACACTAACTTAATTACCTAACTTCAATAAAATTATTAAATTACCTAACTTAATTATAATTACAAAACTTTATTAAATTAAATTAACCTAAATTAAGTTAACTAAACTAATTTAAATTAAATTAAACTCAATTAAATGAAACTAAATTAAATTAAACTAAACTATACTAGATTAACCTACACTAACTTAATTACCTAACTTCAATAAAATTATTAAATTACCTAACTTAATTATAATTACAAAACTTTATTAAATTAAATTAACCTAAATTAACTTAAATTAAGTTTAACTAAACTAAACTAAATTAAATTACATTAAACTCAAATAAATTAAACTGAGGGAGAGAGGGACTGAGGGGAGAGAGAAACAGAGGGGGAGAGAGGGACTGCGGGGAGAGAGAAACAGAGGGGGAGAGAGAGGGACTGAGGGGAGAGAAACTGAGGGAGAGAGAGGGAGAGAGACGGAGACAAAGAAGAGAGGGAGACACAGGGGGGAGAGAGAGACGGAGACAGAGAGGGAGAGAGAGGGACAGAGAGACACAGAGAGAGGGAGAGGGGGAGAGACTGAGAGGGAGAGGGAGAGAGAGTCCGACAGAGAGAGACACAGAGAGAGAGAGAGAGAGAGAGACACACAGAGAGAGGGAGAGGGAGAGGGAGAGACTGAGAGGGAGAGGGAGAGAGTCCGACAGAGAGAGACACAGAGGGAGAGAGAGACGGAGACAGAGAGAGAGAGAGGGAGAGACGGAGAGAGAGACGGAGATAGAGCGGGCGAAAGGGACACAGAGGGAGGGAGGGAGAGAGAGAAACAGAGAGGGAGAGAGAGAGACAGAGAGAGAAGGAGAGGGAGAGAGACACAGAGGGAGGGAGAGTCCGACAGAGATAGACACAGCGGGAGAGAGAGACGGAGACAGAAAGGGCGAGAGAGGGAGAGATGGAGAGGTTCCTGCGAGGGCGAGGATCAACGGCGACGGCGACGCGGGGGGAACGCGAGAGGGAGGGGGCAGCGTGAGAGAGAGAGATCAGATCTGATCTCTCTCTCACTCTGTCCCTTTAAATGGGGGTTCACGGGCGATGAGTCGAGTCCAAGTCGGACCCGACCCGGGTCGACTCGGCGCCGCGCCCGTCGATCGACTCGGGCTTCCGAGTCGCATCGTCAGCGGCCGAGTCGTATCCGACTCGGCCGATACCTTGAACTATGAGCAGGACAGATTGCCTTCTCCCCTCATTGGTTACAACCCAACAACTCAAACAGTCCCTGCAACAGTGTAACAGGGAGATTGGAGAGAGATAGCAACGAAATGCCAACTGAACCACTACTGCAACCTCAACTCACAACGGGCTGCCACTGAGAGCCAAACACATGAATAATATCAGCAATAACAAAGACTACAAGCGATGATAAAGCTACAAGGAATCTGAGGTTATTTACCCTTGAGTTTTATTTTAAAGACATTTAATTATTTGTTGGGTTATGCATCAATTTTTTATCTCTAAAATATTATCATCATTTCCTGCTGGCCACTATATGGTGAGATGTGTGATTCTGCAAATCTTGTGATTGCTTATCATTGAGATTAGAACTTGTCATGCATAATATAAGTATTGTTAATTCGATTGAGATTAGGAAGGTAAAAAACTACGCTTGCAATACTTTGTAAAATCCATTTGTTTGACATTGTTAGTTTTTCATTACTTTCCTGCCGAAGATCTTTGTATTTGGTGAAACGTTGTGAGTTTTATCATATCACTGATTCCCTACACGACACGCACGCACCGTTTCATATCAGTTTGGTATCAGAGCACAAGGTTTAGGCAGGCACACCTTGCATTAAGTTAAAAAATGGCTAGTGAATCCCAAACCATCAATATGGACACCAACTCCAAAATCCTCCAAAAGATGGATGAAATTTTGAGCTGCATAACTAGGCTGGATCAAGTATTCAAGTCCACCTCTTATCATCCGACAATCCAGGGTAACAAATGTCAGGGTTACGGGCATGTTGCAGTCAACTGTCCAAGTCCAGTCAAAATAACTAAAGTTAAAAAACCACCTGTAACAAATCCAAAGCCCCTTCCTCCTTTACTGCCAACCCCTAGTGTTGTTGTCTGCTCTGGTCGTCAGCACCTTCCTCCTCTACTACCGACACCAAGCCCAGCCAGAGTTGTCATTGATAAACTGTATGTAACAAACAAGGAGTCTGACTCTGAAGAGTTCACTTACCAGGCGGAAGAACCAGAAGTTTCTAACTCTGACAAAGAGAACATGGGTGGTAATATTGAGGAATCCAGTACTTCGAGTTCACTCGAAGTGATCCCAGTAACCATAGAGTCTATTCATATCTTTCCTAAAGCCAGTACTCTGATCCCTCTCGAAGTCACCTCAGTGTCTACGGAGTTCAGTGATATCTTTCCGGAAAAGAGTACTTCGTCGCTCCTCGAAGTCACCCATGTGATTACGGAGCTTGATGATGTCTTGTCTGAAGACCTTCTGTGTAAGCTACCACTGACATATGATATCCAACACGTCATTGACTTTCCGACTTGCCACACCCTAGGTTGAATCCTACCAAGAAAACTGAATTTGAAAGGCAGGTTGATGAGTTGTCACTATAGGACAAACCACAATTCCTTATCCCAATAAACACCCATATCTATGAGGACAAGTTTTGAAATTATATAGTGACAAAGGACGTAGGACAGATCAGAGATTTTACCATCTATGGTCAATCTATAGCCAAAGATTTGAAGTGTACCGTTATGGAAGAAATTAATGTTCTACATATCATAAACTTTTCTGCCATTACAGTTAAACCTAGATGTGCTTTCCTTCAAACTTTACCTGTTAGGATCTCACTTGACGTCATTCAAATAAATAACAGGTAAATTGTCACACACAGTCAGGATAATTCGCTTGATAATCCCTTTTGATCGAGGTCGTGTTTATTGATGACCACTGAACCAAGTGCCTAAAACTTTAATATCCAATAGAGAGTCAAAGTTCCCGAGCTATCTTTTGAAAGACTCTTTAGTAATGACAGGCACTAAGTTAAGTTCTCTACTGCACTTCATTATAAAGTTTTTGAATCTGCATTTTACGCCTAAACATCTGAGTTTGCATCATATTGTGTTACACACATGCAAGTTTTACACATGAGAAATCAGTGATATATTTGAACAAGCAACAATAACTATAAGTTATGATCTCACATCAGGAAAAAATTTAAAACTTTTAGTGTTGACAATTTTGTGATGATTCAGATTCGTACAAAATGGTTTCCCCAGGAAACTGTTAAAGATTTGCGTGCCAATAGCGGTGGACTTTTCAAAATCTTAAAAGAATTTAAATTACAATACTTAAGTTATAGATTTGGCATCAGTTCTATTTTCAATATTGAAGACTAAGTAGTTTACAACATCTTGATTATCCATAAACAACCCACTGGTTGATGAGCCTTATCTGAGCCAATTTTTGAGTCCTTTACTTTCCCACTTCCAAATATTTATCCTATATAGCTGAGAAAATTGATAACATTTTAGATGATAAATTTATGATGCAGCTTGACTAGTAATCTGAGATGCCAGAAATAAACTTACAACAGCAAGAGAGCAATTATGCAGTTGACTCGACGGGGTCGAGTTCTCTCCCATCTAAGGAGAATTGATGGGGACATCTTAGCTCTAAATTTATTATATTTTCAGCTTTATTTTCATGGTATTTGTGTTTGTATTTGAGTAGTTAGTATTTGTGTCCATGTACTAAGTAGTGGTGGTAGTTATTGTTGGCCCAGAGGCCTTCCACTCTAGTTTTGATGATGATTAACTCATGTAGTTATGTTTACTAATAATCTTGTGATGTTTAGTTTCAAATCTTTTAACCAAGATATTAGTTGGTGATTAGCTTCAACAAAGGAGTTTTGGAGCTTCTCACTTGGTGATTCAAGAGCCCGAGCATAAAGATCATATATAGCACTCGTTAGAGTCAAGCTCGGTGGATCACGGTTTGGATCGAGTCGACTTGAAGACGGAGTTCGTCAAGAAGACTTCGGTACCTTTTAGTTTAGTTGTGTTTAGATCCATTTGTAAAGACTAGATAGTGTGATATGCTCAAGTTCACTACACACACTTGTTTCTAGTTTCATGTTTTTCGGTTTTCGATTTTTGGTTTAACCGATATTGGTTTTCATGAATAGTTAAATTCAAAACAAGTTTACATGGTTTTATGTATATTAGACTTGTTCTATATACATGCATGCTTCAACTATTTAGACAAACTTATTTTGATATGCCTATTCATGTGTTTAGGTTTTGTATTTTAACAAAACTTGTTTTTGAAATTATAGTCAAAAACTATGATATATATCTTTCTTGCATATTAGACTTATATCCATATGCAATAAGCTTCAATATTGTTTCATATCATGTTTTTGTATTTGGATAAGTTTTGGACAAAACGATTTTTCTATTCAAAAATCTAAGTTTGGAAAAATATGGATTTTGGTTTTTGGTAATTTTTCCATAACACAAAAATGGTTCAAAATGTTTGAAATTTGTGTTGGAATTTTTCACACAAGTTTATATTTCAATGTATTATGATAAAACTATTTTTGTGAAATTTTAGAAGTTTTATGGGATTTTAAAGAATATTTTAAACCAACTTTTTTGTCCCAGAACAGAACCTGCCAGGCTCTGGCGATCGACCGGGCCGTCGACCGGATCCAGAGTCCGGTCGACCGAATCCAGAGTCCGGTCGACCGACGTGCACCAAACGTGCACGCTTGGTTTGCCGCTTGGGCCGATCGACCGAGCGATCGACCGACTGCAAGCACCCCACTCTCGGGTGGGGGCGGTCGACCGACCGGTCGACCGTAAGGCTTGGCACGGTCGACCGAGCGGTCGACCGGCCAGAGAGCAATTGCTCTCTGGATTGGGACGGTCGACCGGGCGGTCGACCGCTAGCCTCCAACGGTCAAAAACTTGACCGTTGGCGGTCGACCGCCAGCCGCCAAGAGCAGAAATCTGCTCTAACGGCTAGTTTTTGGATTGGGGTTATATATACCCCATTGGTTTGAGTTTTTCCTAAGATTTTAAGAGCAAAATTTACAGAGTTTCTCTAGTGTTTTAAACAAGTTTTCAAAAGTGTTTGTGCTAAAAAGATCCATCTTATTTGTTTTAAAGTGTTTTGTTTATTTCAAAGAAAATAGGTTTTTGGGAATTAGTTTCTTGATCTAAAATTCTATATCTATTTGGTATTTTCCCAAGAGATTTTCTTTGATGAAACACTTAGTTTTCCACACTTGAGCTATATCTCCTATCCTATTCTATAGGATCTTTATTTGTGGGAAAATTGTTTGTGGTTGAGGAAACCACTAAGTTGTAAACCCTTTACTTGTGGTATCCCTCTTTGGTAGAGGTTGATTTGGGTTGTTGGTTGCTCCCTCTTTGGTAGAGGTTGAGGTTGTGGTTTACTCCCTCTTGGTGAGGTGGAGTTGGTTTGGATTTGTATCCCTCTTTGGTAGAGGTGGATTGTGGTTGTTTGGCTAAGGGCCTACCCCTCTTGTGTGAGGTGGTGTTTGTGTTGCCTCGGTGGAGGTTGTATTGGTTGAGAGAGTTCGGTACTCCCGGTTGTATTTGCCCAAATCCTCGGTGGAGGTTCCCTCGGTGGGAGTCCTAGGTGGACAAGTTAGTGGATTAGAAATCCTTCTCGGTGAAGGCGGGGACGTAGAGCTCGGTGCTCGAACCTCGAAACACATCTTGTTGTTTGCGTTTGATCCATTGACTCTTAACTCTCTCTCTTTACCTTTGTGCATAGCATCATTCATATTGTCATATCTTATATGCTTGTGTTGTGCCTTGCATTGATTCATATTGCTTATTCCTATATGCTTGGTTGTGTTTGCTTGTGTGCCTCACTTGTGCTTAACCACAAGAGCTTCATATAGCGCCTCAACTCTTATTCAGAGGAATCAAGAGGAGTTAGTCCAGAGCCCTTCACGGGGGCTACACTCGTTGGTTGCACTAAGTGTAGATTGCAATTAAGTTTTAATTTCCGCATTTAGTTCATTAGATTAGCCGTACACCTATTCACCCCCCCTCTAGGTGTACTTACAATTGGTATCAGAGCCTACGCTCCTGATATTTGGTTTAACCACCTAGGAGTGTGATCTTGGTTTGCTAATCTATCATTTGCATTTTGCACGTATATTTGTTTGCACACACTCATGGATTGCTTGTCACCTCCCATGTTTGATGTTTCCAACATTGACACATGGAAATTTAGGATGTCCATGTATTTGAAAACCCTAGGCTTGCATGTTTTCCTTGCCGCTACCAAGAAATGCTATCTTGGTAACCGCAATCATATAGGGGCCAATACACTTGCCCTTGAGGCTATTAGAAGCATACTTAACAAAGATTATCTTATGCTTGTTTCTAACTTTGATTCCGCCTTTTCAGTGTGGAACAAGTTGACTTCATCCGAGCTTCAAACGCCCAACATAATGGAGGATGAATCTAGTGGAGAATCCGAGCCACAATGCTTTACGGTCCAAGGGAATGACTACCTTGAGGTATATTCGGAATCTCAATTAGATGATAATGATGCTAGTTCTTCTTCTAATGATTATATTGATGCCAATACCTTGAATGAAGAACTATCCATTGTTTGTGAAAAATTATTAGATAAATATAATCTTTTGAAAAAGAAGAGTTTTGAACTTAATAAAAATAATAAGGATTTATGTTCAAAGCTTGATTTGGTTTTGCAAGAGAAGGAAGAGATATCAAGTGAACGTGCTCACTTAAATCTCAACTAGACCTTGCCCTAAAGGAAAATGAGATTTTGAAAAATAAAAATGATTATGAAATAATTTTGAAGAAAAATGAAAACTTGTCTTCAAAAGTTGATTTTGTTTTAAAAGAAAATGATTCTTTGAAAATAAAAATTGCTTCTATTTCAAAGGATTTAGAAATTTGTTTAAAGAAAAATGAATCTTTGAAAAACAATATTGATTCACATGTTTGCCATGCTAGGATAGCTTCACCTATTGCATGTCACACTTCTTCTTTATTGAAAATAATATATTCATGCTTAAGAAGAGTGTAGATTGTTTGGGCTCCACTTTGAGCCAATGTGTTTTGAGTCATACACGTTTGGAATTTTTGTTTCGAAAGAAACAAGTTCCATCTATGCATGCACACCATACACGGCATACACATGCTCCTCACGGTCACACCCATCACATGTATGCTCATGTGTACACTTGTACACATTGTGGACGTAAGGGGCACCTTGCTAAGTTTTGCTATGATCGTATACATGATGTAAATTTAGCAAATAAATTTGTTTGGGTTAGAAAAGGTACTAACCCCCATGGACCCAAAAGAGTGTGGGTACCAAAGACCACCCCCTATTGTATTTGATATAGGTGTGGGCTCTCGCATGACGTGAGAGTAATGGGGCCTTGAGGTGGATGCATTCCAAGCCTAAAGATTACTATTTGGATGCATCACTTTCAAGGGATGTTTGGTGGGAAGACCACCTTGGTTTGGAGAACTAGAGAGGTGCCTTCATCGGTTTTGGTATCGATCTCTAACTCCCGTTTATATTTGCATGCTTTTCATGTTCATCGATTTATAGCATGTCTTGTTTATTGTTCATTATGCCTATGCCATGTTCATTAGATTAGTGATATACATGATTAGTTATTTTGAGACACCCATGTTTAATATGGACCTATATCTATGTGTTCTCACTTTGTTTTTAACTAATATGTATGTCCTAAATCTAATGCACATGCATATACATAATGATCATATGGATGTTTATGATTTTTGTTTTGATACTTCATGATTTGGATGTTTATAGATTATTATGTTGAATACCATGATTATTAGATCACTGACATGCATTTATAGCTTTTGAGATCACCCTTGTTTATAAGGACTCATATGTTGTGTTCTCACCATTGTTTAGCTATTATGTATTTCATAGGTCTAATAGCATGTGGATTTACATAATGATCGTTTTTATGATTATCATGTTGATTTATGTCTCGTTTTATGCTTTAAATTTTGAATATATGATTAAATGTTAGTTTTCATTAAGACTAGGATTTATACTTGTACATATAGTGGGCCACAAAAAAAAATTTTATATGTTTGTACTTGAACGCTTATTTGTACCCAGTAGATGTACCAGTATAGTCTAGTTTTGATGATTCATGCATTTTAACTTGTATTCCCATTTTTGACATGTTTTATGATTCTTATGTTTAACTTTATGTATATGTCCATCTTGTCCAAACTATTGATTATACATATACATCCTTTGAGCCACGTGCGTTCATGCATATACATTTGTGGACTCGTTATGTTTTGGATATGTATGTATACTTTAGTTTGTACTTGACATACATATGCCTTGAAGAGATCGAATTTTGATGATTTTCATGTTTTGAGGAATTTTGAGCTTGAATGTCTATTTTCATGATTATGTGTTTCACATAACACTTGTACACTCACTTCATTTAAATGTTTCTCATGATTGTGTTTTCATGAGTTTGATATATGCTTTATGGATTTTGAGTGTTTAGTGACCATGTGATTTACATAGTTTCATGAAAAATATTTTTGTTTTATTCCTTGCTTGAAGGATTTCGTACTAGTTTACAAGTTTTTCCTTTTAACTAGTTGCGGGATTATTCGTTATGGTAGAAGTTTTCATATATATACTATATTTTTCAAACCTATTTTTGAAAACCCCTACCTTCTAAGGGCGGTTGGTTGGGAGACCATGCCTTGTATGTTCATATTGAAAATCATTTTAAACATGTGCATGAAATGGGTGGTAGGTAATATGAGATATACACTTGATCTTATTGTTGTTTCAATTGGTATCATTGGATCTTTTCAATAGGTATCAATATTGACAATTTTGTATACTCATATATTGTTTTTGTTTATGTATGCTTTCATTTGGTATCATCAATTTTGATTGGTACTCATTTTTCATACACCTATACATGTTTTATTTGTGCTTACTATATCCCTATATTTTTTAGCACAAATTTTTTGATTATGCAAAGCTTGTCTTTTAATGACTATTATGTTTCAATTGATTAGTTATCAATTGGTATTCAATACAAGCTTATGCATCGTTTTATTTGGTATTTCATAAAGGGGGAGAAAATTAGTATTTTTTATCTTTCAATTAGTATTTTGTTTACCGTTGATTTCTACTCTCATTCTTTATGATGAAAAATGATTGAAAAATGAATATTGATTTTGATTTGGTATCATATGTTCAAAATGAAATATACTTTCAATTGGTATCAAGATTTTCTTTGTTTTCTCACAATTGGTATCTATGCCTTATTTACTTTCAATTGGTATATGTTCACTTTCAATTGGTATCAAAATGTACTAGAATTGACACATTTTTAATTGGTATCATTATTGATTTTGACCCCTTTGTTGATGATTGACAAAAAGGGAGAGAATTATTTGAGTTTATATGCATGTTTTATATGCATGTTTTGTTTATCTAGAAACATAGTTTTTATTAGTTTGATGTTTATTGGTATCAAGAGCATTTTATTGCATTTTATTGGTATCAAGAGCATTCATTACTTAATTTCACTTAATTTTTGATATCAAGAGCTTTATTTAAAGTACATGTTTAATTTTGGCATCAAGAGCTTTAATAAAGTTTTACCGTTTAATTGGTATCAAGACCATGTTTCATTGTTTTTATGCATGTTCATGTTTTATATTCATTGCACATATTTATTGTTTATTGTGATGCATGAGTTAAGGGGGAGCTTCTTTGAAGCTTAACTTTAATCCATGCATATATAACTCCATGAGTTTTGTCATCATCAAAAAGGGGGAGATTGTTGGCCCAGAGGCCTTCCACTCTAGTTTTGATGATGATTAACTCATGTAGTTATGTTTACTAATAATCTTGTGGTGTTTAGTTTTAGATCTTTTAACCAAGATATTAGTTGGTGATTAGCTTCAACAAAGGAGTTTTGGAGCTTCTCACTTGGTGATTCAAGAGCCCGAGCATAAAGATCATATATAGCACTCGTTGGAGTCAAGCTCGGTGGATCACGGTTTGGATCGAGTCGACTTGAAGACGGAGTTCGTCAAGAAGACTTCGGTACCTTTTAGTTTAGTTGTGTTTAGATCCATTTGTAAAGACTAGATAGTGTGATATGCTCAAGTTCACTACACACACACTTGTTTCTAGTTTCATGTTTTTCGGTTTTTGGTTTAACCGATATTGGTTTTCATGAATAGTTAGATTCAAAACAAGTTTACATGGTTTTATGTATATTAGACTTGTTCTATATACATGCATGCTTCAACTATTTAGACAAACTTATTTTGATATGCCTATTCATGTGTTTAGGTTTTGTATTTTAACAAAACTTGTTTTTGGAATTATAGTCAAAAACTATGATATATATCTTTCTTGCATATTGGACTTATATCCATATGCAATATGCTTCAATATTGTTTCATATCATGTTTTTGTATTTGGATAAGTTTTGGACAAAACGATTTTTCTATTCAAAAATCTAAGTTTGGAAAAATACGGATTTGGTTTTCGGTAATTTTTCCAAAACACAAAAATGGTTCAAAATGTTTGAAATTTGTGTTGGAATTTTTCACACAAGTTTATATTTCAATGTATTATGATAAAACTATTTTTGTGGAATTTTAGAAGTTTTATGGGATTTTTAAGAATATTTTAAACTAAGTTTTTCTGTCCCAGAACAGAACCTGCCAGGCTCTGGCGGTCGACCGGGTCGGTCGACCGGACGTGCACCAAACGTGCACGCTTGGTTTGCCACTTGGGCCGGTCGACCGAGCGGTCGACCGACTGCAAGCACCCCTCTCGGGGGGTCGTAAGGCTTGGCACGGTCGACCGAGCGGTCGACCAGCCAGAGAGCAATTGCTCTCTGGATTGGGACGGTCGACCGGGCGGTCGACCGCTAGCCTCCAACGGTCAAAAACTTAACCATTGGCGGTCGACCGCCAGCCGCCAAGAGCAGAAATCTGCTCTAACGGCTAGTTTTTGGATTGGGGTTATATATACCCCATTGGTTTGAGTTTTTCCTAAGATTTTAAGAGAAAATTTACAGAGTTTCTCTAGTGTTTTAAACAAGTTTTCAAAAGTATTTTAGTGCTAAAAAGATCCATCTTATTTGTTTTAAAGTGTTTTGTTTATTTCAAAGAAAATAGGTTTTTGGGAATTAGTTTCTTGATCTAAAATTCTATATCTATTTGGTATTTTCCCAAGAGATTTTCTTTGATGAAACACTTAGTTTTCCACACTTGAGCTATATCTCCTATCCTATTCTATAGGATCTTTATTTGTGGGAAAATTGTTTGTGGTTGAGGAAACCACTAAGTTGTAAACCCTTTACTTGTGGTATCCCTCTTTGGTAGAGGTTGATTTGGGTTGTTGGTTGCTCCCTCTTTGGTAGAGGTTGAGGTTGTGGTTTACTCCCTCTTGGTGAGGTGGAGTTGGTTTGGATTTGTATCCCTCTTTGGTAGAGGTGGATTGTGGTTGTTTGGCTAAGGGCCTACCCCTCTTGTGTGAGGTGGTGTTTGTGTTGCCTCGATGGAGGTTGTATTGGTTGAGAGAGGAGTTCGGTACTCCCGGTTGTATTTGCCCAAATCCTCGGTGGAGGTTCCCTCGGTGGGAGTCCTAGGTGGACAAGTTAGTGGATTAGAAATCCTTCTCGGTGAAGGCGGGGACGTAGAGCTCGGTGCTCGAACCTCAAAACACATCTTGTTGTTTGCGTTTGATCCATTGACTCTTAACTCTCTCTTTACCTTTGTGCATAGCATCATTCATATTGTCATATCTTATATGCTTGTGTTGTGCCTTGCATTGATTCATATTGTTTATTCCTATATGCTTGGTTGTGTTTGCTTGTGTGCCTCACTTGTGCTTATCCACGAGAGCTTCATATAGCGCCTCAACTCTTATTCAGAGGAAACAAGAGGAGTTAGTCCAGAGCCCTTCACGGGAAATTCGGCTACACTCGTTGGTTGCACTAAGTGTAGATTGCAATTAAGTTTTAATTTCCGCATTTAGTTCATTAGATTAGCCGTACACCTATTCACCCCCCTCTAGGTGTACTTACAGTTATAACCATCATGAGTAGTGGGTAGTTATTGGTGTGTGCCTATATATAAGCTATCTTGTTGTATTTGGAAAGGATGGATGATTGAATGAATGAATGTTTAAAGACAATCCCTTTGCCTGCCTCTCCTCTCCTTGTCTCTTCTTCTCTCCCTGTCTACAATAATGATGAAATGAAACATTTGTCTACTCCTCTTTGGGCTCTTACTCTCTCTAATTTCTTCTCTAATTACTCTCTTTAATCCTCTATGTCCTGCCCTTCTTCTCTATTTCACTTTAGTTCTCTCTACTGTAATGTTCAATTAGCTCCACCGCTTCAATCCTTTCCCCTTTGGTTGCAACCAGTGACAGACTGAGGTTTTCTGTCGAGTGAAAAAGTATATCTCAAGTATTGAACCTTTCCCCACAACAAGCCTTCACAATTGCTTCCATCACCATATCCCCATGCTGAGTGAGTCGTGTGATTTTGGACTTTTGAGGGACTGTGAAGAATCACCCAGGAAACCATCAAATGCTTCACTTCCCAGTGCAAAATTGCTTGGCGTATGTTCTGCAGAGCTGAACATCTGATCAACACCTCTCCTACTACCAGTGCCTCTTCCTCTTCGGCTGTATTGCTTCCTCCCTACGACACCACCATCTTCACCAGAACTCCCTCCTCCGAGTGCGTCCCCTTGCTGCTACTGGGTGGAGCAGGACAGGTTGCCTTCTCCCCTCATTGGTTACAACCCAACAACTCAAACAGTCCCTGCAACAGTGTAGCAGGGAGATTGGAGAGAAATAGCAACGAAATGCCAACTGAACCACTACTGCAACCTCAACTCACAACGGGCTGCCACTGAGAGCCAAACACATGAATAGTATCAGCAATAACAAAGACTACAAGCGATGATAAAGCTACAAGAAGGAATCTGAGGTTGTTTACCCGTGAGTTTTATTTTAAAGACATTTAATTATTTGTTGGGTTATGCATCAATTTTTTATCTCTAAAATATTATCATCATTTCCTGCTGGTCACTATATGGTGAGATGTGTTATTCTGCAAATCTTGTGATTGCTTATCATTGACATTGAGATTAGAACTTGTCATGCATAATATAAGTATTGTTAATTCGATTGAGATTAGGAAGGTGAAAAACTACGCTTGCAATACTTTGTAAAATCCATTTGTTTGACATTGTTAGTTTTTCATTACTTTCCTGCCGAAGATCTTTGTATTTGGTGTAATGTTGTGAGTTTTATCATATCACGATTCCCTACACGACACGCACGCACCGTTTCACATCAAACATACTAGACAAACTCCTTGATAATCATTGCTTTCAAAATTTTCAGGCTTATATATAAAAAGGGCCCTCAACTTCTTTGGTCCACAGGCAGTTTTATATCTGCCAATGACAATTCACCATAAAATATTACACAGTTTTTATAGTTGCCGATGACAATTCGCCATCAAATATTATGGACGAATAAAGACATCATTGAGAGACACGTCATCTGTTACCGGCCACTATCATGCAATATTCATTGTTTCATCCCTCGCAAAAAAGCATGCAAGATCATGGGCTAATTGTGCATTTTAATTGTCACAATGCTCCCCAGTAAAGTTCATTACATCCTGGAAAAAAAGATCTCCACAACTATTCCATTACTGCTTACCAATGTACTCCACAAGCATTCCTTCATATGATGACTGAAAGCACCTTTCAGCTATGCAGAGCTGAATCAGTTTAGACCTTGAAAATTCATGATCTTTGGGGAACAGTAAGCACCGTTTCAAATGTGGCAGCAAGTGACCATAACTAATCTTCAATGCAAGTAGTATTCCATCTTTGCTTTCATTTAAATCCCAATTCTCACTATTCTGGACATCTAGCCACTGTTCTTGCCCTCTTTTTGTGGCAATAACAGTTCCTACTGATTTTGTTGCTAACAAAGTACGTTGGGGGAAATGGTAAGAAAAAAGGAGAAAGTGAAATTAGGATAAAAAAAAGTGGTTTATTTTTGGGAGGGATCTGGAAAGAAAAAGCAAAAAGAATTAGGGAAAGTAAAAGAAAATTTAAATAAATAAAAAATATGAATAAAAAATAAAAGAGGTACAAATATAAAGAAGAAAAAGAAAATAGAACTGAAGAACAAATAAAATTAAATAACATGTAAGAAGAAAAAGAACTATAAAAAAAAGTACAAATTCTAGTGAGATAAAAAAAATACATAAGCAGTGAGGAAATGAAAATATCTAGAAAAAAGATTAAAAAGGCAAAAGAGTAACAACCAGGGGAAAAAAACAGTACCTTAGAAAAGAAAAAAAATCTAAAAGAAGAGCAATTAAAGATTCAGAATGCAGAAAATTTTGATTAAAACAAAAGAATCATTAAAAATAAAGAAAAAAAAATCAGCAACGAAGAAACAATATCGAGGAAAGAAAACCAAAGTAAGCAAAAAGAAGGGATACAAAGGGAACAGAATGAAAAAAAATCGGCATACGTAAATCAAAATGTTTGGGAAAAAAGAACTAAGCAGAATAGAGTTACTTGAAGAAAAATAAATCTAAAAAAAGGGAAAAGAGCAAAACTTAATCTTGAAAAAGTAAAAGAAGAAAATCTAGTAAGAAAAGAAAGAACATTAAAAAAAAGTGAAAGGAAAAAATCTTCAAAAAGAAATAAAGAAAAAAAAAATACCCCAGAATCCTTTTAAAAAGACGCAGCAAAAAGAAAGAAGAAAAACCTTTCAAAAAAAAAATTAGAAGTTTGAAAGAAAAAAGAGATATAAGAGAACAAATAAATTCTAGGAGAAAAAGTAATTAAGAGTCGGCAAAAAAGTAATAATCTAAAAAATAAAAATAAAGAAAAAAAATAAAGAAAAGAGTTAAGGACAAATTGGAAAATAAGAAGAAAAAACAAAATTATTGGGGAAAAGCGAAAAATATGGGGAAAAGAAAAGAACATAAACATTGAAGAAAAGGATAATAAGTTAATAAAAAAGAGAGAGAAAGGATTGGAGGATAAATAAAATACTAAATCAGAGAATAACTTACAAAAAGTGAGTAAGAAAAAAAATCAGAGAAAGAACAAAGTAAAAGAATTGAACAAAGGAAATAATAGAAAAAAGGAAAAAAAAAAGGAAAAGGCAAGAAAAAAGATCACAAAAGAAACAAATAAAATCTAAGAAAAGAAAACAGAATTGAAAAGTAAAATATAATCAACAAAAAGAAAAGAAAAATTGAAAAAAGAGAGAAATTGAAAGAAAAACAGAAAAAAGAATTAAAAAAGAAAAATATGGAAAGAAAGAACTAAAAACAAAAGAATAATATAAAAAATAAGAGAAAATTATAGAGATAAAAGAATAAAGATAATAAGCAGAGAAGAAGATTAGCAATAAGGAAAATAAAGAATAATAAAAAAGTAAACCTTAATAAGAAAATAGGAAATAACATGAAACTTGTGAAAGAAAAGAAAAGAACCTAAGAATATAAAATATCTATAAAGTTCAATAAAGAAAAGAAAGAATAAAAAACTACAATAGAATAAAAAAAAACTAAGGAAAGAAATTAGAAGAAAGAAAGAATAAGGTATGTAAAAGAAAAGAAAATAATTGGAAGAAACTGAAAATAAAGAATAAAAGTTAAGAAAATGGAAAGAAGAAAGAAGAAAACAGAAAAATGTACACCACAAAGTAAAGAAAGAGAAAATGTAGATCATATATAGAAAATCTAAAAATGAAAGAACATAGAAGCAAAATAAAAAGAAAAGTAAAGAATCTTCAAAAGGGAAATTTCTTGAAAAAAGAAAAGAACAAATCACAAATTCAAGTCGAAATAAAGGGAACGAAAGTATATGAGAAAATAAAATATGTAGAAGAAATATGAAAAACGAAATTAAAAAAACATGACAAAATCATAAAAAGAGAAAGAACTGAAAAAAATAAAAACAAAATGAATGTTTAAAATTTGAAAAGTAAAAGAAAGTTAAAATTATTTGAAAAAGAAAAAAGAAATTAGGAAAAATGAACACAAAATAAAAATAAAAAAATTGCAAGAACTAGAACTAAATCAGAAAAATCTAAAAACTGAAGTATCTGGAAAATTGAAGATTTCACGGGTGGGTAAAGAAATTATTAAGATTTTAGGTTTGAATATGGAAGAAACGCTGAAAGTAATGATATAGTAACTAAACCTAAATTAAAAAAATAACAACAGAAAAATTAAAAAGTTAATAGAGGTAGAAAAAAATAGTTGTTCAATATGTAAACTAAATACAAACAGGGCATGTATAAACATATAGCGAGTACAAATTTTGTCTCGGTACCAACTAAACTGGCACTGGATGATACCCTCTACATAGGTGACAAAAACCACAAGTCAGAAATTCTTCCTTTAGGCTGCAATAGCAATCAGCAAAGCAGTATCCAAAGTTCCTCACCCTGAGAAAGAAGGCTTTGCCTGAAGATTGGCCTGTTATCAAAGCTTTTCTCAGTAGGACTTATAAATAGGTCGGAAATGGACTAGATAGAAGGTTCACACAGTCAAACCTTTTTTCAGATATCAAAGACTATTTTTATGAATGAAATGCCCGTCCTAAAGAACAGCTGCATCATGTTGCCAAATCAATGTACTAGATAGGATGAGCAACTTTTGAAATTATGATTGCATTACCATCACCACCTCCTTTAAAAAACGTAGTCAAACCAGAGATCCTGGATTTTAGAGCTATAAGATCTGTTTCTGGACCAAATGACAATATTTCAAGGCAAAGCACCACGGAAATTAGGAGGTGGTGGATAACAAGAAAGGATAATTAGGGGTTCCCAGGGGACAATATCCCAGTAAAAACCCGAGTCACCAGCAGAGGGAACTCTTCAAATTCATACAAAATCTGAACAAAAAGTTTCGTCTTTAAAACATGCGAAGAAAAAAAAAACATTTGTCAAGCAAAGGCCTTAGCACCGCATAAAGGTCGGTTTGGATTAGATCAGAGTCCAATATTCTCCATTGATCTTTGATTTCTGAATAAAGGGCAAACCCTATCCTCACGAGTGGCTGCAGCAGCTTGTTACCTTGACACTTAAGTTCGGGTCAGGGTTTGAGCAACATGAAACCCTATTTACATGATTCCTTTCGCATAATTCAACAGATGAATGGATAGATAGAAGATACAAAGAGGAGGTATATGTAACAATAAATAAGTTCCAATCTTTGATCTACAAGAAAACCCATGGTTAAAGAGGAAGATATAGAGCTGATAATCCAACCAGGTCATTTCTTTGTAGAGTTAGGATTTCAAATTGAATTGGAAAACTTACTGGCTTACTTAAACTTGGATTGAGCGTATCCATGATCCAAACCAAAAGAAATTGAACCTCTAACCATCCCATAGGCCTGAGATGAAGGATTCACATCATTAAAATATTTAGTTACAAGTTAGGAATAGCTATCCTTAACCAAGTACCATGAATATAATTTTGACTTAATTACAAAATATTACCCTAAAGTTTCAACTTTTGGAGATAAATAATTCAGATTGATTTTTTTCAGCGCTTAAATTTTGGGTTAAAGAGTCAACAATTTTTTTTTGCTTTTTGTTTTGGAAAATTTTCGGGGTACAAGGAAAATTCAGTTTCAATCTTTGGGTATTGATGCTATTGTTCTCTAAAATAACAGAAAACCCTCAAGTATCCACACATATTGACACTTTCTCCCTAACTACAATGTTAAAAATAATTCAGGAAAATTGGTTAAAACATTAGCACAAAATAACTTACCACATGAACATATAATCCAGGAAAAGGTTACATAACAGATAGAGGCACATGAAGAATCATCTGTCTAAAAAAACAAGAATCATTAGCTAAATGCAATTCGTTGCACCATCCAGTCATCTCAAAAAGAGAATTTACTCTGAACCTTTGGAATACATAAAAAATGGGTCAGATTTATCTCAGACCTCAAAGGCCACAAGATTATTCATTCATCCGAGAGTTCAGAAAAGAAAGTCATATTTTTTTTTTTGCACCAGATGCACTATCCTAAGGCAAGGCAGCAATGCTCTTTTGTGTGTGTCTGTTTGGGTGTGTAGGTGTCGATGTCTGTGTGTTTCTATTTTCTCATTTGTTGATTGGTTGAGATTACGGTTTCTAGCAAGTTGAAATAAAGAACGGACATATCTAATCAGTTTGCAATTATAAAGGTGAGTGAACCTCTTCAAAATTTTGAAATACAGATTCAATTAAAGCTATACCATTTTGGATTCTCAATTAAAGCTTTGATTCAAGAACATCATAGCAAAAATCACACCAAATATCAATTGTAGTAAAAAAAAGGACAGACATGTTTATAAACAAAACCACAAGACAATTGAGAAATGACACTTTATCATGATTGTTGCTTTCGTTTGCAATTGCATTCTCAGAAGTTAGAAGACATGAAGATTAAAAAAAAGGTCTCAAAAAAGCAGCCCTAAACAATATGGGTTTTCTAATGTTCAGTTACTCATAAAGATCCCCTACAAACATCATATAGATTTTTGTGAACTCTGAAATGAATGATGATCCATACATAATTTGGACACAAAGGGTGTCGCATTTTTCATTTTCAGATGTCTCCTTGAGAACTTTACAAATTTAAAAAGAAAGTGAAATTTTTCTAGTTGTGTCCAAAAAGAAGACAAGGTTTATGGAAAGAAGAGATAGAGAACGGAATTTTGTCCTCCGAATAGAGATTTCTCATTCCATTATTTCATTATTTCTCATTTTGGGACTGAAATTTAGTGATAATAAAAGATCAGCATTCGGCAGGAAACTCCAAGATTTCGAAAGGAAAATGATGATAATAAGATCAAGAAAAAGAGAAATTTAGTCAGAAATTAAAGGCAGGAAAAAAAATTATAGAAAGTCTCGAGAAAGACTGTTGTAAGAAGGGGGGAAAAATAGGAGCAGAAAGCAAGAATAAAGGGAAGAACTTTACCATCGTTTCCGTTACTTAGGTTTGTTTCCGTTACTTAGGTTTGGTGTTCTTCTCCTCTGTTTATTTTTTTTTTTCGTCCGCCAATTAAAAAAAGGAAACTGGGAAATTTTAGGGTTTCTGTCGATTCAAAGAAGAAGAATAGCTAGAAGAAAAGGGTAAATTAACGCTATCAAAAGTTATTTCATCGAACCAGAAACTTTTTTTTCCTTTTCTTTTTTTTTTGGGGTTCTAGTCAAATATGAAACTAGGGAAGAAAAATGTACAAAAAAAAAAGAGGAATCGCTGAGAGAAGGAAAAAATACAAGTAGAAAGCATGAAGAGAGGGAAAACGAAGAGAGGAAAATTAACATTGTCAGGGTTTCTTCTAGACAAAAAAGAAAATGGCAGTTGGCACGAAGAGAGGGAAATTAACAAGAGATCAAAGACAACAAATAATATTCTAGATAAAAAAGTAAATGGCAGCTGGCAAAAAAGAATCTTTTAAAAAAATAAAAAGGATAAAAAATTCTAATTATGAAAAAAAAGGAAAACAAAATAACATTGAAAATTGAAAATTAAAAAATAATATAATTACTAGAAGAAAAGTGAAAAATTTATGGGAAAAAGAGAAGTCTAAAAAGATTTAAGAAAAGGATAATAAGATAATAAAACAAAGGAGAGAGAATTGGAAGATAAATAAAATATAAAAAATCACAAAATAACTTACAAACAGTAAGAAAGAAAAAAAAAAACTTGAAAAGAGAAATGATAGCCAGACCAGTGGTCAACACACCACATGACCCGGCTAGCTCAGATAGCAACTGAGTTGGTTCAAGAATTATTATTTTAAAAGAAATATATAGTTGGCGAACTTTTTCTCTGCTGACTCATTCTGCCATCCCTGACTCTTTCAAGTTCCAACTCTCCCAGATGGTCCCAAGTCCTAAATTTATCAAATCACTCTCTAACCCAAAATTTTCAAGCCTCTGTGTGTGTGTTCATGTCCTCTTTGATCACTAGGATCCACCATTGTCCTCTTTGATCACTAGATCCACCACCATCGGCGACTAGGCCTCCGCCCCCTTCATCAACGGTAACAACTAGAAATTTCGATGGTGTCGACTCACGCCCGAGCCAGCATGTGATCCAATGTCGCCTAATTGCTTCTCCGCCCATACTTTCTGATCATTTCTCAGCAACAATCTACTTTTCATTAGTAGATCGGTGGATCTTAAACAGGTCTTGATGGCTATCCTGTTTAATAAAATAATAATTTCATTTTCAACTAAGATGCCATGTCAGCTAGCCAGCTCATGTGGTCTGTCGACCACTGGTCTGGCTATCATTTCTCAAAAAAAGAAAGTAAAAGATTTTAACAAAGGAAAAATATAAAAAAATAGAAAAATAGAAAAGGCAAGAGAAAAATCACAAAGGAAACAAAAAATGCAAAAAAAAAATTGAAAAGTAAATAGAATCAGTAGGAGGAAAGAAAGAAAAAAGTAAAAAAGATAAAGAATCTCAAAGAAAAAGAAAATAAAGAACTAAAAAAGAGAAATATGGGAAAGATAAGGAAAGAAAGAACAAAAAACAAAAGAATAATAAACAATATTAGAAACTCATGAAGAAAATGGAACAAAAATAACCAAAAAAATAAAAGAGAAAAATAAAAGATTAGTGAAAACGGAAATAAAGAGAAAAAGGGTAAAACATAATAAGAACAATAGGAAATGAAATAAAACATATGGAATAAAAAGTAAAGAAACTAAAAAAGAAAGAAAACCAAATGCCTATAAAATTCAATAAAGAAAAGAAAAAATAAAAAACTACAATAGAATATTAACAAAATAAAGAAAGAAATTAGAAGAAGAAAAGAATAAGGGATGTAAAAGAAAAGAAAATAGTTGGAAGAAACTGAAAATAAAGAATAAAAAGTTAAGAAAATGGAAAAAAAGAAAGAAGAAAACAGAAAAAAATACACCACAAAGTAAAGAAAGAGAAAATGTAGATCATATAAAAAATAGAAAATCTAAAAATGAAAGAACTTATAGAAGCAAAATAAAAAGAAAAGTAAAGAATCTTCAAAAGGAAAATTTCTTGAAAAAAAGAAAAGAACAAAACACAAATTCAAGTCGAAATAAAGTGAACGAAAGAATATGGGAATATAAAATATATAGAAAGAAATATGAAAAGTGAAATTAAAAAAACATGACAAAATCATAAAAAGAGAGATTTGAAAAACATAAAAACAAAATGTGTTTAAATTTTGAAAAGTAAAAGAAAGTTAAAATTATTTGAAAAAGAAAAAGAAATTAGGAAAAATGAACACACAAAATAAAAATAAAAAATTGCAAGAACTAGAACTAAATCAGAAAAAACTAAAAACTGAAGAATCTGGAAAAATGAAGATTTCACGGGTGGGTAAAGGAATTACTAAGATTTTAGGTTTGAATACAGAAGAAACACTAAAAGTAATGATATAGTTAACTAAACCTAAATTCAAAAAAAATAATAAAAGAAAAATTAAAAAGTTAAGAGAGGTAGAAAGAATAGTTGTTCAATATGTAAACTAAATACAAACAAGGTATGCATAAACATATAGCGAGTACAAATTATCTCTCAGTACCAACTAAATTGGCACTGAATGATACTCTCTACTTGTGTGACAAAAATGGAATTATATACCTACCACAAGTCAGAAACTTCTTCCTTTAGGCTGCAATAGCAGTCAGCAAAGCAGTATCCAAAGTTCCTCACCCTGAGAAAGAAGGCTTTGCCTGAAGATTGGCCTGTTACCAAGGCTTTTCTCAGTAGGACTTATAAATAGTTTGGAAATGGACTAGATAGAAGGTTCACACTGTCCACCCTTTTTTCATAAATCAAAGACTATTTTTCTGAATGAAATGCCCTTCCTAAAGAAGGGCTACATCATGTTGCCAAATCAATGTACTAGATAGGATGAGCAACTTTGAAATTATGATTTGGGTACTGATGCTTTTGTTCTCTAAAAAACAGAAAACCCTTAAATATCCACACATACTGACACTTTCTCCCTAACTACAATGTTAAAAATGATTCAGGAAAATTGGTTAAACATTAGCACAAAAGATAACTTACCACATGAAAATTTAACCCAGGAAAAGGTTACATAGTAGATAGAGGCACATGAAGAATCATCTGTCTAAAAAAACAAGAATCATTAGCTAAATGCAATTCGTTGCACCATCCAATCATCTCAAAAAGAGAATTTACTCTGAACCTTTGGAAGACAGAAAAAATGGGTCAGATTTATCTCAGATCTCAAAGGCCACAGATTCTTCATTCATCAGAGTGTTCAGAAAAGAAAGTCATATTCTTTTTGGCACCAGATGCACCATCCTAAGGCAAGGCAGCAATGCTCTTTTGCGTGTCTGTTTGTGTGTGTAGGTGTCGACGTCTGTGTGTTTCTATTTTCTCATTTGTTGATTGGTTAAGATTACGGTTTCTAACAAGCTGAAAAAAAAGGAACGGACATATATAATCAGTTTGCAATTATAAAGGTGAGTGAACCTCTTCAAAAATTTGAAATACAGATTCTATTAAAGCTATACCATTTTGGATTCTCAATTAAAGCTTTGATTCAAGAATATCATAGCAAAAATCACACCAAATAGCAATTGTAGTAAAAAAGGACAGACATGTTTATAAACAAAACCACAAGACAATTGAGAAATGACACTTTATGATGATTGTTGCTTTCATTTGCAATTGCATTCTTAGAAGTCAGAAGACATGAAGATTAAAAATGAGGTCTCAAAAAAGCAGCCCTAAACAATATGGGTTTTCTAATGTTCAATTATTCATAAAGAATCCCTGCACACATCATATAGGCCTTTGTGAACTCTGAAATGAATGATGATCCATACATAATTTGACCACAAAGGGTGTCGCATTTTTCATTTTCAGATATCTCCTTGAAAATTTAAAAAGAAAGTGAAATTTTTCTAGTTGTGTCCAAAAAGAAGACAAGGTTTATGGAGAGAAGAGATGGAGAGCGGAATTTTGTCCTCCGAATAGAGATTTATCATTCCATTATTTCATTATTTCACATTTTGGGACTGAAATTTAGTGATAATAAAAGATCAGAATTCTGCAGGAAACTCCAAGATTTCAAAAAGAATATGATGATAATAACATATCAAGTGTCAGTAAAGAATACATAAAGCATTAGATCAAGAAAAAGAGTAATTTAGTCAGAAATTAAAGGCAGGAAAAAAAAATTATAGAAAGTCTAGAAAAAGACTGCTGTAAGAAGGGGAAAAAATAAGGAGCAGAAAGCGAAGAACTTTGCCATTGTTTCCGTTACTCACTTAGGTTTGTTTCCGTTGGTGTTCTTCTCCTCTGTTTGTTTTTTTCCTTCGCCCGCCAATTAAAAGAAGGAAACTGGGAAATTTTAGAGTTTCTGCCGATTCAAAGAAGAAGAATAGCAAGAAGAAAAGGGTAAATTAACGCTATCAAAAGTTATTTCATCGAGCCAGAAACTTTTTTTTTCCTTTTCTTTTTCTTTTTCTTTTTTTTTTGGGGTTCTAGTCAAATCTGAAAATAGGGCAAGAAAAAATTTACAAAAAAAGAGGAATCGATGAGAGAAGGAGAAAAATACGAGTAGAAAGCACGAAGAGAGAGAAATTACCATTGTTAGGGTTTCTTCACTTCTACTCGCCGCCTCTTTCCCTCATCTGCAATTTAAAAGAGAGAAATTAGGGCTGCAACTCATGAGGGCTGGAATTCTTAGGGTTTCTGCCGTTCGAAGGAAAAAAAGAGAAGAGATTGAGAAGAAAATGGGGGAGGGAATTTACCTGCTATTAGATCCAGTGCCACCATTCTCCCCTTTAGCTTTCGTTCCCTTCCGTACTTGCGAATTTGATCGAGACAGAGAGTGGGTGCCCAGCTCTATTTATAGGAGCGGATACATACGCGTCAATAACGTGTGTGCCTGAATCTTAGGCGAAGGGCAAAATCGTAACAAAACAGTTAGCCGCAGGGCTTCGGGTCGGGTTTGCTCAGATCTTGGACCGGGTTTTGGGTTGCTTTGGATTGGTTCGGTTAAGCGGATTTAGTCCCCTGCCTTTATGGAATGACATGTGTTAGTGGGTTTTGAGCGCGACGCATGTAACACGTGGAGGAGCCCAAACCCTCGACCCATAGTTCATTGGGCTTAGGCCTGATTAGCTCAAAATTCATGGCACGTCTCCGATGACTTGAAGATGATAAAATGATAAATATCACAAATAAATTGTAGATATAACAATCTAATACTCCAATATACCACTCTCCACACTATAGTTATAAATTCAATCTTCGGAAACAATACGACATCAGTGATCACTAATATGGAGATGCGTGCTTGCATAAATAAATGTAGAAATTAAATTCAGGATAACACATTTCATGTAATGGCTAGTTTTTAATTTGAATTTTTCTTGTTCCACATTATCGTTTGTTTTATTAATAATTTCCTTTAATAAATAATATACAGGATGCAGCAACTAGCAATCTGTTTTTATTTTTTGCTTTTTTTTTTTTAATTCCAACATATTTTCGTAGATTGTGGGCAAATATGGATACACAGTCACTTGGACCTTTCTCAACGTGATTGACCTAAGAATGCTTCTTGGGCTTAAAAGCTTTGTAGCACTTCTTTTTGAGGTTAAGGAGAGTCGGTGGTTTCATGAGTTAGGACTCGAGTAGGCTTGTAACTTCGAGGTAAGGGAAAAAGAAGAAGAAGAAAGAAAGAATATACTCGATACAAGCTCTGGACTCGCTTGCAATGGTAGGTTTGTCAGTAAATACTCTACCCGGTGGATATATTTTTAATATGTACCCAGACAAGACTCAAATCTGGACGGTCTCTAATAGGATATTGTCGACTCCAAAAGTGGTACATGTAAAGGGATCGGATTTAGGTTCACATAGAGGTAGAGTGATGCACGGACCCTAATTGCAAACTTATGCTCAACTCTGATTTAAACGGGCCGACCTGATTAACTCGTTCGTTAAATTTCAATCAATTAGACGACTGGAATCAAACTTATAAAACATACAAGGAAAGGTCTTCACCTCATTAAAATTCATAGCAATTAGACGGGTCTTCACCTCATCCCTAGCTCAGCTAGCCCAACTCATCACCTAGTTTCTCCTCAGCTCAGCTCGTCACCTTGGCACACCATATCTCAGCTCAGTCATGTCCATTTATATACACAATAAAAATGTTCCAAAACAGAGGGACCACATTCTTAGGGGAAGTCCCACCTCAGACTCAAAAATTAACACCCACAAAATAGGATTTCTTGGTAGTGGCAAGATAAACATGTAAACTTAGGGCTTTTAAATATGCACTTATCTTATTTTTCACAGATCAATGTTAAATGCATCATAAGTGGGTGGAGCAAGATAATCCATGAGTGTATATAAAATGTGTGCAAAGCAAATCTAAATTAGCAATCTAAGGATCACATTCCTAAGTGGTTAAACCGAATATCATGAGCGTAGGCTCTGATACCAATTGAAAGTACACCTAGAGGGGGGTGAATAGGTGTAGTGCTAATCTAAGACAAATAATGCGGAATTAAAACTTTAATTGCTAACACACAACGTGTAACCAAGAGTGAGCCCGAATTCCTCGTGAAGGGCTCTGAAACTACTCCTCGAGATTCCTCTAAATTAAGAGTCGAGGTGCTTTTAAAAGCTCTCTTGGTTGAACACAAGTGTGGGCACACAAACTATATCTAGCATGTATATGAATATGAACAATGTAAAGCAATGCAAAATATAAGGGAGAAAGAGAATAGATCAAACGCAAACACAGTGACATGTTTCGAGGTTCGAGCCACTGCTCTACGTCTCCGCCTTCACACAGAAGGATTTCCACTATGTCCACACAGGACCTTCCACAAAGGGACCTCCATTGAGAAATTACAAGTTAACACTGGGAGTACACAACTCCTCTCTCAAACACAATCTCCTCTAAACAAGAGGGAAGGCACAAAGTCAAGGTAAAGAAAAAAGATTACAACTTGGTGATCCAAATGATCGCAAACAACTCTTGGTGATCTAAAGAGATCACAAATAATTTTCTCACAAAAAGATCTTAAAGCTAGATTTGAAGTGAATAGCTCAAGCATGTGAGAAATTAAAATGTTTGAAAAATAAACAACAAAGAAAATACTTGAGAAAAACTTCTTGATAGATATGTAAAATGAAGAACAAAACAAATTTCCCAAATCTAGTTTTTCTTTAATTTTCTAAAACTTTGAAAACAAAATAAAGATAAGAATTTTTGGCACAAAAACTCTTTTGAAAACTTGCTGAAAAACACTAGAGAAGATGAGATTTTTTGCTCTTAAAAATCTTAACTAAACTGGTCTCAAGGACCCATTTTTATAAGGCCTTGGAAATATAACTGTTGGGGTCCAGAACCAGACCAGAATGACTTGTTGGTCGACTGCCAAGTCGACTGGCCAACGGTCAAATGAGGTTACTATTCGACCGCTCGGTCGACCGTTTCAAGGCAAAAGGCCTATCGGTTGACCGCTCGGTCGACCGTTCCAAGGCAAAAGGCCTATCGGTTGACCGCTCGGTCGACCGGGCTCTACTCGAGAGTTGGGTAGTGTCAGTCAGTCGACCGCACGGTCGACCGACCAATATGCTAGAGCCTTGTGCGCATTTGTGCACATCGGTCGACCGACCTGTCAACCGAGCTCTGGTCCGGTCGACCGCCAGAAGGCTTAGAACTGATTTTTCAGGGTTAAAAACTTAGGCAATTAAACACCCATAAAATCTTATAAAACTCTATAAATTCCACAAAAATAAGTTCATGTAAATATCTGAAGTACAAATACATGTGATCAAAAATCAATACATATTACAAACTATTTGAAACATTTTTTAGGCATGGAAATTAAGTTTTAAACCGAAAACCGTATTTTCTGAAAATTAGATTTTGAAATGAAAATACGTTTTCTCCAAAACTTATATAGATACAAAAACATGATATAGAAGCACATTTTGAAGCATAGTATGTATAGATAGAATCCAATACACATATAAATGATATATCTATGTTTTTGACAAGAAATCTCAAACTAAGTTTTTAATAAAAATAAAACTTAAACACATGACTAAATATTCGTCAAAATAAGTTTTTAAGCGTTATGAATCATCAATGTATATGAAAAAAATCCAGCATACATAAAATCATGTAAACTTCTTTTTGATTCTATCTATTCATGAAAACTATATATGTATATTCTTGAAAATAAAAAACGGTTAAACCGAAACTAAAACTTTTGAATTTGTGTGTGTAGACTTGAGCATATCAAAACTAACTATCCTTACAAAAGATCTAAACAATAAACTAAACAAATCTAAACCAAAGTCTTCTCTTTGATCTTCATCTCCAAGACGACTCGATCCAAACACGATCCATGAGCTTGACTCCATCCGAGTACTAGATGCGATCTTGACGCGCGAGCTCTTGAATCTACACGTGCTAGCTCCAAAACTTGACTTTAATTTCTTTGTTGAAGCTAAACACCTACTAAGATTTTGATCAATATCTGAAACTATATAAACACAATATCGTTAGTAACTTAACTTCATAAGTTAATCATCATCAAAACTAAGGTGAAGGGCCTTTGGGCCAACAATCTCCCTCTTTTTGATGATGACAAAACTTATATAGATTATATACGCATTGATTAAGGATAGGCTTCATAGAAGCTCTCCCTTAACTCATGCATGGTAATGAATCATAAAGATATACAATGTAGCTCAAGATACCATTAAACAATTAATAAAGGATATGCAATAAGAATCATATAAACATATGTATATATGCAAAAATAATTAATCAAACATGCTATATAAACACTACATTTCTCTTTCCTTTTTTGTCAATCATCAACAAAGGGGTGAGGAAAAACAAATAATATTAACAAAATATATTTTAAAACAAAATTTTGATATCAATAAAAAAATAATCAATTGAAAGAAACCAATTGAAAGAGAAACAATCTTTTTATCAATTGAAATGAAGCAAACTTTTTGCCAATTGATATCAATGGAAAGAAATGATATCAATTGAAAGTAAAAACCAATTTTTAGGTAGACATTAAAATTATTTTGCAATATAGATACCAATTTGAGAATAATACCAATTTGAAGGTTATTGATACCAATATTGAAAATATTAGCATATACCAAAATAAAATATTTTTCATCATAAAGAGTGAGAGTAAGATACGAATTGAAAATAAAATCAATTGAAGGTAAAATAAGAATTTTTCTCCCCCTTTATGAAATACCAATAAAAACAATGCATAAGCTTGTAAAGATATCAATTATCATTAAGAACTAAATCAAGCTTAGCATTAATCAATTTGTACTAAAAGTGTATGGACATTGTAAAATAAGCATAATAAAAACATCTACATGTCTGATCAGAGCAATATAATATCAATTGAAATATGATGCATACATATACATATAAAACAAAGGAATCATGTGTATAACTCATAGCTACCTCCTTTATCATGCACATATTTGAAAGATATGCAATAAGCATATACAAGGCATGGTCGCCCAACCAACCATCCTTAGAAGGTAAGGTTTTTTCAAAAATAAGATTTGAATATAGTTTTATCATAGATTAAAAATCCTACCAATTGAAGAATACGAAATTAATTTTAAGATAATTTTAAAAACTAGTACGAAATCCTTCAAGTAAGGAATAAAAATATGAATATATCTCATGATAATATGCTAAATATACAATACTTGACACTCAACGAGCTATGAAGCACATATATTCTCATGAATCCAAAACCATGAGTAAACAAAGGATATAGAGTGTACAAAAATCATGTAATCAACATATTCATGGAGATAAGACAATGAAACTCAATCAAAATTTCTTACTCAAAAACATGAAATCATCAAAACTTCAATTTTTATCAAAACTAAACAAGCTTTCAAGGTATATGTATGTTTTGTCAAAACTAAAGTATACATACATATCCAAACATCAAAAGAGTCCATAATAGAATACATGGCATATAAAGCAAGTGACAATAGGATAGACATGTGTATCAATAGTTTTGGACAAAATTAACATATACATGAAGCTGAATACAAAAACATGTATAAAAATAAGAAAAACAAGTAAAGATGTAAGAATCATCAAAACAAGGTTATACAAGTACATATAATAAGTAAAAATGAGCAATAAAGTACAAACACATAATAATCAAGTGTAGCTCACTACTTGTATAAGTATAAACACAAGTTTTAATAAAATTACACCTAAACAAGTAATCATAATATGAGGCACAAAACATAAACAATTATAATCATTGGGGTAAATGCAAATATTATTAACACTAGGATATACACAATAGCTAAACTAAAGTGAGAACACAAAACTATAAATCTATATGAACATGGGTGTTGTCTCAATTACTATACATGTATATCACAAGTCTAATAAACATTACATTTAACACAATAAACATGAAAAAACATGATATGCTAAAATCATTAATATAAAAGCATGTAAAATAAAATAGGAGTTAGAAATAGTTATGAAAACCAATGAAGTAATCTCTAGGTCTCCAAATCATAGTAGTCCTCCCACTAAACTTCCTTGAAAGTGATGTATCAAAAAATGTGAACATTTAGCTCGAACGCATCCACCATCAAGGCATCAACACTCTCACGTCTTGTGAGAGCCCACACCTACAATAAATAAAATAGGAGTAGATTTTGGTACCCAAACTTTCTTGAGTCCATGAGGGTTAACACATTTCCTAACTCAAACATATTTATTTGCAAATATTGAATCATGTATTCTATCATAACAAAATTTTGCAAGGTATGCCGTGCGACCACATGTGTACAAGTGTACACATGAGCATACATGGTGTCGTGTGTGGACATAAGAAGCATGTGTATGCCATGATTTGTATGCATGAATATGTGGAGCATGGTTCTTCTGAAACATGAATTCCAATCTATTGTGGTTCATGGCACATTGGCTTAAAGTAGAGCTCAAACAATCTACACTCTTCTTCATCATACATACATCATTTTCAATATTAGAAGGAGTGGAGCATGCAATATGTTTATCAATAGAGGATGAGCAATAGAAACATGACAAATATGAGCATCAAAATCATTTTTCAAAGAAATCTTTTTCTCGAAACAAAATCCAATTCTTTTGAAATCAAAACAATTTTGTTTTTCAAAGAATTGTTCTTTTTTAAAACAAACTCATGTTTGGAAGATAAAGCATCATTGTCAAAACATGATCAAAATCATTTTTATTTTTTAAAATTTTATTTTCTTTCAACGTAAGGCCAAGTTGGGTTTTCAAGGAATCCCTTTCACTTGAAATATTAACCCTCTCTTGTAAAACCAAATTAAGTTTTGAAAATAAATTTTTATTTTCTTTTCTTAATTCAAAACTCTTGCTTTTTAAAGCTTTGTACTTTGAGAGCAAGTTTTCACAAAATATAGATAGCTCTTCATTTAAAGCATGGGCATCCATAGCATTATCATCATATGAAGAACTAACACAATCATCTAGATGAGTGTCCGAAATTACCTCAAGGAAGTCATTCCCTTGGACCATGTAGCACGCTTCATCGGACTCATCCACCATGAGTTCCTTCTCGAAAACGTATGTCGTTTGTTCCTTGGGAGAAGTCAATGTGTTCCACACTGCAAAAGCAGAATAACAATGAGAAATCAAAGAAAAATATTCTTTGTTTAATGTATGCCTAAGTGCCTCCATGGCTTATGCATTCGCCTCAATGTACTTGTCATCATCAAAATAGGATTTCTTGGTAGTGGAAAGATAAACATGTAAACCTAGAGCTTTTAAATATGCACTCATCTTAAACTTTCACAAATCAATGTTAGATACATCATAAGTGGGTAGAGCAAGATAATCTATGAGTGTATATAAATATGTGTGCAAAGTAAATCTAGATTAGCAATCCAAAGATCACATTCCTAGGTGGTTAAACCGAATATCAGGAGCGTAGGCTCTGATACCAATTGAAAGTACACTTAGAAGGGGGTGAATATGTCTAGTGCTAATCTAAGACAAATAATGCAGAATTAAAACACTAATTGCTAATACACGTGTAACCAAGAGTTAACCCGAATTTCCCGTGAAGGGCTCTGGAACTACTCCTCGAGATTTCTCTAAATTAAGAGCTGAGGTATTTATAAAAGCTCTCTTGGTTGAACACAAGTGTGGGCACACAAATTATATCTAGCATGTATATGAATATGAACATTGTAAAGCAATGCAAGATATAAAAGAAAGAGAGAGAGAATAGATCAAACGTAAACATAGTGATATATTTCGAGGTTCGAGCCACTGCTCTACGTCCCCGCCTTCACATAGAAGGATTTTCACTATGTCCACACAGGACCTTCCATAAAGGGACCTCCATTGAGGAATTACAACTCAACACTGGGAGTACACAACTCCTCTCTCAAACACAATCACCTCTAAACAAGAGGGAAGGCACAAAGCCAAAGGAAAGAAAAAGATTACAACTTGGTGATACAAGTGATCACAAATAGCTCTTGGTGATACAAGTGATCACGATCTAAAGAGATCAAAAACAATTTTCTCACAAAAAGATCCTAAAGATTGATTTGAATTGAATAGCTCAAGTATGTGAGAAATCAAAGTGTTTGAAAAATAAACAACAAAGAAAATACTTGAGAAAAACTTCTTGAAGATATGTAAAATGAAGAACAAAACAAATTTCTCAAATCTAGTTTTTCATTGATTTTCCAAAACCTTAAAAACAAAATAAAGATAAGAATTTTGGCACAAGAACTCTTTTGAAAACTTGTTGAAAAACACTAGAGAAGATGAGAATTTTTTCTCTTAAAAATCTTAGCTAAAACTGGCCTCAAGTACCCATATTTATAGAGCCTTGGAAATATTGTCGTTAGGGTCCAGAACCAGGCCAGAATGGCCTGTCGGTCGACCGCTCGGTCGACCGGCCAACGATCAGATTTCTGACTGTCTGGGTTATCGGTCGACCACCCCAAGGCAAAAGGCCTATCAGTTGATCGCTCGGTCGACCGGGCTCTGCCCGAGAGTTGGGTAGTGCTAGTCGGTCGACCGCATAGTCGACCGGCCCATAGGCTATAACCTTGTGCACATTTTGTGCACATCGGTCAACCGGTCAATCGATCGAGCTTTGCCAGAAGGCTCAGAACTGTTTTTTCAGGGTTAAAAACTTAGGCTATTAAATACCCATAAAAACCCATAAACTCTATAAATTTCACAAAAATAAGTTCATATAAATATTCGAAGTACAAATATATGTGATCAAAAATCAACACATATTACAAACTATTTGAACCATTTTTGAGGCATGAAAATTAAGCTTTAAACTGAAAACTGTATTCCCGAAAACTCGATTTTGAAATGAAAATACGTTTTCTACATAGAAACACATTTTGAAACATAGTGTGTATGGATAGAATCTAATACACATATAAATGATATATCTGTATTTTTGACAAGAAATCCCAAACTAAGTTTTGATAAAAACAAAACTTAAATACTTGACTAGATATTCATCAAAATAAGTTTTTAAGCATTATGAATAATCAATGTATATGGAAGAAATCCAACATACATAAAATCATGTAAAATTTTTTTAATTCTATCTATTCATGAAAGCTATATATGTATATTCTTGAATATAAAAAACGGTTAAACTGAAACCAAAACTTTTGAATTTGTGGGTGTGTACACTTGAGCATATCAAAACTACTATTCTCACACAAGATGTAAACAATAAGCTAAACAAACCTAGACCAAAGTCTTCTCTTCGATCTTCATCTCCAAGACGACTCGATCCAAAGACGATTCATGAGCTTAACTCCATCCGATTACTAGATGCGATGTTGACGCGCGAGCTCTTGAATCTACACGTGTTAGCTCCAAAACTTGACTTTGAATCCTTTGTTGAAGCTAAACACCTACTAAGATCTTGATCAATATCTGAAACTATATAAACATAAGATCATTAGTAACTTAACTTCATAAGTTAGTCATCATCAAAACTAAGGTGAAGGATCTTTGGGCCAACAATACTGTCAGTGCCAAGCACGTGCATCTTTCATTCTTTTGGGTGATAGGATTCTTGTCATCGACAATGTTGAATCATTGATGATGATGTCAATAGTGGCTTTAGAACTAGACGAAAGAGTCAAAAACAATTATTTAACAAAACTAACCATGAAATTTAAGCCGTTGGTTCATGTGTCTGAGCCACACACATATTATAAGAGGATCAATCCCGTGTTAGCATGTGAGTAGGATTAAGAAGGGCTCAAAGACTTTAACGCATTGTAATCATGAAATCTGACATCTTATCCACGTGTCAACAAAGCCGAAAAGGAGTAGCTCCAACAACAACCTGGAATTTAAGTTTCCTCAGAAATAATATTCCTTTAAAGATGAGCAGGTGGTGACAATCTTCTACTTGCTCAACAAAGTAACAAGCTCAAGTTACCGAAAGTTCGGCTCCCTGATGAAGTTGGACGTACAAACGATCCCAATTACTGCCTTTTCCACAGGATGGTTCATCATTCTACCAACAGATGCTTTGCCCTCATGACAAGATTCAAGCACTGCTTGAAGCAGGTGTCTGACTCTGAAGTCTGGGCCCTGAAGGCAAAATAGTTGTCAGAGTGGGGGTGGTGTCTGTTTCACCACACAACCACGTCCTCCGCCGTGCCTTCTCATTAATGGAACCTTGTTCCAATAATATAGCTGAGTACATTGCTCTGCTCATTGGCCTCCCACTCGCCAGACAAATGGGGGTGTAATATCTCGAAGCCTATAGTGACTCCAAATTGATTGATAATCAAATTAAGGGAGAGTATGAAGTTCGTCATGAAGACCTAATATCTTATTAACAAGCACCCATCAAGTTGGCTGACACTTTAGATGGCTTTCACATCAGCCATATATCTCGCCTCCAAAACACGAGGGTAGATGCCCCAGCTGCACTTGTAGCTACATTGGCCTTACCGGCCGACACCAGCTATCGTCTTACGGTAGCACCTCTTTTGTCTGAAGTACGGTTTAGAAGTCAGCAAGTTCATACGACTTCAACCAACTTTGAACCTAGAGACTGACGATTCTCTATCATCGACTATGCCTTGCATGGCATAATACCTGATGATTCCAAAGAGGCGGCTTCCATTCGACGAAAATCTCCTCGCTTCTACTATGATCCGGTGGTAAAGACTCTACCGCCGCTCATATGATGGCATACTTCTCCATTGCCTATCTAGCGCAGAAGCACTGAAAGTGCTAAAAGAAGCTCATGATGGCATATGTGGTGCCCATTAGCTAAGTCTGAAACTCAAGGATCGACTGCTCAAGCTTGGCTAATATTGGCCGACAATGATTGCCGACACGGTGAAATATGCAAGATAATCAAATTAAGGGAGAGTATGAAGTTCGTCATGAAGACCTAATATCTTATCAACAAGCACCCATCAAGTTGGCTGACACTTTAGACGGCTTTCACATCAGCCATATATCTCGCCTCCAAAACACGAGGGTAGATGCCCCAGCTGCACTTGTAGCTACATTGGCCTTGCCGGCCGACACCAGCTACCGTCTTACGGTAGCACCTCTTTTGTCTGAAGTACGGTTTAGAAGTCAGCTAAGTTCATACGACTTCAACCAACTTCAAACCTAGACACTGACGATTCTCTATCATCGACTATGCCTTGCATGGCATAATACCCAATGATTCCAAAGATGCAGCTTCCATTCGACGAAGATCTCCTCACTTCTACTATGATCCGGTGGTAAAGACACTCTACCGCCGCTCATATGATGGCATATTTCTCCATTGCCTATCTAGCGCAGAAGCACTGAAAGTGCTAAAAAGAAGCTCATGATGGCATATGCGGCGCCCATCAGCCAAATCTGAAACTCAAGGATCGACTGCACAAGCTTGGCTAATATTGGCCAACAATGATTGCCGACACGGTGAAATATGCAAGATAATCAAATTAAGGGAGAGTATGAAGTTTGTCATGAAGACCTAATATCTTATCAACAAGCACCCATCAAGTTGGCTGACACTTTAGACGGCTTTCACATCAGCCATATATCTCGCCTCCAAAACACGAGGGTAGATGCCCCAGCTGAACTTGTAGCTACATTGGCTTTGCCGGCCGACACCAGCTACCATCTTACGGTAGCACCTCTTTTGTCTGAAGTACGGTTTAGAAGTCAGCTAAGTTCATACGACTTTAACCAACTTCGAACCTAGAGACTGACGATTCTCTATCAGCGATTATGCCTTGCATGGCATAATACCCGATGATTCCAAAGAGGCGGCTTCCATTTGACGAAGATCTCCTCGCTTCTACTATGATCCAGTGGTAAAGACACTCTTTCGCCACTCATATGATGGCATACTTCTCCATTGCCTATCTAGCGCAGAAGCACTGAAAGTGCTAAAAGAAGTTCATGATGGCATATGTGGCGCCCATCAGCCAAGTCTGAAACTCAAGGATCGACTGCACAAGCTTGGCTAATATTGGCCGACAATGATTCCCGACAGGGTGAAATATGCAAGATGGTGTAAGGCTTGTCAAATGCATGCAAACTACATACACCAACCCCCGGAGTTACTCCACCCCACAATCACTTCACGGTCGTTTGAAACATGGGGAATCGATATTATAGGACCCATCAATCCTCCATCGGCTAGAGGTCATCAGTTCATCCTTACTATAATCTATTATTTCTCAAAATGGGCAGAAGCCATGCCGCTCGCCGAAGTTAAAACCATTAACATAGTTAACTTCATAAATACCATATCATCTACCGATTTGGTGTTCCCAGAAGGATCATCCACGATAATGGTCCCCATTTTGTAAGCCAATATTTTTTCGGTTCTGCGATAGTACCACATAAAGAATGTGGCTTCGACTACATACAACCCCACCGCCAATGGGTTGGCAGAGGCGTTCAATAAGACGACCATCAAACTCCTCAAAAAGTTCATCAAATCAAGCAAAAGAGATTAGAACGATAAGCTCAGTGAATGTCTTTGGGCCTACCAAACAATGATCTGAACCCCTCTAGTCTATGTCTTTTTCTTTAGTCTATGGCTGTGAAGCAGTCATACCCCTAGAGATAAAAATACCATCAATTCGTGTTGCCTTAGTAACCAAGATGACAGATAGAGACAACAATCGGCTACGTCTCCAAGAGGTCGAAGCGCTAGATGAGAAACGACCGCAGGCTCTACAGCGATCGAACTATACCAAGCCCGAATCTCAAAAGGCTTCAACAAAAGGTCAAAGAGAGTTTTTCATAAAGGAGATTTGGTCTTAGCTGTCAGGTAACCCATGATCATGACACACAAAGCCAAAGGCAAATTCCAGCCCAAATAGAAGGACTTTTTTTAGTGGAGACAGTCTACTCAAATAGAGCTTATCGCATCGCAAATCCAAACGGTGATACACTCATGATGTCGATCAATGGTAAATTATTGAAAAAGTATTATCCAAGATCACGTTAACATTATACCTCTGATCAAATAAGTACTCTGATTTATCGAATGGATTAGGGTTTGAGATCCAAGATGTTTGGTAGAACGCCAAAGAAGAGTGTGCTCCCTCAAAAGGAGTAATGCCCCGATCCTGCGAGTACGGAATCGCTATTGTGACATACATACGCAGGGCGAAAATACCCTCACATATATACGCTAAGTATCAGTATAGGCAAGAATCAGAGTACAGAAGTACAGTGGTAATATACATTCTAACAAAATAATACAAGTACATAGTCATCACTGAGAGTGATCCATTATTACATGAATATTACATCATCAGAAGGTACAAAAGCATGATTTACAAAGTTAAAGTACAAAATTCTAGTAGATGCTCACGAGCAACAAAAGAGAATCTCGAGAGCTAGCCAAGAGGGGACTGAGAGAAAAGAGCTATGGACGATCTACCGCTGATCCACCATACTTTCACTGTGCAAAAAAGTTCCACAGAGGGGTTCACTATGTTTCACGCTCCGAGACCTGGACATGCAGGTCCAAGGGTTGTCAGAAAAGTAACCCAATGAGTACATAAAATGAAGCCAAGTGGCGTGCACAAGCAAGCGCATGTGTACCAGGAAGTGAGTCGGGTACTCAAATCATGCAAGCATTCAATAAAAATAAAATCAGTATAAAACTAGAAAGCGAGAAAGTCTAGAAATTAAATACAGTAGCGCATATATAATATCTGGCAAGAGGCAGGCAGTGTATTATAATCATACAATTATAATAATCAGTATCATTTGTTATTTAGTCATTTCCTTCCAATGACTTATACCACTGGCTATCCACACCAGAGTTCCTACTACAGCAGGACTCATCTGAATCAAGATACCTGGTATCATTACCCAAGCGAGAGAGTGATCAAATAACACACGTTCCTGATATTGTCATTGTATATGGAGCAAGGAGTCAGTCAGGCAAATACACTCTGATAAACAAGAATATCAGGAGTAAATACTATAACATAGAAATAATATACAATTGGTGAGCAAGATAACTTAATTATACAATAATAGTAATAATCAGTATCGCCTGTTATTTTAATCATTTCCTTCCAGTGTTCCATGCCACTCGTAGTTCATATTGGAGTCCACAATCCAGTAGAACATATTCAAATTTTGATACACGAATACCATTTTCTGGATGAGGAAGTAACTGAATAATACCCGCTCCTGAGATTATTATTGTTTGGTAATTAAGTTATGTCTGGTGCAGGATAATGTACTATGAACATAAGTTACACAAGCATGGACCAAGTATAACAAGCTCAGTAACAGGAGGCCTGTGCTGATTTTTGAGTTATACAATAATAATTAGTACCGCCTGATACTTCAATCATCCACCTACCAGTATCTCATACCACTGTCAGTCCACACTAGAGCTCGTACTCTAGCAAATTTCATTCGGATATGATATACGAAGGAGAGATCAAATATCACATGTACCTAATATCATTATTGTTTGGTTATTAAATAATTATTCTTATTATTCTTATTCATTCGATTCATATATTTTGATATGCGTCCTAGCGTCCCCACACACATACATCCACTTATGAATAAGATGAGTTGTTATTGGAAAATGATGAAGATTGATGGACCATATTTATAGTGGGTCCCGCTTCTGCCCGGGACAACGACCCATGAGTCTGGCACTGCTACTAGGAATTATATTACACCCAACACGAATCTTCTGATGAGAATTATTTCACCTAACACGAATCGTCTGCACAATGACCACTATAAATACGACATCATACCGGTATCCATCAGTTTCTCCCATCCCGGTGTAAGTTGTCTGCTTATTTACAGATTTTAAGCTTATGCTTATTGGCTTACGAGGAGTAACAGGAATATCATAGTAGGAGAAACATGAGTAATACATAAGTACCAGATATCAGGTGTAAAACATGATAATGTTGACAAGCCCCCATAAAAGAGATAATCATAAATCAGGCAAGAAACCAGTCAGATGAAAAGTGTCTGGTGTCAGGTGGAATACAACAATACAGGTTAATAAGCTGTGAGGGGTCAGGTGGAGTACAAGAATATAAGTAGTTACAGGATTACATTATCATTACTGAACAATATAAGAAAACATAACATGTCAGAATAACATAAAAAAATATAACAACATGTTAGAATAATATAAGAAAGCATTTCAAATTCTTCACAACTATAATATTAATAATAATTATTATTATTAAACAATCAAGCAGAGCTAAGCAAAGATGGAGGGAAGCTAGCATACAACACTAGACGCTATCACGCTCGGCGTAGCTACCGCTCGCGGTGCAGCTAAACGCACACGACGAAGCGAGCGTATGAACGCTATGCTAACGCACGTGGCGAAGCCACACTCACGGCGAAGCTACGCTCGGATGGAGCCAGCAATAAAGCGATAAGCGCTATGCTCGCCTACCAGGCAGAGCGTGTAAAACCCATGGGGTTTAAGCCCGAAGGCTGTAGTATAGCCCAGAAGCTGAGCCCGAAGGCTGGAATATAGCTGGAAAGCTGAGTCCAAAGGATGGAGTAAAGATCGGAGGCTAACACTCGCGAGAAGTGGACAAGAGTACCTACATAAATATTAGAATAAGCACACACACATATATACAAGTATCGCCTCCACTATTATAAACATTTACCACACAGAATACAATATATCATCAATACAATTTCAATAATTCGTACATACAAATAGAGTGTTAGTGTAACACCCCGTTCCTGGAATACGTACGTAGATACGTATTCTGATTTTTCTAACATATTTTTTGATTTATCTTGTATTTGTTTCTGTTTTATGATTATTGGTGTGATTGCGTTATATTGGATTTGGATTCGTGACTCGGAGTCAGCCCTAGTCTGAACCGGGGACCCGAACCTAGTGCATTGCTCGAATTGGCATTTCTGGTAATCTGATTTGACCAATTTTAGTTTTAAATATCATTTTCCAATATTTTAAATTTTTCGTTATTTTCTGGAATTTTTCAGAATTATTTACAAAATCTCCAAAACCGGTGTCAGTCGGCATCGCTGACCGATTCCCGGATTTTTAGTTTTCAAATGGGTTTGAATTTTCAGAAACGGCTTTCACAGTACTTCTTAGAACTTTATTTTCTATCTAAATACATTTTTTGGGATTTTTCTAAATTTATCAAAATTTGACCGATTTTGGTGTCGGTCAGTATTGCCAAAAGATTTCAAGATTTTTAATTTAAAAACTACATCGAATTTCTCAAATCTGATTTCACCACCTATCTTAGAATAATATTTGCTATTTTTGAGAATTTTTCGGTACGTTTCTAAAACAGTCAAATTTTTACCTTATTTAAATAATAATATTTTTACCGGCGATTTCTTTTCTGGCTTTTCCATCCTCTACTCTCCTACTTTATACCACCAGAAATTATAACAAATAAAATAGATAATAATAAAATTTTTAAACATTTTATTTTCTTTTTCTTATATTTTTTCCAATTTTCCTTCTTTTTATTTCTTTTCATTTATTCACCTTGATAACTCCCCCTTGATTAACGGCCTAATCCACGCCGTTGTCGCCCACCGCCGCGCGCAGCCCCCCGACAGCCATGGACTGCCGCAGCCCTACCACCATCCCCTAAACCATCAACCCATTCCTCCCATTCTCTATTAAACCAATTCATTCTCCATTCAACACAAAAATCCAAATCAAAATCAAAAGAAAATCAACCAAACTTCATCTTCCTCCTCACAACTCCACTCACGCACCCACTCTCGGCCGCCGCCTCCACCTTCACCACCACCACCTCCGGCCACTTCTAAAACACCCAAACAACTCTCCAACAACTCCTCTTCATAACACCACCTCATTCCACCACCAACAACCACCCACCACCTCCAATTTCTCCAAAACCCATCTCCATTACCACAACTCCATCTCCAAAATTCTCCATCACCACTACCAAATTCTCCATTCTAATCAACCTAACAGCACCTCCTCCTCCTTCTCTACCTCCCCACAACTTCCAATCATCACCACAACCACCACAACAACCACCACCACCATCTTCCACCACCACCAAAACAACCCAACAACAACAACATCAACAACAAAACAACTCCTCCTCCTCCCCCCAACCCCGTGCGCGCGCCCTGCTCGCCGCCGCCGCCGCCGCCGCGCCGGCCGGCCACCGCCGGCGGTGGGGGCCGAAGCCCCTCCCTCCTCCTCCATTTTTCTTTTCCTTTCTTTCTTTCTTCTTTTCTTTCTTTCCTTTTTCTATTCATTTCTTCCCTTAATACAACTATACTTTCTCTCCTTCCAAAAATACCCCTCACCATTCCCTCAAACTACTTCCCCCATATTTACATCAATACCCTCCTCCATTTAATTCCAAACTAATTTCAAAATACACCATATTTTCTCTCTTTCCTACAATCTTCTCTCTCCTCTCTCTCTCTCTCTCCTCTCTCATTCTCTCTCTAATATTTTTATAAATATTTATAAATGTATATTTTATGTACGGGCTAGTAGGTTCTCGTGCGGGTCGTCGATTTTCTGGACTTTTGACCGGTATTTCACCCCGGTTTCAGGCGAGTGCTTATTATTAATTTAAAAATAATTACCCTTGTATTTATAATATGATATTGACATGTGGATGTTTTAATATGCCTAATACTTGCTATGATAATTTTTAGTACATGACTCCATGCTATATTTAACACCGGTATTTGTCACGCTATACTTGACCCGGTATTTGCCATGCTATATTTGACCCGGTATTTGCCATGCTATATTTGACCCGGTGTTTGCCATGCTATATTTGACCCAGTGTTTGCCATGCTATATTTGTCCCGGTGTTTGCCATGTTATATTTAATACCGATAATTGCCATGCTATATTTAATACCGATAATTGCCATACCATATTTAATATCGTTAGTTGCCATGCTATAGTAATACCGTTAATTGCAATGCTATATTTAACACCGTTAATTGTCATGCTATATTTGACACTTGATATGTGACACCGGTATATGACATGCTATATTTACCACCTGATATATATATATATATATATATATATATATATATATATATATATATATATATATATATATATATATATATATATATATATATATATATATATATATATATAACAACTGATACCTGACACCTGGCATCTGTATTACCTGGCATATTCATGATTATTATGTGACCAGACATCTGGCACTCCTGTATCTCCTGTACTCCTGTATCTCCTGAGCTCCTGTACTCCTGAATCCCTGAAATAGGGAGGCTCCTGACATTACTCCTGATATTATACTCCTGATATTATACTCCTATTAACTCCTGTAGTTGGATAATCATGATTATACTGTATACACTTGTGGACATTATCTTTGGGCAACATATATAATAAAATACTCAATTTTCACTGGGTGGGGGAAACTGATGGACACCGGTTGATGTCATATTTATAATGGTATCTGAAGTGTCGTGTGGGGCGCGTAATGATAAGTCCCCGGATGCAGTAGCCTGTACTCTTGAGCATAGTCCCTAGCTGAGATGGGACCCACTATAAATATGAGCCATCAGATTTATCAGTTTCCAAATAATAACTCATCTTATTCATAAGTGGATGTATGTGTGCCGGTTAGCACATACAAAAGCATGTGAATCGGATGAATAACATAAAACAACCAAACAGTAGTAATGTTAGGAACGTGTGATATTTGGTCTCTCCTTTGTTCGAGTCCTGATACTCACATATCAGACTCGGGTAAGTTCTACAGAGTGCGAACTCTAGTATGGACTATCAGTGATGTGAGACACTGGTAGGGAGGCGATTAAAATATCAGATGGTACTGACTATTATTGCTGGATTAATTAAAATGCTATACTTTTATATTCTCCAGTTCCAGTATTATGTTCTGAGTTGACACCATGCATTATGACATGATATATGTGGCACAAGGATTATTACTGACACACCTTAGTTCTGTTACCCTGAGGGCAACTCAAGTTGTATGAACTCAGATGATGGTGACACTGTATATGTGGTATATAGATAAGGGTTTCCTTGTTTGGATTATCCCCTTGACGTATCACTCCATGAATCCATAATCTGAGCTTATATAACTAGTTTTGCCCATGTTTATATTTATCGCGTGTTTAGTGCATTTATCACATGTTGCCATATTTTGTCGCATGATCATGTGTACCTATACTCTCCATACTGTTTTTCATGCATGTTTTCCGATTCAGATTTACTGATATACATGTATTTACTTGATCTCGGATTTACTGTCATTTTCATTATAATACTTGTCATTTCCTGTACCTGTATGCCTGGACCACATCACTTGATCATGTACACGTGTGCCTGTTATGCACGCCATCTGGCTTCATTCTTTGTACTCGCTGGGGTTGCTAACAACCCTGGATTCTCATGTCCAGATCCCGGAGTTTAGACCTTAGCCTTACTATACCTGATCAGAGTGGCGCAGCGGGAGCGTGGATTAGCGGTTGCCTGTCCAGACCCTCTTCCTTCCCGCCTTTTCTTGATCGGCTCGCGAGATTTTCATCTTGCTACTCGTGAGTACTTTTCAGTATTTCATATTGTGCATCCTGCTTTTGTGCTTCTTAGTGATCATATATTCTTCAGATATTATATCATGCCTTGTGATAACTGTGTACTGGTGTTATTATTGCTGGATTGTATATTACCACTGTGCTTCCGTACTCTGACTCCTGTCTGTATTGATGCTTAGCGTATATACGTTAGGGCATTTCCGACCTGCGTATATACGTCGCAGTAACGTCTCCGTACCCTCCGGATCGGGGCGTTACAGGGTGGTATCAGAGCCTAGGCTCTCACATCCTCGGTACAATGCATGAGTCGTGGTTATACAATCCAACTGCAAGTACAAAGTTATCTATTCCCTCTTGATCATCCTTTCCTTAATTCTTGGAATCTCTTCCATCCTTTTCCTTTTCCAGTTCCTTTCATTCTTATACCAACTCAAGATATGGATAAACTGGTAGGGTAGCAGCAAGACAGATGTGGTTCGCTATCATTATGTTCTGGTATTCTTTGACTCTGGTGCATCACCTGGTCTTATATTGGATGGTCCTTCAGCCTCGCATTCTATTCTTGTACTTATGGATATATCACGGGAAATCAGCACAACAAGTGGGGTAGTCATCACTTATATAATCAGACAGACCGTATCATTACCTGAGGAGTATCAGTATGGAACAGTATTCCGGATTCAGGGCTTCTGCCAGACAGAGTTATGGAGACAGCCTTCGGGACTCGTTTCGATTATTGTGATTCTTGATCGTGTTCTCAGAGCCACCAATTTCTGACAGTTTTTATTGATTTGGTGGACAACGGACCCCGCTAGCCTCACCAAGTGATTGGTTAAAAACAAGGTACAAGAAGTTAATTGCACAAGAACTAGGTATAAAAGAGATGGTTCAAGGTTTAGAGTTCACCTTTGGTTCTTGTTCACTTTGAATATGTAATTGATATACCTTGTTCCAATCTTCGCTATAGCATATAGCTATACCGAGTCGAACCACAAGGAGAGCTAGCGTAGAAGCGTTACGATACTCGTGAGAAAAAGAAAACGAGAATTCTTCTCTTGCTTAAAAGAATGAATAAAACACAAAGAAAGGAATTGAAGAGTGTATGGATATGTTCATGGTGGTAAGTGAAAAGAAATCAAGAAGAGGTTTGTTGTATTCACACTAAAAGAAAAGAAAACTTTAGAAAACTTGAATGAAAGAAAACCATGACTAGCTAACCTTAACTACCTTGCCAAAACATACTAAACTCCTTGATAGTGATGCATGCCTCATGTTGATTCATTGGCATGGATATGTCTTGCTTGTTGGTCTAATTACTTTCTCACTTGGATGATGGGGATTCATTCTTGGACTTGTCTTGTAGCCTCCATAGATGGTCATCGGCCTACAAATTAGACTTTCAATAATGGAAACAAAAGAGCTACACTCAAGGGATGCTAATGAATAGGCATACAACATTCAAGAATCGACATAATGAAGTTGTACAACAAATAGCATATTGGTGATCCATCTCCATGTTCCATCAAGGCACTAGTTCAAAGACTAGGCTCCAAGTGAGGCACACATGAATCATATGGAGAATTACAACAAGATACTTGCCAAGAAATGAAAAGAAACCCATCGGAGAAGAGAAAACCATACAAATTGCAAGATGAAGTAAAGCAATCACCCATGAGTTAGATGTTAGCAAGGTAGTGGTTAGCTAGTACATGGATAAAGAATTAGCTACACATCATTACAAAAGAAAAGCTAAACATGAATTAAATTGCAAGAAAGTAAACAAAGCAAGTAAGGAAAGAAATCAAACTAGAATCAAGCTCAAGTAGAGAAGTAGAGAATGGATCAATCCTTGTATAGCTCCAAGTTGTCACTCCTTGATGATACAAGCTCTCTCTCTCATACAACTCTCTCTTGCAATGAAATCTAGGGAGAAGAAGATCATAGAGAGCTAAAAAACCCTAAACAAAACCTAGCAAAATACAAAACTATTCACTAATCTCTCTCTCTTCTCTGATCAGTTTTTGCTCGCAGGTGAAGGTGGACTATTTATAGCACCCAGGTGAAGGATCCAGAAGCAAGGTTGTTGGCGCAAAATCCGAGGTCATAACGACCTAGATTTGCCGCGGATTGCCGCGGATCTGCCCCCAGATCTGGGCCGTTGGCTCGGATCTTTCTGTTGGGATCAGTTTGTTAGGTGGTTATCCACGTGGCATATCTAGAATTTTCGTTTGTTGGGCGGATCTTTCTGGATCTGGATTTGAATTTGGCTTTATCCTTTAAGCTTGGATTAATCACTTAATTAGTGTTAATTAAGTGATTATTTGGAAATCTCTCCATTAAGTGTGTACCTGCAAATATGTAGAGAAGAGGAGTAAAAATCACATATTTATTTGTAATATGCATGGGGATTATGATGTAAAATATGCAATATTGTGTACTAATCACCAAGCGAGGGTTGTGTTCTAGTCACCCGTGAACCTAACCAGGTGTGGGCTTCGCTGCACCCTGGTGCTTAGCATTTAGCGTTGTGTTACGCGCTGGCTTCGCTGCGTGAGCTCCGCCAAGTGCGAGCCTCGCAGAGCGTTAGCTCCGCTGCACCCTAATGCTTAACGCCTGAGATGTGTTACGCGATGGCCTTACCTAGGCTTGGTTCCGTCCGTGGCTAGTCCTTCAGTGCTTAGCACTCTAGCCGTTTCTCGGACTTCTTCCGCCTTGCATGTTTTCATGGATCCGATGTACAGGGTTTTCTCACTATATCTGAGCTATTGCCGTGATCCGTATGAACGATCCATTCGGCCAACCTTGTAGAGATTGAGTATTCTTTAATGTTTCATGTGCAGTCGGGTTGTCATTCAGAAGTTAGTATTCAGAATTCTTTGTGGTTATTCTATATTCTCGGTTATGTCTTTCAGAGATAGCAATGCCCAGTATTCAGGAATTCTTAATTATCGGTCTTCTTTATTCATGCTCAGTAATATCCGGGTTTTATTTATCTTCGGTATTCTGGAGAAATAGTGTGTATGCAGTATCGGTAATTCTACTATGGATTCTTTGTCAAGGACAGCTTCATGCCATGCGGGACTTTATATTATATTATGAATTTCTATGGATTTTTAGAGATTTTATATTATGGATTTCAGCACTATAGATTTCTAGGGATTCTATCAGCTTTGCTTCGCAGTCCGAAAGAGCGGATATCAGGTCGGTATTATTATGGCACCGTCAGAGGATATATATGGCAGTAGTGCAGAGATGTCTCAGTCCTGGGTTTATCATTCAGCCAATTGGTGGGAATTATCCTCAGTTACTCATATCTTGATTGGTATAAATCCTCATTCCTATTCCTTCTGTGTTCATTTTCCCCTTATCAAAATTTCGAGGACGAAATTTTTGTAAGGTGGATGGAATGTAACACCCCGTTCCTGGAATACGTACGTAGATACGTATTCTGATTTTTCTAACATATTTTTTTGATTTATCTTGTATTTGTTTCTGTTTTATGATTATTGGTGTGATTGCGTTATATTGGATTTGGATTCGTGACTCGGAGTCAGCCCTAGTCTGAACCGGGGACCCGAACCTAGTGCATTGCTCGAATTGGCATTTCTGGTAATCTGATTTGACCAATTTTAGTTTTAAATATCGTTTTCCAATATTTTAAATTTTTCGTTATTTTCTGGAATTTTTCAGAATTATTTACAAAATCTCCAAAACCGGTGTCAGTCGGCATCGCTGACCGATTCCCGGATTTTTAGTTTTCAAATGGGTTTAAATTTTTAGAAACGGCTTTCACAATACTTCTTAGAACTTTATTTTCTATCTAAATACATTTTTTGGGATTTTTCTAAATTTATCAAAATTTGACCGATTTTGGTGTCGGTCAGTATTGCCGAAAGATTTCAAGATTTTTAATTTAAAAACTACATCGAATTTCTCAAATCTGATTTCACACCTATTTTAGAATAATATTTGCTATTTTTGAGAATTTTTCGGTACGTTTCTAAAACAGTCAAATTTTTACCTTATTTAAATAATAATATTTTTACCGGCGATTTCTTTTCTGGCTTTTCCATCCTCTACTCTCCTACTTTATACCACCAGAAATTATAACAAATAAAATAGATAATAATAAAATTTTTAAACATTTTATTTTCTTTTTCTTATATTTTTTCCAATTTTCCTTGTTTTTATTTCTTTTCATTTATTCACCTTGATAACTCCCCCCTTGATTAACGGCCTAATCCACGCCGTTGTCGCCCACCGCCGCCCGCAGCCCCCCGACAGCCATGGACTGCCGCAGCCCTACCACCATCCCCTAAACCATCAACCCATTCCTCCCATTCTCTATTAAACCAATTCATTCTCCATTCAACACAAAAATCCAAATCAAAATCAAAAGAAAATCAACCAAACTTCATCTTCCTCCTCACAACTCCACTCACGCACCCACTCTCGGCCGCCGCCTCCACCTTCACCACCACCACCTCCGGCCACTTCTAAAACACCCAAACAACTCCCCAACAACTCCTCTTCATAACACCACCTCATTCCACCACCAACAACCACCCACCACCTCCAATTTCTCCAAAACCCATCTCCATTACCACAACTCCATCTCCAAAATTCTCCATCACCACTACCAAATTCTCCATTCTAATCAACCTAACAGCACCTCCTCCTCCTTCTCTACCTCCCCACAACTTCCAATCATCACCACAACCACCACAACAACCACCACCACCATCTTCCACCACCACCAAAACAACCCAACAACACAACATCAACAACAAAGCAACTCCTCCTCCTCCCCCCACCCCGCGCGCGCGCCCTGCTCGCCGCCGCCGCCGCCGCCGCGTCGGCCGGCCACCGCCGGCGGTGGGGGCCGAAGCCCCTCCCTCCTCCTCCATTTTTCTTTTCCTTTCTTTCTTTCTTCTTTTCTTTCTTTCCTTTTTCTATTCATTTCTTCCCTTAATACAACTATACTTTCTCTCCTTCCAAAAATACCCCTCACCATTCCCTCAAACTACTTCCCCCATATTTACATCAATACCCTCCTCCATTTAATTCCAAACTAATTTCAAAATACACCATATTTTCTCTCTTTCCTACAATCTTCTCTCTCCTCTCTCTCTCTCTCTCTCTCATTCTCTCTCTAATATTTTTATAAATATTTATAAATGTATATTTTATGTACGGGCTAGTAGGTTCTCGTGCGGGTCGTCGATTTTCTGGACTTTTGACCGTATTTCACCCCGTTTTCAGGCGAGTGCTTATTATTAATTTAAAAATAATTACCCTTGTATTTATAATATGATATTGACATGTGGATGTTTTAATATGCCTAATACTTGCTATGATAATTTTTAGTACATGACTCCATGCTATATTTAACACCGGTATTTGTCACGCTATACTTGACCCGGTATTTGCCATGCTATATTTGACCCGGTATTTGCCATGCTATATTTGACCCGGTGTTTGCCATGCTATATTTGACCCAGTGTTTGCCATGCTATATTTGTCCTGGTGTTTGCCATGTTATATTTAATACCGATAATTGCCATGCTATATTTAATACCGATAATTGCCATACCATATTTAATATCGTTAGTTGCCATGCTATAGTAATACCGTTAATTGCCATGCTATATTTAACACCGTTAATTGTCATGCTATATTTGACACTTGATATGTGACACCGGTATATGACATGCTATATTTACCACCTGATATATATATATATATATATATATATATATATATATATATATATATATATATATATATATATATATATATATATATATATAATATATATATATATATATATATATATATATATATATATATATATATATATATATATATATATATATATATAACAACTGATACCTGACACCTGGCATCTGTATTACCTGGCATATTCATGATTATTATGTGACCAGACATCTGGCACTCCTGTATCTCCTGTACTCCTGTATCTCCTGAGCTCCTGTACTCCTGAATCCCTGAAATAGGGAGGCTCCTGACATTACTCCTGATATTATACTCCTGATATTATACTCCTATTAACTCCTGTAGTTGGATAATCATGATTATACTGTATACACTTGTGGACATTATCTTTGGGCAACATATATAATAAAATACTCAACTTTCACTGGGTGGGGGAAACTGATGGACACCGGTTGATGTCATATTTATAATGGTATCTGAAGTGTCGTGTGGGGCGCGTAATGATAAGTCCCCGGAAGCAGTAGCCTGAATCTGAAGTGTCGTGTGGGGCGCGTAATGATAAGTCCCCGGAAGCAGTAGCCTGTACTCCTGAGCATAGTCCCTAGCTGAGATGGGACCCACTATAAATATGAGCCATCAGATTTATCAGTTTCCAAATAATAACTCATCTTATTCATAAGTGGATGTATGTGTGCCGGTTAGCACATACAAAAGCATATGAATCGGATGAATAACATAAAACAACCAAACAGTAGTAATGTTAGGAACGTGTGATATTTGGTCTCTCCTTTGTTCGAGTCCTGATACTCACATATCAGACTCGGGTAAGTTCTACAGAGTGCGAACTCTAGTATGGACTATCAGTGATGTGAGACACTGGTAGGGAGGCGATTAAAATATCAGATGGTACTGACTATTATTGCTGGATTAATTAAAATGCTATACTTTTATATTCTCCAGTTCCAGTATTATGTTCTGAGTTGACACCATGCATTATGACATGATATATGTGGCACAAGGATTATTACTGACACACCTTAGTTCTGTTACCCTGAGGGCAACTCAAGTTGTATGAACTCAGATGATGGTGACACTGTATATGTGGTATATAGATAAGGGTTTCCTTGTTTGGATTATCCCCTTGACGTATCACTCCATGAATCCATAATCTGAGCTTATATAACTAGTTTTGCCCATGTTTATATTTATCGCGTGTTTAGTGCATTTATCACATGTTGCCATATTTTGTCGCATGATCATGTGTACCTATACTCTCCATACCGTTTTTCATGCATGTTTTCCGATTCAGATTTACTGATATACATGTATTTACTTGATCTCGGATTTACTGTCATTTCATTATAATACTTGTCATTTCCTGTACCTGTATGCCTGGACCACATCACTTGATCATGTACACGTGTGCCTGTTATGCACGCCATCTGGCTTCATTCTTTGTACTCGCTGGGGTTGCTAACAACCCTGGATTCTCATGTCCAGATCCCGGAGTTTAGACCTTAGCCTTACTATACCTGATCAGAGTGGCGCAGCGGGAGCGTGGATTAGCGGTTGCCTGTCCAGACCCTCTTCCTTCCCGCCTTTTCTTGATCGGCTCGCGAGATTTTCATCTTGCTACTCGTGAGTACTTTTCAGTATTTCATATTGTGCATCCTGTTTTTGTGCTTCTTAGTGATCATATATTCTTCAGATATTATATCATGCCTTGTGATAACTGTGTACTGGTGTTATTATTGCTGGATTGTATATTACCACTGTGCTTCCGTACTCTGACTCCTGTCTGTATTGATGCTTAGCGTATATACGTTAGGGTATTTCCGACCTGCGTATATACGTCGCAGTAACGTCTCCGTACCCTCCGGATCGGGGCGTTACAGTTAGCTACACAAATACAATCCCACACATACAAACAAACAACATCACAACCACAAACACAAAGAGTACTCGCACAAGCAAATTAGGTACTCTCAATAACAAACAACAGCACTCGCCCAAACAACAATACAAAAAATATGCATCCATACAAACAGGTACTCGCCCATAAGCGGAGAAAAGTACTCGTCTAAGACTAGAACATGACGAACAATCTGGGAATCTCCGAGGAACGCCTATGGCGTTAACGCACAAAGTGCGCAGAAAAGAGAGGAGAGAGAAATAGAATATAGAAGAAAGAAAGAGAGAGGGTGCGACTAGGGAGGAGAGAGAAGTGAGAGAAAGAGAAGGAGAGAGGGAAAAGAAATAGAGAGAATCAATAGAGAGAACTAGAACCACAGAGAGATATCAAAGAGAGAGAGGGAGGAAAGTGGTGGAAAGGGTGGCCTGAGTTGGGAGGAGGGGCCCGCTGGGGTTGACCGGAGGCCGACCAGAGCTGGGTGATGCTGGGAGGTAAAAGAGAGAAAGAAGGGAGGAGATGGTGGTTGGATGATGGTTTAGAGATGGTGGAGGAAGAGATTGGGGTGTTGGAGTGGTGGTGGTGGTTGTGGGGAGGCCAGCTGGCTAGGGGAGGTAGTGGCCAGCCAATGGCTTGGCCGGTGGTGGTTCATCGCCAGCAGGGTACCTGGCTTTGGGATGAATACTTCTTGTATCAAGAGTATTACGACATAATATAAAGTCAAGTCGGGTTCCAAAAGCCGCATGCGAGGGATAAGCGAGTACCAGGAGGCCGAGAGGGAGGCCAAAAAGGAAGCCAGGAAAGAGACTGACAGAATAGAGGCAGCTTCAGGATCGGGGTATGGAGCAGGAGTTGCAGAGGAACACCCCATTCGGAGGACTCGGCATGCTCTGCCCAAGCGTCCTCGAGCCTCTACTTCCCAAGGCGAGCCCAGCCCGAAGAAGGTAAGAAAAGGATCTGAGGCTGCAGTTTCAGCCCAGATACCTGAAATAATTTCTCCTAGTATTGAGAAGCAAGAGGAGGAAGAAGAAGACGACGAGGTAATCCCGGCTTTTCGTCCCCAAGGTTTGCGTAACAGGGGCCATGTAGTCTTGGCAGAGGTAGAGTCTGCAGGCCAATCCACCGTAGCTGAAGGGGCTGTGGTTGCGGAACAACCTAAAGAAGTGACGGAGAGGGCCGAAGTTGAAATTCTATCTCAATCAGGAATTTCAATTCGGCCGGCAGCTTCTTCGGCCCAAGAAAAGAGGGATGGAGGCACAACAACCGGGGTCTCCCAGTATTTTGATGCCTACCTCCCGGGTTGTGGAGCCCAGCCCTATCACCAGGGTTCTCAGTGGCAAAGCCCCAATTACTGAGGCCTCTTTGGTTCAGGTGTCATCTTCGTCGTCTGAGGAGTACTACTACCATTCGGGATACGAAATTGACTTCGACGATGAACCCGCTCTTCCTGACACCAGCAAGTTTTTGTATATTTCAGAGGAAGAGATGCAGGTGTATGTTCCTGTAATGGTTCCGCCATCGGGAGAGGTCACCACTACCGAGGGTATTTCTTCTATCCCTCTTAATTATTTCCCTGTTAAGTTGGGCAAATATTTAACACTTAATTTGAATCTCTTCTATAGGAGTGGCTACCGGTGTTGAGGCTACGACCTCCTCTCATATTGAGGAGATGATCAAGGAGCTGACCCAGCCGAAGGGCCTTGAAGTTCCTGTTACTGGGATGATCCTTGAGGGTATAACCACCATGACCACGGAACCCTCATCCCAGAGCAGCCTGCCAAAGGATCTACTTGTTCGGATCCTCAAAGAGAACAAGGATTCTCCATATACTCTCATTCTCATGTTATTGCTAACATCAATATTATAATTGCAGAGAGTGCCGGGTTGGCTCAAATGGAGGAACTCGTGGTAAGCACTGGTGCAGAGGATAACACACTTCAAACTTTAACAGCTGAACCAAGTACTGTGGAGCTTGTCACTACGGTTGTTGCTTCAGAGGCTTCCACGTTGACAGTCCTGGAGGTGCCGGCCATGACCTCAGTGTTGATGGAACATGCTATTGGCTTCGTCTCTGAACCAAGTGAGATGGTCCCCGTCTCTACGGGCATTGTACGCACAATTATAGAAAGGAGGTCCGGGAGTGCACCAACAGAGCTAGCTCCAGCCATGGACATCATGGAAGAATTGGCACATCATATGGTACAATAATTCTTCACCTCCATGAGGTCCTGCATCGAATTAGTTCTTTCTGGGAGAAGTCCCTTCGAGTTTGCCCGAATGCTTCTTAAAAATCAGATTGAGAACATCTGACATACTGGAATCTTGGAGCAAGTTAGGGTATATCTGATGCTAGTCGAACAAGCTGGGGATATGCTTGAAGGAACTAAGGACCCTGGAGAAGGCTAGTCCGGTGGACGAGACTCGACTGATGCTGAATAAGCTCCTCACTACTCAAGAATGCGAGCGGAAGGAGATAGAGGAGAAGATAGTTGAGGAGGCCCGTCACCTCAATGACTTCCAAGCCAGCTATCAAAGATTGATTGATGACTCTAGGGAATCCGAGGTCGTTACCAAGAATGCAGAGCAAGTCATAACCACTGCTCGGGCAGCTATTGCCAAGGTGTAAGCCTTGATTCAGGTAAATGAGCAGAAGCTTGCTGCTGCTAGGAAAAGGCTGGAGAAGCTAGAGGTTGCTAAGAAGCAAATTAAAGAAGATCTTACTGCCCGTTCTTCCAAGCTGGAATGTCTTCAAGTACAGCCGGCCACGAAGAGATTCTTATCAGAGAAAGAATTAAGAGTTCAAACTTGGGCAGAAGTTGAGAAGGCACGCCAGTGCGAGATGTAGCGCCTACGGGACCGGATTTATTCTTTGGCTAAGCGGGATTAACCCTCCTCCTTTTGTATCTCCCTTTTTTTGTATTTCTATAACACTCTACTGATTAAATAAGAGAGTGTTTGTATCACTTTTATCATTTTTATATAAATAATAAAAGTTATCAAATTTTGTCTCATCTTTATTCCTTCTTTGTGTTTGAGAATCAGACGGACCCTTTGTTGCGTAGGAGAACGCAGCTCTCACAGACGCGGCTCTTGACCATTTGTGGAGACGCAGTCCTTAGCCTTTTGCTGAGACGTGGTTATGAGTTGTAGAGAATAAACTTAGGCAACACTGAGTTATGGGTGAGACACAACCCTTAATTATAGGGAAGCCGCGACTCTAATTTATTGAGAGGCGCGGCTCTGAATTGTCTGGACGACGGGCTCTGGATTATTGAGAGACATGACTCTGATTTGTTGAGAGAACGCAACTCTGATTTACTTAAAGGAGGCGACTCTGAATTGTTGAGAGACGCGAAACCCTGGATTGTTGAGAGACGCAGGCCCGCGCTCTTCAATTTCTTGGAAGGGACGCAACCCTTGGTTTTGTGGTCACGAAAAGGTGGACATCACCAGTAAGGTCTTGGATTCTCCCTTCACCAATCTTATTCAAAGAAGTGACAGCAATGAAAAACGCATGCTCTTAGATGACTTTCTGGTGGCGGAGCTTCCTATTAAGCGATGGATTACGGCCTTGTGAAGACCTTTGCACCAGTTGGTCGGGTGAAATCCGAATGCTTCCTTGCATTTTGACCTCAGAAACACCATTATTCTCAAGAGGAGAGGAAGTTGATCTGTTGTTCCTGGCCACAGTCAAGAAGACGAATTTTGTGTATCTTTAATGTTTCGAGGAGTGAGTGCAAACGTTCGGTGAGCAAGAGGGACTTCTTTGTACTTCTTTGTTGTAACACTCAATCTTATTCAATAAGAGAGCGTTTTGTATCACTTTCATATTTTTTATATCAATAAAAGTGACACTTTCCTACCTTCTTATTTGCCTTGACTTCCTTTTTGCATTAAAAATCAGACAAGTGAAAGCAATTATCTTTGATTTGCTAGTAACGTAACATTTTAACTTAGCAAGTCAAAGTTGAAAAATTCTATTTAAGGAATTTTAAAAAAATTACTGTCAGATGTGTGATATTAACTTGACAGAAGTGGAATAGGTTTTATGGACTTTTCAATCTATGATTGAGAATGACAAGTGAAGTTTTCACTCAGCGGAGGATTGTGACTTAGTCTTCATCAGAGGTTTAGTATTAACGTAATTAAGATTCAGCTGGGGATTGATGAGAACACTATTAAATGTGTGATATTAACCTAATAGTGATTTTAAGTGGACTTGCCATTTTATTGACGAGAATAACAAGTAAGAATAGACCCATCGGGGATCCAAGAATTTCTTTACCATCAGATATATGATATTAACTTAACAGGTTGGATTGAATCTTTTCAGAAGTGTGATATTAACTTGACAAGGATGTGAGCTAGAGGTGTGATGTTAACTTAGCTCCACAGGAATTTCAGTTTCGTTTGGGAAAAACTGAAAATACCTTTGTCATAAGTGTAGTGTTAAAATTGACAGTGGAGGTAATGGTAGAGGGGTAATTTTAAACTTAGCACTAATCATCTCGACTTTGATACAGAAGTTCGAGGGAAAATCATTGTCATCGGTGTATTGTTGAACTTAACAATGAACTGGATGCTAGAAGTGTGATGTTAAACTTAGCATCACTCGTCTCAGCTTCGATATGGAGGTCTGAGGAAAGTGACTGTCAGAGGTTTAATGTTAAACTTGGCAGCAACTTATTACTGTTAGAGATATGATATTAAACTTAAAAGTAATTTGTTAGATGTGAAGTGTTAACATGACAAGAGTTGTTCTACGATATGAACAATTTTGAGGACTTGCCATTCTATTGAGGAGAATTGACAAGTGAAATTTGGAATGTCAGAGGTGTAGTGTTAACTTGACAATTTTGAAGACTTGTGAATCCATGTAAAGGAGCGGCAAGTGAAAGTTCGTAGTCACTGGGGAGTATTGAAACTTTTCACTATTAGAGATGTGATGTTAACATAGCAGTGATTGAGCTTGTGGACCTACCATTCCATGGGAGGGAATTGATAGGGTATTTTGGTGGAAAATAGAATGAATTGTCAGAGATGTAATATTAACGTGACAAACATTGATTTTCTAGGGGCATAAAAGGTTTACTGTTAGAGGTGTAATGTTAACATAATACCGAAGAGATTTTGAGTGGGTATTTAGTGAAATTTTATCGTCAGAGGTTTAATGTTAACTTGACTGACTCCATTGGGATCGAGGAAAATGGCTTGCCAGAGGTTTACTGTTAACGTGACAAGTCTGTGCTTATTTCGCCAGGAAAATGGACACGGGTATTTTTGTGGTCCTACCATTCCGTGGGAGGGAATTAGTAAGAAATTTGGAGGGAAAAACTGGACCGAGTCCCTTAGGATTTTTAGCAAACCCTCAGCTATCAATGGATTTGGTATGCCTTTACCAACTATCGTTTGAGTTTGGCTAGTCATGCCATTTCCCTCAGCATGATGAGTTGTCGAAGACTTATGTTGGACTTAAAAGCCAACATTTTCCTCTATCCTTAACTTTTAGAGGTGTCGGATTTTGATACATAAACTGGAGAAGAGTAAAAAGGCTAAAACCGAAATTTCGTATTTTGTTTCTTCTTTGATGTTTACATCATGCATCATGATGTAACTATTGGCCCAGAGGCCTTCCACTCTAGTTTTGATGATGATTAACTCATGTAGTTATGTTTACTAATAATCTTGTGATTTTAAGTTTCAGATCATTTTGCAAGATATTAGTTGGTGATTAGCTTCAACAAGGAGTTTAGAGGCTTTTCATGGTGATTCCAGTGCCCGAGCATCAAGATCATACCTTTGCACTCGGTGGATCACGTTTGGGATCGAGTCGGCTTGAAGATTGAAGATCGTCAAGAAGACTTAGGTATCCTAGTTTTTAGTTTAGTGTGTTTAGATCCAGTTGTAAAGATAAAGATAGTTGATATGCTCAAATTCACAACACACACAAGTTTTATGTTTTTGGATATTGGTTTTCATGAATAGTAGATCAAAATAAGTTTACTTTGTTTTTATGTATATTAGATGTATTCTATATACATACATGCTTAGATGACTTATACAAACTTAGTTTGATATACCTATTCATGTGTTTTAGTGTTTTGGTATTTTTAACAAAACATTATTTTGGAATTAAAGACAAAAACTATGATATATATTTGTTTCTTGTATATTGGACTTATGTCCATATGCAACATGCCTAAAGTGTTTAAATATCATGTTTTTATATTTCAATAAGTTTTAGGAAAAATCAGATTTCCTATTGAAAAATCCAAGTTTGATAAAATACATTTTTTTGGTTTTTGGTAAAAATGATAAGACACAAAAATATTTTGGATTGCTTGATATTTGAGTTGAACTTTTTATCACATGTTTATATATCAATGCAAAATGTTAAAACTATTTTTGGGGATTTTTAGAAGATTTTTAAGTATTTATAAGAATATTTTTTAACAAGTTTTTCTGACCCAAACTGCTGCCTGCCAGGCTCTGGCGGTCAACCGGGACGGTCGATCGTGTTCCAGAGTCGGTCGACCGACGTGCACAGACTTGTGCACGTTGGCCAGGCACAGGGCACGGTCGACCGGACGGGTCGACCGGCCAGAGAGCTTTGCTCTCTGTTTTTGGGCGGTCGGCCGGGTCGGTCGACCGGGATGCCCAACGGTCATATTTATGACCGTTGGCGGTCGACCGGGCCGGTCGACCGCAAGCCTGTCAGGCTGACAGATCAGCCTAACGGCTAGTTTTCTGTTTGGCCTATATAAACCCCATTTCTTTGGGATTTTGGCTAAGGTTTTCAAGAGCAAAAATTTTCCTATTCTCTGGTTTTAAAATAAGTTTTTAAAGTGTTTTAGAGCCTCAAAGATTTCATCTTTATTGTTTTTCAAGGGTTTTGAAAAATCAAAGAAAACTAGGTTTTTGGATATTGTTTTGGATTTTCAATTCTATCATCTACAAGAGATTTCCCAAGTAGTTTTTCTTTGTTATTTGCTTTCCAAAAACACCTTGATATCCACTTGAGCTATATCTCCTATCCTAATCTATTTAGGATCTTTTGTTTGTGAAAAAAAGGGAAGGTATTTGTGGTTGAGATAGACCACCAAGTTGTAAACCCTCATTTGTTGGTTGCTCCCTCTTTGGTAGAGGTTGAGGTTGTGTAATTGGGTTGTTGGTTTGCTCCCTCTTTGGTAGAGGTGGAGATTGGTGTTTGCTCCCTCTTGTGTGAGGTGGAGCTTGGTGGTTTGTATCCCTCTTCGGTAGAGGTGATTGTGGTTGTTTGGCTACGGGCCTACCCCTCGGTTGTGAGGCGGTGTTTGAGAGAGGAGTTCGGTACTCCTTGTGTTGTAACAAATCCTCTTCGGTGGAGGTTCCCTCGGTGGGAGTATAGTGGATTAGAAATCCTTCTCGGTGAAGGCGGGGACGTAGAGCTAGGGGCTCGAACCTCGGAACATATCCTTGTGTTTGCGTTTGATCCACTTGTCTCTCTAACTCTCTCTTTACTTTGTGCAAAGCATTATTCATATTGTCATATCATTCATTGCTTGTGTTGTGCCTTGCATATTTCATATTGTTCATCTTTATATGCTTGGCTTGCTTGTGTGTGTGCCTCACTTATACTTAACCACAAGAGCTTTATATAGCACCTCAACCCTTATCTAGGGGAATCAAGAGGAGTTAGTCCAGAACCCTTCACGGGGAATTGGGCTACACTTGTTGGTTGTATTAAGTTTGTGAAAATTTGTCTTAGCTTCCGCATTTAGTTTCTAGATTAGCCATATCACCTATTCACCCCCCTCTAGGTGGTTTTCAGTAACCACTGTTCGGTGGCTCGATAATGATTGACTGTAATGTGATCCATTGAAGAAGAAAGAAGCTTTTTATTGGCACTCTTCCAAACATCTTGGATCTTAAAGATTTGATCAGAGGTGTAATGTTAATCTGATCATGAGAAGAATCCTGTCAAGGATAGTACTTCTTTAATAATCTGTCGTTGATCGGCATCATGAGCGTATTACTATCTGAGGTTATAAGGCGGTATGCTCCATTCGAGTAGGCCGACTCCACTATAAATTATCCTTCCCATTTGGGCTGAAATTTTCCTTTGGTCTTATGCGTCATCACTATGGGTCTTCTGATAGCTAAGACAAGGTCATCTTTCTTGAAAGTCCGCTCCTTGACTTTCTTGTTGAAGGCAATAGTAATTCGAGCTTGATAGAGCTCGATTTACTGTTGAGCTTGCAAGCGTTTATCGTCCAAAGCTTCTAGCTCTTGGAGTCGCAGTCGATGCTTCTTTTCATTTGTCATCTCCGTTGTTAAGGCAACGCGTAGAGATGAGATATGAATTTCTAGTGGGAGTACTTCACACCCATGTACCAAAGAGAACGGTGTAGCTTTCTTCAGGGTTCTCACTGTTGTGCGATAAGCCCATAAGCATTCACCTAACTTATCATCCCAGTCACGTTGGCTTTTCGAGACGAATTTCATGAGAAGTTTCCCAATGGTCTTTTTGAAAGCTTCTACAAGACCATTAGCGGCTAGATAATATGTCGTTGAAGACACACTTTGGATCCTGAACTTGTTGCAGAATCTTTGGAATGCTTGGCTGACGAACTGAGGCCCATTATCACGAAAGATCCGTCGTGGCACGCCAAAGTGGTATACCACGTGATGTTTAATGAACTTGATCACATCAGATGTCTTTACCTCCCTCAAGGGGATAGCTTCAGCCCATTTGGAGAAATAATCAATTATGGCTAAGATAAACCGATGTCCTTTGGATGAAGGTGGGCTGATAGGACCAACCACGTCCATTCCCCACATGTCAAATGGCCAGGACGAAGTTGTAAGATGAAGATGTCCTGGTGCCTGGTGAATGAAGTCACCATGAATCTAACAGGCATGGCATCGCTTAGCGTAAGCGATGGAATCAGGGATCATCTTTGGCCAATAATATCCCAGTCTTCGGAGTCGATTTCTAAGTTTTGGACTGAGCTGGTGAGCTCCACACATACCGTCATGAGCTTCTTTGAGTGCCTCATGTGCCTCTTCATGTGACAGGCAACAGAGGAGGATTCCATCATGTGATCGATGATACAGTGTTCGCGTGATCATATTGTAATAGGATCGAGAGGCCTTCCTTTTAATGGCAGCCACCTCTTTAAGGTCATCAGGCAAAGTGTCGTATAATGCATAGTTGATATACGAGAATCGCCAATCCCTGAGCTCTGGACCTACTGAGTCTCTAGAGCTTCTTTGACTTGAAGTTTTCCTGTTGGCTTTTGTGTTCTTCGAGGACGAATCTTGGACAGTACAAGTCATGCCTGTAGACGAGTACTTTCTCTGCCGCTCCAGCTGGAAGAGCAAAGGAAGCAACGAGAGATACCAGTACATCTGTATGCGCATTTTGCTGGCAAGGTACATGGTCGATGTAGAAGTTTTTGAACCTCTCTCCATGTGGATAGTTGCGTTATGATAGGATACCAAATCTTCATATCTGACTTCGTACTCCCCGCGAATCTGGTTAATGGGGAGCTTTGAATCACCGTATGCTTCGAGATTTTTAAGCCAATCTCATCGGCGATTTGTATCCCGATCAAGAGAACATTGTATTCTGCTATAATTTTGGAACATGACTCAATTAATGAGAATGCATGAGGGATTACGTAGTTCTTGTTGGCCCAGAGGCCTTCCACTCTAGTTTTGATGATGATTAACTCATGTAGTTATGTTTACTAATAATCTTGTGATGTTTAGTTTCAGATCTCTAACCAAGATATTAGTAGGTGATTAGCTTTAACAAAGGTGTTTTGGAGCTTTTCACATGGTGATTCAAGAGCCCGAGCGTAAATGTTCATACCTAGCACTCGTTGGAGTCAAGCTCGGTGGATCACGTTTGGATCGAGTCGACTTGGAGACGACGCTTTACAAGAAGACCTCGGTACATAGTTTAGTTTTTATTTTAGATCCATTTGTAAAGATTAGATAGTGTGGTATGCTCAAGTTCACAACACACACACACTTGTTTAAGTTTCATGTTTTGGTTTTCGGTTTAACCGATCTTGGTTTTCATGAATAGATAGCATCAAAACAAGTTTACATGGTTTTATGTATATTAGATTTGTTCTATATACATGTATGCTTCAACTATTTAAACAAACTTAGTTGATAGTCTATTTGATGAGTTTGGAGTTTTGGTATTTTAACAAAACTTATTTTTGATTCTTAAGTCAAAAACATTGATATATATCTTTCATATATATTGGATTATATCCATATACTACATGCCTAAAAGTTGTTTCAAATATCATGTTTTTGTATTTGGATGAGTTTTGGACAAAACGAATTTTCAATTCAAAAATCCAAGTTTTGGAAAATACGGATTTTGGTTTTCGGCAAAATTTCAAGGACACAAAAATGGTTCAAATTGTTTGAAATATGTGTTGAATTTTTTCACACATGTTTGTATATCAAAGTATTATACTGAAACTATTTTTGTGAATTTTTTGAGATTTTATGGGATTTATATAGATAATAAAAACCTAGTTTTCAAATCCCTTTAACAGCCCTGCCAGGCTCTGGCGGTCGACCGGACCGGTCGACCGGAACGGTCACCGAACGGTCAACGGATGTGCACAAGACGTGTGCACAAGGCCATATCAGTTGGCCGGTCGACCGACTGAAGGCAACCCATTCTCGGTGCCCGGTCGACCGGGCTGTCGAAGACCGGGCGTCGACCGGCCAGAGAGCCGTTGCTCTCTGGTTCAGGGCCCTCGATCGCGGGCGGTCGAGTCGACCGGAAGGCTCAACGGTCACTTTTTTGACCGTTGGCCGGTCGACCGGAAGGTCAAAACTGACCTTTCTGCCAGCCAACGGGCAGATTTGTTTGAGCCTATTTATACCCCATCTTTGGCCAGTTTTGATTAAGATTTTCAAGGAGAAAAATTTCACTCTCTTTAGTGTTTTCAGCAAAAAGTTTTGTGTTCAAATTCTCATTCTTCATTTGTTTTTAAAGTGTTTTTTGTAACGCCCCGATCCCGGCTACGGTGGACGTCACTGCAACGTATATACGTAAGTCCGAATTACCTTCCCGTATATACGCTAAGCATCAGTACAGACAAGAATCAGAGTACTGAGGAGTAAGTGGTGCATTATACATTCCAACACATATGGTACAATTACACAGTTATCATCAGAAGTGATCACAATATTACATGAATATCATATCACGAGTATGCGCAAATGCGGGAATAACAAAAGATATACATGTGTGGACAACATAAAAGATACATGTATATGAACAGTACAAAAGAGTGCTCACGAGGTAACTGGAGAACCACGCTATCCGCTGGCGCTACTCTGATCAGCAACGGAGGAATCCATACGCTCCAATACCTGGACATAAGAATCCAGGGGAGTCAGTGAAACTCCCCAGGCGAGTATGATATAATGCCAGGTGGCGAGTCAGGAGGAGGCACAAATGTCAAGTACAGAAGATAGGAGGGTTAGAACATAAGTGAAAACATATATGAACGGTATAACATAAAATCCATGAAACAGGAAATCCAAGATAAAACTGATCATAAGCAAAAGTGATTGTATACGCTTAGGTCACGGTCCCATGAGACTATACATCGAAGGATATATCCAAACAAGGAAACCCCATCTATAGACTTCACTATTCTCATGCCACAGAAATCCAAGCGTATAGAATCAGAGTTGGCAAATCATATGAAAGTCAAACAGGAATACAAAACAGGAATCATGACATGTATAGCAAGTGTAACAGGAATCATAACAGGTTTCTATTATTATTATTACTTGTCTGACCCATATTCTAGGTATGTGACCTGGTGTACGGCCAACCCACATACATCCATATATAAGCAAGCCAAGGTTGTTAACGGAAGTAGATGGAGAACTGATATCACTTCTTATAGTAGTTTCCATACACCTGGAACCAGTATTGGAGGCCCAAAGTCCCCCTAATCACATGTCTTCTGTGGAACTCATGGTTCCACTACCACAAGTCGTCAATATTTTATTCCATTACTATAAGCAAGGTATCATTCCGGCATCCATCACTTCCTCCCATTCCCATACAAGTTGTCCTTTTTTATGGTTTATTAACATAATTATCAGATTAAGGGAATGAACAATATCTTAACAGGTATACATAACAGTAATCAGTACATAACGGTAATCAGGTGTTACATCCCCTTTATCGTGATAATTATAAGAATCGGTGTATCATGCTTGGTATATAAAGATAGCATGACAAGTGGTGATATGTATCAAGTAACCAGTCAAGTCAGGAGATAGATGATAGTCTGGGTAAGTCATGGTACAACATACAGGTCTTGCCAAATAGTGGCATGTCAGGTAGTCAGATGATAACACAGTTACCAAGGTGATATACATATGTTAAAAGGAAACATGCAATTGACAAGTCTGAAGCAATGACAAGTCTGAAATAATAGCATGGCAATCATAGGAGAAACTCAGAAGTCAACGACCACGAAGGGTCGGCCACGCATAGTAAGAAAGCAGTAAAAGATATATGACATAAAGTATATGAAAACATGAAGCGAATCAATGAAATAAGAAGCAAGAAGGTAGCGAGTAAGAATACTCGCCCAAATCACCAAAACGCCGAAATATCCGGAATCCACGGAAGCTCGGGATGCGCCATAACCTGTGATATAAATATGTAGAATGAAGATGAGAGAGAAATAATGGAAGATGATGTGTGTCAAGAGACAAGTCAAGTAATACCTATAGGTGATGTAAGTCTAGAGGGTAAGGTTCAGGTTCAAGAAGGGAATCAATTATAACAGATAGGCAAGGTTAGTCGTCTAGGTGGAATAGGTGGTCGACTAATAAAGAAGTTGGTCGACTAGGAGAAATGGGGTAGTCGACTAATAGTGGTCCTAAGTCGTCTAACAGTCAGGTCAAGTTGACTAAAACTGGGTTCTAGAGAGTTAGGATTTTTCCACAGGAGAAGCAGATTTTGGCCCAAAACAGACTAACGGTCGACTGGGGTCAATGGCGGTCGACTTCCGGTCGACTGCGATCGACCGGAGACACAACTAACGGTCGCCTGTCGGTCGACTGCCGGTCGACCGATACAGGGCCGTGAGCTCCAGGTTTTCTACCGGTCGACTGGTTGGTGAACCGGTCGACCGCCCTACTCAAAACTGTGCACGTTTGTGCACATCGGTCGACTGCCCCCCTTGGGCCGGTCGACCGAAGTTCTGAAAAATGCTGCTGTTAGGTCAAAAATCAGATTTTGTGTGGTTGTGTGTGATGATCTAAAAATATGATTTGATGACATGTGAACACAAGATATGAAGATACAAGTACACTAGGAATTGATTAAGTCTTGGTGAGTAAAAATACTCACGTAGATCGGCTAAGTGAAGCTTGAAGAGATCGTGGTCGGAAATTATCCAAGGCGATATCTCCGATGAAGAAGGAGACGATCCCCAATCCAAGGTTGTAGTTGAGGTGGAGATGAGGACCTAGGTAATGTTTTGGAAGTAGGTATTTGAGGTTGAGATGGAGGAGGAACTAGTGAAGGCTTCTCTTTTGTGAAGAGAAGAGAAAAAGAAAGTGAAATGAAAAGGATTGGTATTTATAGATTTTGGAATTTGTGAAGGAGGTGCAATTAAATAATTGTGAGGGGCTTAATTGCAAAGAGGAGGGTGAGGTGTTCTCCTTGGCCAATAGGAGCTTGCCATGGAGATGGTGAGGTGGAGATATTGTGTGGTGGAGAATGATGGAAGTGTGTGGAAGGTGATGAGGTGGAGAAACTTAGGGTGGAAGTAAAGGAGTTTGTGGTGGAGGTTAAAGGGAATAAAGGAAAAAGGAAAAAGAAAAGGAAAAGAAATGAAATGAGAAGATATTTTCTGATCTCCAAAAATGAAAATATCAGAAACACAGATTCCCGGGATTGAGTCGTGGTGGATGCGGAAATCTTTCGGGAAAATACCGGATACGTCCCGAAATCAAGTATCTCGGAACGACCCGAAATAAACATCAAAAATCCATAATATTATATTAAGAATAATAGTGAAATCCTTTTTAAGAAATACTTTACAGTTTTAAAGATAAAAATCCCGGAATCAGTTACCTACCGACTCCGAAAGAATTTTCATAAAATCATAAAATCCTCAGAAAAAGAATGTAGGTAGAAAATGTGATTCTAAGGATTAAAGTCTAAAGGACCATCTAGAAATTCCTAGCTGTGTGTGAATTAAAAATCCTGGAATCGGTTATCTACCGACTCCGGTGGAATATCCATAAATTCGTAAAATCTTTAGAAAAAGGATTTAGGTAGGAAATATTACTCTAAGAAGAATCGTCTAAAGACTCTTCGAGAAATTCAAGTGGTTTGTGAATTAAAAATCCGGGAAGCGGTCAGCGACACTGGCCGACACCGGTTTTGAAGAAATTCATTTTAATTCAGGAAAAATCTAGAAAATCATAGAAAATCTAATATATTGGAAAATAATATTTGAGACTGAAAACGGTCAAATCTGATTACCAGAATATCCAAATCGAGTATACTTTAGGATCGGGCCCTCGGTTCAGACTAGGGCTGACTCCAAGACCACGAATCCAAATCCAAGACAAAACAATCATATAAGGAATTCATAATACAGTATTAAATACAGGAAACAAATCGAAAAAATACGACTGAAAATCTGAATACGCAACTAAGTACGTATTCCGGGAACGGGGTATTACAATCCACCCACCTTACAAAAATTGCGTCCTCGCAATTTCGTTAAGGGGTAAATTGAACACAAAGGGGACAAGGGCTGGAATAAAGGCTTCATAAAACCAAAACAGGGTAAGGATATGGAAAGGATCTAGGAATCAAAGGAAAGATAGTCAAGGAAGGATTAGAAATCAAAGGAAAGATGATCAAGAAATAGATAACTCTGCACTTGTAGTTGGAATGTATAACCAAGACTCATGTATTCCAGTTGCAAATCTCTTTACCATTGATTTGCCTTCTGGACGTACTGAGGAGGTTAGAGCCTAAGCTCTGATACCAACCTGTAACGCCCCGATCCCGGCGATACGGGGACGTCACTGCAACGTATATACGTAAGTCCGAATTACCTTCCCGTATATACGCTAAGCATCAGTACAGACAAGAATCAGAGTACGGAAGTAAGTGGTGCATTATACATTCCAACACATGGTACAATTACACAGTTATCATCAGAAGTGATCACAATATTACATGAATATCATATCACGAGTATGCGCAAATGCGGGAATACAAAAGATATACATGTGTGGACAACATAAAAGATACATGTATATGAACAGTACAAAAGAGTGCTCACGAGGTAACTGGAGAACCACGCTACCGCTGCGCTACTCTGATCAGCAACGGAGGAATCCATACGCTCCAATACCTGGACATAAGAATCCAGGGGAGTCAGTGAAACTCCCCAGGCGAGTATGATATAATGCCAGGTGGCGAGTCAGGAGGAGCACAAATGTCAAGTACAGAAGATAGGAGGGTTAGAACATAAGTGAAACATATATGAACGGTATAACATAAAATCCATGAAACAGGAAAATCCAAGATAAAACTGATCATAAGCAAAAGTGATTGTATACGCTTAGGTCACGGTCCCATGAGACTAATACATCGAAGGAATAATCCAAACAAGGAAACCCTCATCTATATACTTCTATCTCATGCCACAGAAATCCAAGCGTATAGAATCAGAGTTGCAAATCATATGAAAGTCAAACAGGAATACAAAACAGGAATCATGACATGTATAGCAAGTGTAACAGGAATCATAACAGGTTTCTATTATTATTATTACTTGTCTGACCCATATATCTAGGTATGTGACCTGGTGTACGGCCAACCCACATACATCCATATATAAGCAAGCCAAGGTTGTTAACGGAAGTAGATGGAGAACTGATATCACTTCTTATAGTAGTTTCCATACACCTGGAACCAGTATTGGAGGCCCAAAGTCCCCCTAATCACATGTCTTCTGTGGAACTCATGGTTCCACTACCACAAGTCGTCAATATTTTATTCCATTACTATAAGCAAGGTATCATTCCGGCATCCATCACTTCCTCCCATTCCCATACAAGTTGTCCTTTTTTATGGTTTATTAACATAATTATCAGATTAAGGGAATGAACAATATCTTAACAGGTATACATAACAGTAATCAGTACATAACGGTAATCAGGTGTTACATCCCCTTTATCGTGATAATTATAAGAATCGGTGTATCATGCTTGGTATATAAAGATAGCATGACAAGTGGTGATATGTATCAAGTAACCAGTCAAGTCAGGAGATAGATGATAGTCTGGGTAAGTCATGGTACAACATACAGGTCTTGCCAAATAGTGGCATGTCAGGTAGTCAGATGATAACACAGTTACCAAGGTGATATACATATGTTAAAAGGAAACATGCAATTGACAAGTCTGAAGCAATGACAAGTCTGAAATAATAGCATGGCAATCATAGGAGAAACTCAGAAGTCAACGACCACGAAGGGTCGGCCACGCATAGTAAGAAAGCAGTAAAAGATATATGACATAAAGTATATGAAAACATGAAGCGAATCAATGAAATAAGAAGCAAGAAGGTAGCGAGTAAGAATACTCGCCCAAATCACAAAACGCCGAAATATCCGGAATCCACGGAAGCTCGGGATGCGCCATAACCTGTGATATAAATATGTAGAATGAAGATGAGAGAGAAATAATGGAAGATGATGTGTGTCAAGAGACAAGTCAAGTAATACCTATAGGTGATGTAAGTCTAGAGGGTAAGGTTCAGGTTCAAGAAGGGAATCAATTATAACAGATAGGCAAGGTTAGTCGTCTAGGTGGAATAGGTGGTCGACTAATAAAGAAGTTGGTCGACTAGGAGAAATGGGGTAGTCGACTAATAGTGGTCCTAAGTCGTCTAACAGTCAGGTCAAGTTGACTAAAACTGGGTTCTAGAGAGTTAGGATTTTTCCACAGGAGAAGCAGATTTTGGCCCAAAACAGACTAACGGTCGACTGGGGTCAATGGCCGGTCGACTTCCGGTCGACTGCCGATCGACCGGAGACACAACTAACGGTCGCCTGTCGGTCGACTGCCGGTCGACCGATACAGGGCCGTGAGCTCCAGGTTTTCTACCGGTCGACTGGTTGGTGAACCGGTCGACCGCCTACTCAAAACTGTGCACGTTTGTGCACATCGGTCGACTGCCCCCCTTGGGCCGGTCGACCGAAGTTCTGAAAAATGCTGCTGTTAGGTCAAAAATCAGATTTTTGTGTGGTTGTGTGTGATGATCTAAAAATATGATTTTGATGACATGTGAACACAAGATATGAAGATACAAGTACACTAGGAATTGATTAAGTCTTGGTGAGTAAAAATACTCACGTAGATCGGCTAAGTGAAGCTTGAAGAGATCGTGGTCGGAAATGATCCAAGGCGATATCTCCGATGAAGAAGGAGACGATCCCCAATCCAAGGTTGTAGTTGAGGTGGAGATGAGGACCTAGGTAATGTTTTGGAAGTAGGTATTTGAGGTTGAGATGGAGGAGGAACTAGTGAAGGCTTTCTCTTTTGTGAAGAGAAGAGAAAAAGAAAGTGAAATGAAAAGGATTGGTATTTATAGATTTTGGAATTTGTGAAGGAGGTGCAATTAAATAATTGTGAGGGGCTTAATTGCAAAGAGGAGGGTGAGGTGTTCTCCTTGGCCAATAGGAGCTTGCCATGGAGATGGTGAGGTGGAGATATTGTGTGGTGGAGAATGATGGAAGTGTGTGGAAGGTGATGAGGTGGAGAAACTTAGGGTGGAAGTAAAGGAGTTTGTGGTGGAGGTTAAAGGGAATAAAGGAAAAAGGAAAAAGGAAAAGAAATGAAATGAGAAGATATTTTCTTGATCTCCAAAAATGAAAATATCAGAAACACAGATTCCCGGGATTGAGTCGTGGATGCGGAAATCTTTCGGGAAAATACCGGATACGTCCCGAAATCAAGTATCTCGGAACGACCCGAAATAAACATCAAAAATCCATAATATTATATTAAGAATAATAGTGAAATCCTTTTTAAGAAATACTTTACAGTTTTAAAGATAAAAATCCCGGAATCAGTTACCTACCGACTCCGAAAGAATTTTCATAAAATCATAAAATCCTCAGAAAAAGAATGTAGGTAGAAAATGTGATTCTAAGGATTAAAGTCTAAAGGACCATCTAGAAATTCCTAGCTGTGTGTGAATTAAAAATCCTGGAATCGGTTATCTACCGACTCCGGTGGAATATCCATAAATTCGTAAAATCTTTAGAAAAAGGATTTAGGTAGGAAATATTACTCTAAGGAGAATCGTCTAAAGACTCTTCGAGAAATTCCAAGTGGTTTGTGAATTAAAAATCCGGGAAGCGGTCAGCGACACTGGCCGACACCGGTTTGAAGAAATTCATTTTAATTCAGGAAAAATCTAGAAAATCATAGAAAATCTAATATATTGGAAAATAATATTTGAGACTGAAAACGGTCAAATCTGATTACCAGAATATCCAATCGAGTATACTTTAGGATCGGGCCCTCGGTTCAGACTAGGGCTGACTCCAAGACCACGAATCCAAATCCAAGACAAAACAATCATATAAGGAATTCATAATACAGTATTAAATACAGGAAACAAATCGAAAAAATACGACTGAAAATCTGAATACGCAACTAAGTACGTATTCCGGGAACGGGGTATTACATTTTTATTTCAAAGAAAATAGTCTTTTGGGAATTTGTTCTTAGTCTAAAATTCTATATGTATTTGGTGATTTTTCCAAGTGATTTTCTTTGTTCAAAACACTTTGTTTTCTCACACTTGAGCTTATCATTCTATCCTATCTATAGGATCTTTGTTTTTGTGAGAAAGAATTAGTTTGTGGTCTTTTGATCACCAAGTTGTAAACCCTCCTACTTTGTGTTATCCCTCTTGTGTAGAGGTTGATTTTGGAGTAGTGGCTTTGTGCCCTATCCCTCTAGTGAGAGGTTGATTTGTTGTTTGGCTTTGTGCCTATCCCTCATTTGTGAGGTTGATTTGTTTGGCTTTGTGCCTAACCTCTAAGTGTAGAGGTTGTTTTGGTTGAGAGAGGAGTTGTGTACTCCATATTGTAATTGCCCTAAATCCTCAGTGGAGGTTCCTGTGTGGGAGTCCTTTGTGGACGAGTTAGTGGAAATCCTTCTGTGTGAAGGCGGGGACGTATAGTTGGGTGCTTGAACCTCAAAACATATCTCGGTGTTTGCGTTTGATCCATTGACTCTAACTCTCTCTCTTTTATATTGTGCCTTGCATTGATTCATATTGTCATATCATACTTATATGCTTGGTTGTGATTGTTTGTGTGCCTCACTTGTGTTTAACCACGAGAGCTTCATATAGCACCTCAACTCTTATTCAGAAGAATCAAGAGGAGTTAGTCCAGAGCCCTTCACAGGGAATTCGGATACACTCATTGGTTATTAAGTGTGTTGCAATTTTAAGTTTTAAATTCCGCATTTTGTTCATTAGATTAGCCGTACACCTATTCACCCCCTCTAGGTGTACTTACAATTGGTATCAGAGCCTACGCTCCTGATATTAGGTTTAACCACCTAGGAGTGTGATCTTGGTTTTGCTAATCTATCATTTGCATTTGCATTTGCACACATATAGTTTGTGCTAATGGATAGCCCTCCCATGTTTGATATCTCTAGACTTGATATATGGAAGGTTATGATAAGTTGTCATTTGAAAGCCCTAGGTTATAAAGTTTACCTTGCAATTACCAAGGAATCCTACCATAGTGGTAGCAAGCATATAGAGGCTAATGCATAAGCACTTAAGGCACTTAGAGCATCTCTTGATAAAAAATATTTACATGTGTTTTCTCACTATGATTCCGCTTTTACAGTGTGGAACATTTTGACATCTCCCGAGCTACCAATGCTTATCAATAAGCAGAGGAGATCTAGTCGAGACGAGTCCGACGAACGTTGCTTCATGGTCCAAGGGAATGACTCCCTTGAGGTACAATCGGAACTCAACTAGATGCTAGCACTAGTTCACATTGCAATGAGTGTATGGATGCACAAGCCTTGAATGATGAACTTGCTAAAAATTGTGAAAATTTGATTTCTAAATACAAACTTTTGAAAAAGGATAATTTTGGTTTAAAAGAAGAAAATAAAAATTTATCTTCTAGACTTGAGATTGCTTTGCAAGAGAGGGATGAGATTTCAAGTGAACTTGACTCACTTAAATCCCAACTTGAACTTGCACTTAATGAAAACAAAATTTTGAAAACCAAAAATGATTGTGAAAATGTTTTAAAGAAAAATGAGGTTTTATCTTCAAAAGTTGATTTTGTTGTAAAAGAAAATGTTTCTTTGAAAAACAAAATTGATTTGATTTCATAAAAATTAGAAGATTGTTTAAAGAAAAATGTTTCTTTGCAAAATGATATAGATTCACATGTTTGCCATGCTAGTGTAGATTCATCTAGCTCACTTAATGCATGCACCTCTTCTAAAATTGAAAATGATATATCTATGCTTAAGAAGAGTATGGATTGTTTGGGATCTACTTTGAGCCATTGTGCTTTGAACCATACACGGTTGGAATCTATGTTTCGAAAGAAACAAGTCCCTCTTATGCATGCACACAAACCACGGCATACACATGCTTCCTACGTTCACTCCCATAACACGATGTATGCTCATGTGTACACTTGTACACATTGTGGACGTAAGGGCCACCTTGCTAAATTTTGCTATGATAAGATACATGATGTAAATTTAGCAACTAAATTTGTTTGGGTTAGGAAAGGTGCTAACCCCCATGGACCCAAAAGAGTGTGGGTACCAAAGATCACCCCTATGCTATTTGATGTAGGTGTGGGCTCTCGCAAGACGTGAGAGTGATGGTGCCTTGAGGTGGATGCGTTCCGAGCTTAAAGAGGACAAATTTGGATGTATCACTTTCAAGGGGAGTTTGGTGGGAGGACCACCTTGTTTTGGAGATATGGAGAGTTGCCCTCATGGTTTTGGTAACTATCTCTTACTTCTTATTTATGTTTGCATGCTTTTAGATCATTCATTTATAGCATGTCTTGTTTTAATATTCATTATGTCATATGCCATGTTTATTAGATTAGTGATATACATGATTAGTATTTGAGACACCCATGTTTAATATGGATTTATATTTAGTGTTCTCACTTTGTTTTAACTAATGTGTATGTCCTAGATCTATGCATGTGCATGTACATAATGATCATATATATGAGTTTTGTTTTGATTTCCATGCTTCATGTTTTGATTACTTATTTGAATGTTAGTTTTCATTAAAACTAGGATATATACTTGTACAACTAGTGAGCCACAAATAGACCATTATATGTTTGTACTTGAACGCTCATTTGTATCCATTAGATGTATTAGTATAGTCTAGTTTTGATGATTCATACATTTGACTTGTATTCCCATTTTGTACATGTTTTTCATGTTTGTGTTTTAACTTCATGTATATGTCTATTTTGTCTAACCTATTGGCTATACATATACATCCTTGAGCCACTTACCTTCATGCATATACTTATGTGGACTCATTATGTTTGGATATGTATGTATACTTTAGTATGTACATGACATACATATACCTTGAAGGATTATAGCTTTGATGATTCTCTTGTGTTTTAAGAAATTTCTTATTGAGCTTGATTGCTTAGTTTCATGATAATGTGTTTCACATAACAATCTTGTACACTCATTTTACTTATTAGTTTCTCATGATTTTATTTTCATGAGTATGATATGGGCTATATAGATTTTGAGTGTTTAGTGATCATGTGATTTACATGTTTTTCATGAAATATATTTTTGTTTTATTCCTTGCTTGAAGGATTTCGTACTAGTTTACAAATTTTTCATATAACTAGTTTGTATTCTTCATTATGGTAGAGTTTTTCAAACATATTATATTTTCAAACTTATTTTTGAAAACCCCTACCCATCAAAGGGCGGTTGGTTGGGAGACCATGCCTTGTATGCTTATTATTGAAAATCCTTTTTAAACATGTGCATGAAATGGGTGGTAGGAAATATGAGTTATACACTTGTTTCTAATTATTGTTTCAATTGGTATCATTGGATCTTTTCAATTGGTATCAATATTGACATTTTTTTTTTGTATACTCATATATTTTTTATGTATGTATGCTTAGACTTCAAATAGTATCAATTTCGATTGATAACTAATTTTTTCATACATTTATATGTTTTATTTGTGCTTATTATATCTCTATATCCTTGAGCACAAATTTTGTGTTATGCTAAGCTTGATTTCTTAAATGACTATTATGTTTCAATTGATTATTTTTCAATTGGTATCTTATACAAGCTTATACATCATTTTATTTGGTATTTCATAAAGGGGGAGAAAATTCGTATTTCATCTTTCAATTGGTATTTTGTTTACCTTTGGTATTCCACTCCCATACTTTATGATGAAAAATGATTGAAAAATTAATATTGATTTTAATTTGGTATCATATGCTCAAAATGAAAAATACTTACAATTGGTAAATGAAAAATATCTTACAATTAGTTTATGTTTTCCAAATTGATATCAAAAGTGTATAATATTTTCAATTGGTACTAATTTTTAGAACTGGTATCAAGATTTTTTTTATTTTTTACTTACAATTGGTATCAAAATTTGGTAATCAAGATTATCTATATGTTTACATCTTTCATTTTGGTATCAAAATTTTAATTGGTTTCTTCAAGATTTGTTTTCAATGCCTCATTTACTTTCAATTGGTATTCCTCAAAATTTTTGTTGGTCTACCTATGTGTTCACTTACAATTGGTATCATGATGTACTACATTGATATATATTTTTTAATTGGTATCGCGTTTGTTTTGATTTCACCCCTTGAAGTATTTTTTTTTGTTTCGGACAAAAAGGGGACGAACATGTTTTATTGTTTTCTTTCACCCCTTTGTTGATGATTGACAAAAGGGGGGAGAAGTATTTGAGTTTATATGCATGTTTTTTTTATTTATATCAAGAGAGTTTGTTTTATGTCTTGTTGATATTGGTATCAAGAGTGATGAATACTAGTATCTAGAAACATAGTTTATTTTTTATTGGTATCAAGAGCATTATTTAAAGAACATGTTTATTTTAAGTTTATATTTTCATTGGTATTTGAGAACATGTTTATGAAAAGAAGAAATAATTTATTTGGTATCAAGAGCATGTTTAGTTCATTGTTTTATGCATGTTGATGCATTTCATGATTGGTATCAAGAGCATGTTTTTTATTTGGTATCAAAAGCATGTTCAGTTCATTGTTTTATGCATGTTTATGCATTTTCATGTTTAATATTTATTGCATATATTTATTGTTTATTGCTATGCATGAGTTGAGGGGGAGCTTCCTTGAAGCTTAACTTTAATCCATGCATATATAACTCCATGAGTTTTGTCATCATCAAAAAGGGGGAGATTGTTGGCCCAGAGGCCTTCCACTCTAGTTTTGATGATGATTAACTCATGTAGTTATGTTTATTAATAATCTTGTGATGTTTAGTTTCAGATCTCTAACCAAGATATTAGTAGGTGATTAGTTTCAACAAAGGTATTTTGGAGCTTTTCACATGGTGATTCAAGAGCCCGAGCGTAAATGTTCATACCTAGCACTCGTTGGAGTCAAGCTCGGTGGATCACGTTTGGATCAAGTCGACTTGGAGACGGCGCTTTACAAGAAGACCTCGGTATATAGTTTAGTTTTTGTTTTAGATCCATTTGTAAAGATTAGATAGTGTGGTATGCTCAAGTTCACAACACACACACTTGTTTAAGTTTCATGTTTTGGTTTTCGATTTTTGGTTTAACCGATCTTGGTTTTCATGAATAGATAGTATCAAAACAAGTTTACATGGTTTTATGTATATTAGATTTGTTCTATATACATGTATGCTTCAACTATTTAAACAAACTTAGTTTGATAGTCTATTTCATGAATTTGAAGTTTTGGTATTTTAACAAAACTTATTTTTGATTCTTAAGTCAAAAACATTAATATATATCTTTCATGTATATTGGATTATATCCATATACTACATGCCTAAAAGTTGTTTCAAATATCATGTTTTTGTATTTGGATGAGTTTTGGACAAAACGAATTTTCAATTCAAAAATCCAAGTTTTGAAAAATACAAATTTTGGTTTTCGGCAAAATTTCAAGGACACAAAAATGATTCAAATTGTTTGAAATATGTGTTGAATTTTTTCACACATGTTTGTATATCAAAGTATTATACTGAAACTATTTTTGTGGATTTTTAGAGATTTTATGGGATTTAATAGGATAATAAAAACCTAGTTTTCAAATCCCTTTAACAGCCCTGCCAGGCTCTGGCGGTCGACCGGACTAGGAGCCGGTCGACCGGAACGATCGACCGGATGTGCACAAGACGTGCACAAGGCCATATCAGTTGGCCGGTCGACCGAGCGGTCGACCGACTGAAGGCAACCCACTCTCGGGTTGCCCCGGTCGACCGGGCGGTCGATCGGCCAGAGAGCCGTTGCTCTCTGGTTCAGGGCCCGGTCGACCGGAAGGCTCATTACTTTTTTGACCGTTGGCCGGTCGACCGGCCGGTCAACCGGAAGGTCAAAACTGACCTTTCTACCAGCCAACGGGCAGATTTGTTTGGGGCCTATTTATACCCCATCTTTTGGCCAGTTTTGATTAAGATTTTCAAAAAGAAAAATTTCATACTCTTTTAGTGTTTTCAGCAAAAAGTTTTGTGTTCAAAATTCTCATTCTTCATTTGTTTTTAAAGTGTTTTTATTTCAAAGAAAATAGCCTTTTGGGAATTTGTTCTTGGTCTAAAATTCTATATCTATTTGGTGATTTTCCCAAGTGATTTTTTTTGTTCAAAACACTTTGTTTTCTCACACTTGAGCTTATCATTCTATCCTATCTATAGGATCTTTGTTTTTGTGAGAAAGAATTGGTTTGTAGTCTTTTGATCACCAAGTTGTAAACCCTCCTACTTTGTGTTATCCCTCTTGTGTAGAGGTTGATTTTGGAGTGGTGACTTTGTGCCCTATCCCTCTAGTAAGTGGTTGATTTGTTGTTTGGCTTTGTGCCTATCCCTCATTTGTGAGGTTGATTTGTGTGGCTTTGTGCCTAACCTCTAAGTGTAGAGGTTGTTTTGGTTGAGAGAGGAGTTGTGTACTCCATATTGTAATTGCCCCTAATCCTCAGTGGAGGTTCCCTGTGTGGGAGTCCTTTGTGGACGAGTTAGTGGAAATCCTTCTGTGTGAAGGCGGAGACTTTGAGTTGGGTGCTCGAACCTCGAAACATATCTCGGTGTTTGCGTTTGATCCATTGACTCTAACTCTCTCTCTCTTTTATATTGTGCCTTGCATTGATTCAATTGTCATATCATACTTATATGCTTGGTTGTGATTGTTTGTGTGCCTCACTTGTGTTTAACCACGAGAGCTTCATATAGCACCTCAACTCTTATTCAGAGGAATCAAGAGGAGTTAGTCCAGAGCCCTTCACAGGGAATTCGGATACACTCGTTGGTTACATTAAGTGTGTTGCAATTTTAAGTTTTAAATTCCGCATTTTGTTCATTAGATTAGCCATACACCTATTCACCCCCCTCTAGGTGTACTTACAGTTCTGTGAGGAGACAAGTACTACCCCCACTTCTGCTATGATATTTCCTCGAGGACCCGTTCTTGATGTGCCTCGAAGAAGAGTTGCAACACCTGTTCTTCGAAAGACGTCTGGGTCAAGAAAGCTTCAGCGATCTCGTCTGGGAGATGTTCATAAAATTTGGTTGCCCTTTGATCTGGATACTCAGCCAAGAAGTCTACCACGGCTTGTCCCTTCTTAGCTTTTTGTGGCAGGAATTGCATATCATATTGGGAGAGCAATATGGCCCATTTTGCCAATCGACCATTCAGTGACGATGGCTTCGTCATAAGCAATCTTAAAGGATTGACTTTTGATATGACGTGTATGGTTTGGCCCGCCAAGTAGTGTCACATCTTCTGGACAGCGAATACCAATGCCAAGCATTCTTTTTCGATCGTGTTGTATCAATTTCGGCTCCGATCATAGTCTGCTCGTGTGCCTGATTATTATTCTGGGCTAATAAAGCTCCTAGAGATTGATCCATAACTCGAACGTATATCAGGAAAGGTTTTTCCGACACCGGAGCTGTAAGGGCAGGTGGATGCGTGAGGTACTGCTTGATTTTCTCGAACGCTTGTTGGCAAGCATTGTCCCAATGAACGAAACACCCTTCTTCATCAATTTGGTGAAGGATTGGCATCATCCTGAGAGATTTGAGATAAATATCCAGATATAGGCTAGTCGCCCTTGCAATCCTCTAAGCTCTCTAAGATTCCTTGGTGGTTGCATCTCCTGGCAGACTTTCTCTGAGTCGAGATGGATTCCTTTGGATGTCATGGCTAACCCGAGGAATTTACCGTTGGCTACTCCCAGGAAAGATTTGGTGGGATTCATCTTCAATTGATGCGCCCACATGATATCAAATACTGTCTTCAGATCTGCTATGTGATCGCCTTTGGCACGGCTTTGCAATATTGTCTACGTAGCATTCCACTATTTTGCATATATGCTCGTGAAAAATTTCATTCATGGCTCTCTGGTATGTCGCCCCTGCATTCTTCAATTTGAAGAGCATGACAGTACAGTAATACACCCCTAATGGTGTCCTGAAAGATGTATGCTTCTCATTGTTAGGGTACATCTTAATTTGTTTGTATCCTGAGAATCCATTCATGAAAGACATTTGTGATTGGAAGGGGAACTCATCTTTTAGACACGCCTCATTTAGATCACGAAAATCAATGCAAATTCAGATCTTCCCGTTCTTCTTGGTGACGGGGACAATATTAGCTTTCCAATCAGGGTGTGTTCTTCCCTGATGAAACCGAAGTCTATAAGCTTCTTGACTTCTGACTGAATTGCTTCCATTATTTCTGGACGGAACCGTTGTTGCTGTTGCTTGACAGGCTTCGCATCTGGATTGATGTTGAGGCGATGCATAGCCACTTGAGGGTCGAGCCCAGGCATATCCTCGTAGTTCCAAGCGAAAACATCTATATACTCTCGCACAAGAGATATTAGATCTTCCTTCTCAGGAGGTGATAAGCTTTCACTTATTAAGATGGGCTTGGGATTAGCCTTATCTCCCAGATTAATCTGGGTTACCTTATGCTCTGTGGGTGGTTCGCATTATTAAAAGCGCCCAGAGAGTATTTAGGTGTTTGATCTAAGAATCTGTATCTGCCTGGATCATTTCTTAATCTTCATCTTCCGGGTGGCTTGTTGAGACCATGTTTATCGAAAGTTCTTTGAAGATGTTGCCGACACTGACATCTGACTCCTACGATGACGTGTCTGACGAGTGATTATGGTATAATGTCCCTTCAGACTCAGAGGCTGATGGGATTGGAGTTGACACATAGCCTAACCCCCTGCGAGTTCGATGATAATAATTAGGGGCTTTCTCTTTTAGAACGAAGAATCGAAGCAGTGTTCTCCTTCTTTGCCGAAGTTCAAGCTAGGACCACTTGTTAGGTCATACCCCATGTTCTCCATCATTCTGAGTACATTTGACTCGTAATGAGAGAACCGAGGAAGTTCAGTCTCACTTTCTGAGTCTTCGTAAGTTGTTGGTTTGGACTCGCTCTTCCAAAAAGGATCAATTTTTGGCCTTTGCGTCTTGCTGGGACCTCGAAGAAAGATCCTTGCGCATCACTGACGCTTTGAATTACAGTGAGAGACGATCTCACCGGTACATGCAATGATGTCAATGCATCTATTGCCGACCAGGGGTTATCATCTACACCTGTACTAGTATCTGATGGCGCGGAATCAGAAGCAAACATAGAAAAGTAAGCCAAATCTAACTCTTCATTAATATACCACTCGCCTCATCATTGGCGGTGTTATTGACATCGATCTTATTAACGCTCGTTACAAGTTGGTTCAACTCCCAAAGACATTCTTCTTCTCCTGGCTCGACATCAGCTTCGTTATCAGAGTCTAATTCCTCTGGCTAGGGATTCTCGTCTGTCTCCAGAGAATCTTGATACAGGAGGGAGTCTGTGAAGTAGTTTTCTGCCCCTTTGAACGGATGCCTTTCGGCGATCAACGTTTGGACTTTTCCATCTCTGTCAATATACTTCATGACTTGATGGAGAGTAGAGGGGACGACGGAGTGGCGATGAATCCATGGTCGTCCCAGCAGCAAATTATATGAAGTGTCGACGTCTATAACATAACACGTTACCTCGGATCTTAGGTCCCCGATCTGAAATTTTAGTTTAATCTTTCCCATTGGGAGCGTACCATTGGCTTTGAAACCGTAAATGGTAGTTTGAGTGGGGCTCAATCGGTGAGTGGGATTCTCAAGTACTGCATGACCTGGCGGGGCATGATGCGCAACGCGGATCCTGGATCCACCTGAATGCTTATATCCTGTGAAATACAAGGACCTATCATGTTTTCCCTTAACCTGCATGTCGTTTGGCGTGAAGGTTATGCAGGGGGCATGTTGAGTGGCGTGGAGACAGTCCTTTTCATCTTCGTCCTATGGTTCAGTCAGAATCCGAGCCATGAAGGCCTCAGCATCAGCTAAAGGTTCTCTCAGAGCTTCTCTTGTTGACTTTGACAGTCTCAAAAGCTCGTAAAGGGTGATCCTGGCTGGGATATTTGCCAGTTGAGTTAAGACATCAAAGTGGTAAGGTGCTAAAGATCCTTCCACTTTGTCCTTCGGGAGGGCCTTGGAATACCAAAGCTTCTTTTGCTTCTCTATGGGTTGCTTTGTAGATTGTTTGTTTGGCTTTGGGGTGGGTTTAGGTGAATTTGTCACCATTTCGTCGTATTTCTTCAAGTACGACAGACCCGAGCGGATTCCTGCTACAAGCAATACATTCGGTTCTGCAGCAAGGATGATTGTCTCCTCCTCTGAATCAGTTAGCGAGGGGACATCGATTTTTGCTTCCCAGGAGGAAGCACACACCACATTGCAAGGCGAGGCTTTTGCTTTGCCCTGAACTTCATGTTGGTAAGTGTAGTCCACTGTTGGCCTTCTACGAGGTCGGGATGAACCCATATGATCTCTCTCTGAGGAGTAGGAACAGGTACGAGACCTTTCTCCTGCTGGTGGTGTGGATTTATATAAGTACCCTTAATTCCCCTTTCGGGATAGGAACTACTCCGACCGGCGTTGGAGGCTGAACCCCGAACTGAAGAAATGACATCATATTTGCCTTCACTTTCATCTGCTCCGGGCGGAGCTTGAGAACCTTCGCATCAATCAAAGCTTGGAGAATGTCTTTGAAGACATAACAGCTCTTGATAGAGTGTCCCAGCATCCTGTGGTATAAGCAGTGGTTGGGGTTGTCGGTCTTGCCAACCTCCTCAGGACGTCTAGCTTATGGAAGCTTCAGTCTGTTGCTCTTGTTGAGTAATTTGAACAACGAATTGACATGCTTGTCCTTGAAGAAGTACTGCTTGTTGGCGGTGGCTGACTTGAAGAGCTATCCCCTCTAGCCTATTGGGGTTTAGAGGGAGACTTTGTCTCTGTGGCCAGTGTGTCCTTCCTTTTAGCTTGGAAAGATGCTTCTGGCATGCGCCTTATCGACTTTTCAAATCTGGGCTTGTTTTCTTCTGCCCCAACCCTTGCGACAATCTCTTCTATCTGTTCGCTTTGCTGGACCAACTGCTTCCAGGTACGGCTTTCAGCTACTCCTATCTGAGGTAGGAGTGAGGTTTGCAAATTGTGAGGCATGTTTCCACCAGGGTGGCCTTGGTCATACCGCTAGGACATCAGAGTGCCATATTCTGAAATCTCTTCACAAATGCTTTAACTGACTCTCCTTTTCGTTGCCTCGTCGTCAGAAGAGTTGACATGGTAATCTCCGAGTCATCTTCGAAGAAGTGTGTAAGAAAACGCTTCTCCAGATCACCCCAGTTCTTGATGAAGCCTTCTGGGAGCTTCATGAACCATTCAAAAGCAATTCCCTTTAAGGTGCCAATGAACAAACGTGCCAGGATGGCATCATTTGATACTACATTCCCTGTCTGAGATTGAAGTAGTATATGTGCTGGTTCGGTGACCCTTTACCATCGAAGGCCTGCAGGATCGGAGCTTTGAACTTAGGAGGGTAGGAGACAGGATCCCACTCAGCCGGGTAAGGCCAGACCACTCCTACTTGTTGAAGGCCTTTCATACTGACAAGGGCTTCAAGACGCTGTTCCAGTTTACTCATTCTATTGGAATGAGTGCTCGTATTTTCTGAGTTGTCTTCCTCTTCGGATGAAGGCTTGGACAACTCAGACTTAGAATGCTCCTCTTTCTCAATATGTGCAGAAGACGAGCTTTTCCCTTCCTTCCTTTTGCCTTTGGACTTCTTGGAAGGAGTCTTGGCCTTAGGCTTCTTCTTTTTGTCCTCAAGCAATTGTGAAAGCATCTTTTTGAGGCTGTTGATAGATTCTTGTTGAGCACAAATCATATCGAGTTGCTCCCTCTGGGCCTGAGCTTGCTGCTCAAAGCGTCTGGCCATTTCTTCAGGAGTGCTTGCCAGATATGCGAAGGTTTCTTTCTCTATGGAAGAGTTCGAGGCCTGTGACTTCGCAATGGCAGAATGTGACTCGCTTACTTTGATGTCTCGGGTTAGAGCACTTTAGTCCACTGGGGCTATCACGCCAGTTCGAGTACAGGTATGCTGGTGCACTCCTTCCAGCTCAGCGTCAGACTCGTCTGAGCTGACTATTGGCTGCTTCCCCTTAGTTTTGCTTTATGTAATGTTTGGACCCACCACGTTCGCAGTAACTTCAGGGTATTCGCATCAGAGAGAGTTCTCCTTGCGCAGGAACGATGCCTTTTGGTCGAGTGAGAGACTGACGTAGATGATAACCATTTGAACACTGACTGTTTGCAGAGCATTCAGAAAGCACCGCTGTGATGAGCCGTTCACAGCAGCATAGTGGAGTGATTTGATGAACACTCCTCTTCTTTGTCAAGTAATCCCTTAGATCTGTCAGAGGGGGATCGAAAAGGCCAGCCTCGAGTTTCTGAGGATGAGGACTTTTCAACCCCTTCTGACTCTAGCCATCAGAGAGCGAATGTTAACCTTGCGTCGCAACTCTGAGACGCTCGTCTCAAGGGCGCAGGGTTTAGAGACGTGGAGCTTAATTCTGTAGAACAGACGCGGCTCTTGCATTTTGATTTTGAAATGCGGGTCTCGTGGTTCTGCTGACAAAAGACGCAGACCTCGCGTTGCAGATTGTCGCGTCTGTCAAGCGATACTTGAGAAATACGGGCTTTATGAGTCCCGCTTTCTGTCTTAGAGACACGAGTCTCGTGTCTCTGAGAAGAGACGCGGACCTCACGTTGCTGAACACTGCGTCTGGGAGGTGAAGCCTCAGAAACGCGAGCCTCTTGAGCTCTGCGTTTTGATATCTCGACGCAGATTTCGCCTGTCTGATGCGGTTCAGAAGAGACACAAGCATGAGCCTCGTGTCCTGTATCTACTGGATGGATGTTTTTTTTAGCTTTTTGCATCTGATGTCAACTTGCGCATCGCCTTTGTCGATGTTCAGCATTCCGGTTACGCTTCACGGGTTGTTCGGAACCCCCGGTAACCTGGAGCTGAGGAAGAGGAGGGGCGTGGCAAGCTTGGCCTTCAATGACGTTGGCCTCGCGAGTCACGTGGGAGACGTTGACGCGGGCCACGCGTGCGACGCGACCATAAATGATGCTGTTGGCGTAGGCCATCTTTAGGGAAGTCTCTGAAGGGACTTGAGAACGGATCTCCGAAGAGACCCTGCGGTACTGCCGAGCCACCCTAGGGCTCTTAGAGCCAGAAGAGAGGAACTCTTCATACTTTGCCTGATTGAATTCCTTTCCATGAAGGTGACGTCACCTTGCGCCATAACTTGCTCATCAGTAGAGAAAATAGTCTTCAGCGGCGTCACCATCTTTATGCTTCGAAAAATTGAAAACTATGTGTTACAAAATTTTCTTGAATTGAATGAAAGTTTACAACAGTTTAAAAAATTTTCAATTACAAGAGAGAGAAGATATTCAAGCTCAAATCTCCTTTTTATTTAATGTTGGGTTCTTCGCGTAGCGATGGAAAGTGAGTCTTATTTTCTATTGACCGGGTGAACATCAAGCGCTTCTGAAAATCTTCTCCTTGAATCACGGATGGAGTAGCACAACTCCTATCCAATGAAATTTCAAAGAGACTTAGGTAGAAACCTAAACTCAGCAAGTTGGCGTAAAAGGGTTGCACTCTTTGTTAGTATTCCTCAGCTGAAAATTTTGACCCCTCTTCGATAGTAGCTTTAGCTATTTATAGGGTTTTCAAAGGTAATACTGTACCCTAAAATCCCTCCATAATAAGGGTTAACTCCCCTCATTATGTGGGCAGTAACTGACCCGGTAATGAAGGCAGTTACAACTGAAATGCGGAGCTCCCCTGCAGTTGAAACGCAGGCTTCAATATCTGTGTTTAGCCATTGAGATGCTGTTGGACGCGGGTCTCGAGCTTTGCTAGACGCTGGCTTCGAACCCTGCGTCTTGGCATTGCAATGATGCTGGGATGCGAGTTTCGAGCCTCGCGTCTTGACATTACAGTGATGCTGAGACGTGGGCTTCGAGCTCTGCTGAGAGGAGGGCTTCGAGCTCTGCTGAGATGAGGGCTCCGAGCTCTGCTGAGATGAGGGCTCCGAGCTCTACTGAGACGCGGGCTTCGAGCCCCGCATCTTAGCTTTGCAGTGACGCTGAGACGCGTGTTTCTGATGCTGAGACGCGTGTTTCGAGCCCTGCATCTTGGTTTTGCAATGACGCCGAGACGCGATTTTGAGCCCTGCATCTTGGCTATGCAATAACGCTGAGACGCAGATTTCAAGCTCTGCGTCTTGGCTTTGCAATGCTGATGCGATGCGGGTTTCGAGCTCTGTATCTGAAGTATGGACTCTTCTATCTGATGAGTCATCTTTAGTGAATTTTAGACAGTCTACAATCGGTACTCTGAGTTGGTTGTCGGTGTACTGTCAAACCGGAGAAAATTACCGACTGTGTTTGCTAGTATACTGTTAAACTGATTGCAGAGGTAGATATTGAACACAGGTCTTGTAGACGCGACGGTCGTGTTGTCTTGGAGACGCAGACCTCGTCTGAAATAGAAGAGACGCGAACATCAAGTGGAGACGTGGCTCTTAGAGATGCAGTCTTTGTAGTGGAGACGCAGACTTCCCCTTGCTGAAGAGACGCGGCTCTGTTAAATGTGAGATTCACGTTCTGGGTGCGTGGCCACGTGTCTTGGAGAGCTTGAAGAGACGATGTTCTCTTTAAAATGCGAGATCCGCGTTCTGGGCGTGTTGCCACGCGTCTGGCGACGATCAGTTTCGAGATACGAGTCGCGTATCTTGGCCGATTACTGCGTCTATAAAAACACAACAGTCTTTCAAGAGTCATCATTAGACTCTTTTATTCTTCGTTGATCTTTACATCCAGAACTTAAGAACTAAATAAAAGCTTCGAGCTTTTTTCTTCTCTTATCTTTTCTAAAGAATTCACTGTTAAAATGGCTCCAAAGACCAAGCCTGTGGCTTCTTCCTCGAGCGCTGTCGCTCTAGAGGTTCAAATGGGAGATTTCTCTGCGCAAGAGGCCCCCATTTCAGGTAATAAGACCATCAGAATATGTTTCCGCCATTAAAGAACTTGAAGAGTTATCTTAACTCTTAAGCTTCTTCTGAGTTGAGCCCGTGTTTGATTTTCAGGTGCGATTCTTGCACTGGTAGGCAAGACGCAGGTTTGATGACCTCCGTGTCTTTGCTTCATCAGCTTGAGCATGCGTCTGTTTGTTGAATGCGAGTTTCATTGAGCCTTGCGTTTGATCCCAACACTTAGAGAATTTTCTAAGTGGTGGAGTTCAGACACGAACTTCATGTGAACTTCGTGTCTCTGAGGTCTGACACAGGTTTCACTGAGTCTTGCGTCTGATTCCAACACTTAGAGAGATTTCTAAGTTGCGGAGTTTCAAACGCGGCCTTCATATGAGCCCCGCGTCTCTGAGATCTGACGCGGGTTTCACTGAGTCTCGCGTCTGATTCCATCACTTAAAGAGATTTCTAAGTACTAGATTTTCAAACGCGGACTTCATGTGAGCCTCGCATTTCTGAGTTCAGACGCAGATTTCGCTGAGCTCCGCGTCTTAGTCATTAGACACGGTTCTGAGGTGAACCTTGGATCTGAGCTTCAATCACTTTGACAACTCTCAGGTTACTGACTATTGTGTTATCCTTTTTGCAGTGGATACTCCTCAAACCCTTTGTCCAAGCAGTGTCATTTTAGACATGTAGGTGATGCTGACCTGAACATGATCTTCGTTCTCCAAAAGACTGCTCCTGTGACCACTGGTAAATCAAAGGAACGACGGAGTAGGATCAGCAATGCCAGTATGCTTACTCTCTGCGAAATCATTTCCAAAGCTCGGTTCGAATCAGATTCCCGTGTCCTATTAAGAAAGCCTGACTTCTTCTTTTGGTGACTCGATCGAGGAGGATGAGGCCGCTATTTATGATGGGGATTACAAATGGCTTCGCTAGATTGGCAACATGAGATTCTTCCACCCGAAAATGGAGCGGATGTATCCCTTGGCCTACCTGCAGCATATGTCCGTGTGTCGAACAATGGACTGGGAGTTGGTCAAGCTAATCTCCGGAGTTTCCCTGGGCAGATAGGTGCCCGTGAATCTTCACAGTCAGTCATGGGAGGGACGTGCTGGGGTTGCAGCCTGGTTTGGTTAGAGCTGAATACCCAACAGGGGAGACCCCACAACTTGTGGCCACCTTCATCAGACAATTCCTGGATATGAGGGTGACTTTCCTCCAGAATTCCGTGCCATTGGATGGATCCACTCTACCGACAAAACATGGTGGGGGCAGAATGGTAAGGTTTACTCTTGCAAAATTTGAAAACCTTTTGCTAGAGGCCAGACTGTACAGGGCCGTGAGGGCTGTTCAGTACGGCATTCCGCAGAGCGCCCAACATTTCTTCGCTATCCTGGAGTGGTATAATCTAGAGACCTGGACGTTCTTCACTCCCATCGGGGAAATAAGGCTTTCCCTCCATGAAATGTACGAAGTCTCAGGGCTGATGATTGGAGATGCCCCTTACGAAGAATACGTCCTGTCGACAAAGGAGCTACATCTGCTGATGAAGAGCGATCCTCTGATGTACGAGACTTATTGGGAGGTGTTGTGCCACTTTCACATATGTGGACAGGTGACAGGATGGAGCAGTGGAGGAGTTAAGCAGATGTCATGGGCAAATTATTAGTTCCCCGGGGTGAGTAAGACTGACTCGATAACCTGGCTAGCTCCCAGCACTGATGAAGAAATAATTGAAAGGATCAGTGCATCCACCAATTCATATACCACAGAGCCTAATGAGGATACTTTCAAGCCGGACACAGTTTTTGAGAGCTTCAACCATCAAGCCAAAGTCCTGATGTCTGACCGGGCTCTATTGGCGGGCTTCCTCATGCTATGGCTGAAGCGATGTGTGGTGCCGACGCTACCACATGAGGTGATTGTCGCCGACGTGGTGTACCAGGCTATTTTGCTTGCTCATGGGAAGTCTATTGCTTTCCTCCTAGCAATGGTGGCCGGGATCCAGAGTGGGTTACGGGCGCTAACAAAGAGCTTCTGTCAGGTGGAGGCAATCGTGGACGTAAAGGGCAGCCCAGTCAAGGATTCCAATGGTCATCCCCTTGTTAAGACTCCTAGTCCCAGGGTTGAGCTTCCATACATATATCTGATGGCTTGGTATGTGATGCATTGCCCATCACTAATGACCGCCGTCTCTGCCTCAGAAGGTTTTATTCCTTTCATGGAGCGGTTAGAGAGTTCGAGCTTGCTGCAGTACTACATGTTCTACATCCAGAAGACTATTCTAAATGGGGCCAACTACCAATTGGACAGGTGCTTCCCCGAGATTCACAACGCGTCCTACGGGGACAAGTTTGCGGACCTCGTTGGCCTAGATGGATTCACCCGATTACCTTCTGGCATCTTCTAGTGATTGATAAATATCCGACCTGGATACTTGGTTTTTTAGCAAGGGAACTCCTATACGGTAGAACCTTATATGCCTTGTCGATTCACCAGGCATTTTTGTTATGACCAATTGTACGTCGGTAACCCCAACCCAAATCTTCGCTTCTGTGAGAATTTGTTCGAAGGTGCTCGGGCATGGTACTACAGTATAGCTGGAGGAACCAGAGCTGTCTTTACCCTTCCTCACAAGATACCCAATTCTTATGCAAGTCTTGGTTTTTATACGTAGTATTTCATGGCAAATAAGGTGCCTAGGTTTGGAATAAACACCTCATGCATAAAAGACATTACATCCGCGTATAAAGCCAAGGTAAGTCCAAGGGTTGTCGGATGCGAGGGATGACCGAGTATCAAGAGGCCGAGAAAGAAGCAGAAAAAAGGCCAGGAGGGAGGCTAGCAGAGCAGGAGCAGCTTCGAGGTCAGAGTCTGGAGCAGAAGTGGCTGAGGATCAATCCACTAGGAGGACTCGGTAAGCTATGCCCCAGCGTCCTTGAGACCCTGCTTCCCAATCTGAGCTTAGCTAGAAGAAGGCAAGAAAAGGATCTGAGGCTGTAGTTTCAGCCTAGATGCCCGAGGTACTCCCCTCTGGTATGGAGGAACAAGAAGAAGAAGAAGAGGAGGAGGCAGCCTCCTCGGTTCGTCCCCGGGGTTTGCACAGTAGGGGTCCCGCAGTCTTGGCGAAGGCAGAGTCTACAGGGCAGTCTACTGTGGCCGAAGGGCCTATGGTTGCAGAATAGCCGGAAGAAGTAACGGAGAGGGCCGAGGTTGAAGTTCCATCTCAACCGGGAGTTTCAATTCAGCCGGCATCTTCTTCGGCTCAGGAAAGAGGGATGGAGGTGCAACAATCGGGCTCTCCCAGTGTCTTAATGCCTACTTTTTGAGTTGTGAAGCCCAGCCCTACCATCGGGGTTCTCAGCGGCAAAGCCCCAGTCCATGAGGCCTCCTTGGTTCATGTGTCATCTTCATCGTCTGAAGAACATAGTGACTATTCGGGAGATGAAGTTGACTTCGGCGATGAACCCGCTTTTCCTGACACCAGCAAATTTTCGCACATTTCAGAAGAAGAGATGTAGGTGGATGTCCCTGTAATGATTCCACCATCGGGAGAAATCACCGCAACCGAGGGTATTTCTTCTATCCCTCTTAACTATTACCACATCGAGTTGGGCAAATGTTTTAACACTTTATTTGAATTTCACCTACATGAGTGGCCACCGATGTTGAAGCTGCAACCTCCTCCCATATTGAGAAGATGATCAAAGAGCTAGTCCAGCCGGAGGGCGTTGAAGTTCCTGCTACCACGACTAGGGAACCCTCGTCCCAGAGCAGCCTGTCAAAGGATCTACCGTCTTTAGATCCTCAGCTTGATAAGAGAATAAAGATTCTCTATATAATCTCATTCTCATCGTTATTGCTAACATTGATGTTATGATTGCAGAGGGTACTGGGTTGGCTCAAGTGAAAGAGCTTATGGCAAGCACTGACGCAGAGGACATCGCACTTCAAACTTCAAAAGCTGAACCAAGTACCGTGAAGTCTGTCCCTGCGGTTATCTCAGAGGCTACCACAGTAACAGTTCCAGAGGTGCTGGTCACAACCTCGATGCTGACGGAACTTGCTGCTGGCCTCGTCTCTGCACCAAGTGAGATGGCTCCCGCCTCTATGGACATCCTACGCACAATCATAGAAAGGGGGTCCATGAGTGCATCAACAGAGCTGGCTCCAGCCATGGACATCATGGAAGAATTGGCTAATCAAATGGTACAATAATTCTTCACTTTCATGAAGTCCTGCATCGAATTGGTTCTCTTCGGTAGAAGTTCCTTCGAGTTTGCCCGAATGCTTCTAGAAAACCAGATCAAGAACATTCGCCATACTGGAAGCTCAGAGCAAGCTAAGGTATATCTTATGCTAGTCGAACAACTGGAGATATGCTTAAAAGAACTAAGGACCCTGGAGAAGGCTAATCTGGTGGATGAGGCCCGACTGATGTTGAATAAGCTCCTCGCTGTTCAAGAATGAGAACAGAAAGAGATGGAGTAGCAGATGGCTGAGGAGGCCTATCACCTCAATGACTTCCAGGCCAATTATCAAAGATTGATTGATGACTCCAGAGAATCTGAGGTCATCACCAAGAATGCAGAGCAAGTTATAGCTAATGCTCAGGCAGTCGCTAAGGCGCAAGCCTTCATTCAGGTTAATGAGCAGAAACTTTGTTGTTGCCAGGAAAAGGCTAGAGGAGCTAGAGGCTGCCAAGAAGCGGATCAAGAAGATCTTACTGCCCTTTCCTCCAAGTTGGAATTTCTTCAAGCACAATTGGCCGCGAAGAAATTTTTGTTATAGGAAGAATTGAGGGTTCAAGCTTGGGCAGAGGTTGAGAGGGCACGCTAACATGAGATGCAGCGCCTCCGGGACCAGATTTACTCTTTGGCTGAGCAGGATTAGCCCTCCTCCTTTTGTATCTCTCTTTTTTTTGTAACACTCCATTCATTACATAAGAGAGTGTTTGTATCACTTTTATCATTTTAATATCAATAATAAAAGTTATCAAATTGTCTCGTTTTTATCCCTCCTTTGTGTTTGAGAATCAGACAGACTCTTTGTTACGTAGGAGAATACAGTTCTCGAAGACGCGACTCTTGACCAATGTGGGGACACAGTTCTTAGCCATTTGCTGAGACGCGTTTATGAGTTGTAGAGGAGAAACTCGGCAGCACTGAGTTGTTGGTGAGACGCGGCCCTGAATTGAAGGGGAGACACGACATTGAATTGTTGAGAGACACGACTCTAAATTATTAAGTGACGCGACTCTATTCACTTGGAGGACATGGCTCTGGATTGTTGAGAGTCGCGGCTCTGATTCACTTGGAGGGCGTGGCTCTGAATTGTTGAGAGACACGACTCTGGTTCACTTGGAGGACGTGGCTCTGAATTATTGAGAGACGCACCTCTGATTCACTCAGAGGGCGTGGCTCTGAATTGTTGAGAGATGCGGCTCTGATTCACTTGGGTGGCGCAGCTCTGAATTGTTGAAGTGACGCAGCCCTGATCACTTGGAGAGCGTGACTCTGAATTATTGAAGTGACGCTGCACGAGGAGGAAAATTGAAAATAGGTATTGCAAATTTTCTTGAATCAATGAAAGATTACAACAAGTCAAAATCCAATTACAAGAGAAAGAAGACACTTAAGCTCAGATCTTCTCTTTGTTTAAGGCTGGGTTCTTTACATAGTGGTGGAAAGTGAGTTTTATTTTTCGTTGACCGGGTGAACGTCAGGCTTTTCTGGAACTCTTCTCCTTAGATCACAGATAGAGTAGCATAACTCCTATCTAATGAAATCTCAAAGAGACTTAGTTCAAAAACTTGAACTCAGCAAGTTGGTAGAAGAGTTGAACTCTTTATAAAACTAAACTTCCTCAGCTGAAAATTCCAATCCCTTTTCAATAACAAACTGAGTTATTTATAGGGTTTCAGGGGTAAAATTGTCTCCTAAAAACCCTCCATGATGGGAGTTAACTCCCCTCATTACATGAGCAACACTTAACCTAGTAATAGGGGTAGTTAAAACTGAGATGCAGGGCTCCTCTCCAGTTGGAACGTGGCTTGAGCGCTGCGTTTAGCCGCTGAGGTAACGCTGGACGTGGGTCTTGAGCTCCGCGTTTTGGGCGTCACGGTGGTGTTGAAATGCGAGCCTTCGACTCTGCATTTTCTCATTGACATGGTATTAGACGCGAGCCTCTAGCTTCGCGTTTAAGACGCGGGCTTTAAGCTTTATGCCTAGGCACTGAAGTGGTACTAAGACGCGAGCTTTGAGCTCTGCGTCTTTGCATTGCAGTGGTATTGAGACGCGGGCTTCGAGCCTTGCGTTTTGCCTTTGCACGAGTGATTTTGATTAGCATCGCGTCTGAAGCATGGACTCTGTTATCTAATGGCTTGTCTTCAGTGATTTTTAAACAGTCTACAGAACCCCCTCCAAAGTTTTTGAAACTCCGCGGTTGACTGGGACAGGTTTCGAAACACTTTGGACTTTCCATTTGGCAGCAAGCTCTCAAGGCTGGACTGACAATCTTTTAAGATACGTTGAGCTCGATCTTATCTGGATTTTGGTCTTCGTGAGTCTACTGTTAAACTCTTTGAGGCCACCAGAGATGATTGTCGTGAGTGTCCAGATACACAGTCCAGACCTCATCAGTACTCTGAGCTGATTTTTGGTGTACTGTTGAACCGGGGGAGATTGCCAACTGCTTTTGCCAGTGTATTGTTGAACTGTTTGTAGAAGCAAAAACTGAACATATATCTTGTAGACGCAAAGGTCGTGTTGTCTTGGGAACGCGGACCTCGTCTGAAGTAGAAGAGATGCAGACATCGAGTGGAGACGTGGCTCACTTTATTGAAGAGACGCGGCTTTGTTAGAGTTATTGTCAAGCATAATTGTAATGCTTTTTTAATGAGAGTTTATATTAACGATACTTGTATTCATATGTAGGTAGTATGGAATCCATACCAGGATTTCAAAGATCGTCATCCACTACATCCAATTTGTTTTTTCAGTGGCTGTCTAAAGTGCATCATGTACTCGAACCCTACCATTCAGAAAGGGTACTTAGACAATTTGGTAGGGTCCAGATTATCACGCCCTCTCCACTTAGTCCGGAGAAGGTTAGAAGAGAGTTGACTGCAAATAAATATCATGTGTCCTACACATGGAGCGATAGTTTCTGGGACAGGTGGCAGTCCCACACACTATCGCGTGCGGAAAGGAGCATAGAAGTGAGGTATCAATGAGACACTGTAAACGGATATATAGACTGGTTTCGACAGATATCTCATCTTATCATACAAAATCTATCTAATAGGTCTTTGGCTCCTGGGCATACGCGTGGTGAGGACGTCGATGCCATTGTGCTTGCACATGTAACATACATTTTTTCTGACAAACATATAAAAATTAATTGTTTTAACCCCATTTATTATTATTTTATTAATATATTGTTTATTTTCACTGCAGTGAATAGCTAGTGCTAGAGAGATTTTCGCACCCATACTCCAACTAGGGCCATCTGGACCACACACTGTGTCAACCTATACCGGACATTGCGTGAGACGACTGATGCACTTGATGGCGTTGATACTGGCCAGTACGAGCATCTGCGATTGCCGAGGGACTCAGAGGGAGGCACAACGGGAAGAGCGTAGAAGTAAATTTAGACATGACTAGATTTTTATGTTCAAATGTGGAGATGTTTATGTAATCAAAATTATATGTTTGTGTTTGAACAATTTCATATATAAACGTGTTTGGAAGACGTTTATGTAATTAAAATTATATTTTTTTTGAAAGATTATGATTATTGCGTATGTGTCAAAGAGCTCTGTTCGGCGGTGCAGGGCCGAACAATGTTATTCTGTTCGGCTGTGCAGAGCCGAACAGTTTGACTCTGTTCAGTCGTGCAGGGTCGAGCAATATGGAATTGTTCAGTCGTACACGACCGAGCAGATTGATTTTGCTCAACCGTGCACGGCCGAACAGAACCAAAATTTTTCTGGTGCCTACATGTGATAACACAACTAACCAAATTTTTTTTAGCAAATGATTCAGTGATTGAAAATCCATCCATTAAATATTACAACACGACCAAAATTTAGACAATTTCAATTGTACATCCATCAACATCACTGCTAAACAAATCCGAATACATCTGGAGTTGTTCCTCGCAACCGCCATCCCATCCATTAGCAATTGGAAATCATTTCTGGAGTCACTTGTATGGAAGTGGGCATGTGATTTGAGGGATTTCCTAAATATGTTACTAACCCCAACAAAATGGTTGTTGTTAAGAAATCCAGCTGAAATGCTTCGACGTGCAGTTTGAGGGACTGGCTCAGTCCTTAACGGTAAGAAAGTGAGACACTGATGGAGTGATAACAATATGAACACCACATTCTAGTGAGATGCTATAAGATATCCCATATCGGGCATGCCATCCATTTGGTATATGGAGCTCCGTCTTCGAAATGATTTAGTGATTGTCTGATCTCCTCCACACACTCTGCACTTCTATAAACACCTAAATATAAGTGTGCATAGGCGTTAATTTCTTGTAGCATATCACATCTGATTTGGGCCCATCCGTCTTCCCCAAAACCGAGCAAATCCGCAACGGCTCGATATCCACAATTTCTATCTGCTTGCAAGTCCTATATATGAATAATGAACGAGTGCATTGGTTTAAGAAATTGTGTCAAGTAATTCACATTCAGATATGAGCGCTTTAGCCTTACAACCTACAACATAGAAAGATTTGAAGATGATTAGTATATAATATTGACTCGAAATTTTCACCTCAATATACATCTATATAATGAAATACCTTTTGATTTGGCCGCCTGCTAGGTTGTGGGCATAATGGGATTAAAGCTCCAGAGGTGGGCATCAAGCAGTTATCTTGTGCAGATTCCACAAGCTCGAATTGAGATGATAATCGACGAGTTGATACTTCATGCTTTGGAATACGCTTATTGCATTTTCTAATCTTCACCTCAGGTTCCATAAGAGATGAAGTAGTAGGTACAACCAACTCGTGCACTCTCTTCAGCAATATTAGTTTTTTTGAATAGAATGACCTAAAAAAAATGTTGATTGATCATCTCGAATTCATCTAGCAAACATTTATCTTGGTCTTTTTTACCGCTAGAAGATCACTGGGTGCTGACGGTGACATGTCCATTTTCTTTCAGTGACAGTCAATGCAATTGCTGGGATGGGCATGTTGACTCTACCATATTCGGCCAGCTCGCGTGCACACGGTAAGCCATGCGTTCTTCTCAATAAGCATTTACAAGCTTCGGCGTCTACACCGACAATGTAACTAGTTAGGATTCATCGACAATCTTTTTCAATGCAACAATGGACACAACACCACGCAGAAACTTGAATTGAGATGGCTTAAAATTATGTAGTGCAACATTACGGCTCTTCTCGAACGAGGCCTTTATATCTGCATGTTGTAACTGCAACAATGCATGTATCTTGAACCAACATGTCTCAAAATTCATAACTAATGAGCAAGATATCTCTTTAGTTTCACATGTGCATCTTAGCCCTGAAAAGTTTAAATGAATGACATTAGCAACAGATTAAAAAATAAAACTCATTATATTAGATAGAAGAGTGATCAAATCATACCGGTTGGTTGTGATAGTTTCAAAATGCATCACTGTGTCGGTCTAGCGACAAATTTCTCTTTGTACTTGTCAACCATGTTGTCTTCACGTATTCAAGTACCTTAGGAAAATAGCAAAAATCCTCTTTTAGCCGACCCCACAATCGAGAAAATTCATCCTCGCTCTCGACCACCACCATTAGATTCCATGAAGCCATGAAGAGGTCGATCTTTCTTTGGTGTCAAAATTTTTCTAATAATGAGCAAGAATGTTTTTTCTTATATGCCATCTGCATAAGAAGTGATGAATTTTGGAAATATTTTCTCTACGACATTTATGCATGCCAAATCTCTATCAGTGACAATAACAAATGAAATTTGCCAACCATGCATCAACGACCGCAGTCTATCCAAGCACCAACTAAAGTTATCTTCCCGTTCGGCTTTCAGGTAGGCAAACACAATAGAGAAAGTCATTTCAGTACTTGTAACCCCAACAATCTTTATCAACGATAACCTATACATGTTGGTCTTGTATGTGCAATCTATTATCAAGACCCGGGGAATGCATGAAACAAATTAATGCTAACTGGGTGAGCCCAAAGTATATCTTTCACAGTGTTTGTATCGGGATAACACTGTTAATCTCAATATATGGTTGTTCGGAAGGTTCTTCAGTAGTTGCTGCATTTTTGACCTTCCGAAATACTCCACGACTATAAACTTATACCTTGCATTGTATATTGTCCTCATGTGCTCACATTGAGATTGTTTCTTTATTTTAATGTATTCAAAATGTCTCTTCACCAAACAAGAGTCTTCGACAAATCTACAACCAAGTTCTTTTCTTTTTTTGAAAGTCTATCGACAAAGGAATGTCCTTTCAAATTTTCAGCCAGAAAATGGTTATGAATACCCCACACAACCATAAGAACCCACCAAGCTGTATTGGACAACTCCTTGCTCTTAAGTAGGAACGGACAATCACATTTCTTACTGTTGGGGATTTGGGTCGAGCAAATAGTCCCACATCTGCTAGATATGGGGATGGTCTTGGGTTTATAAGAATTTGGGCTACTCCACCTAACAGACTAGTCTTTTTGGATGGTGCCCCGAATCCTTACAAATGGTATCAGAGTCATACCCCGAACTTACTCGTGTGTGTGGGTGATGTTCGATCCCTCAGGGCGCAGAGGAAGGCGCAGTGGGCCTCTGTTACGCTGGATCTATAAAGATTGGGCTCTCGAGGGAGGTAACCATGCTCCAGGTGCTTTATGTAAGATATGTTGTCCAACGCAATGAAGACGAGTGCTCCAGGTGCTTCATGTAAGACGTGTTATCTTCCAACGCAGTGAAGAGGAGTGACCTCCATTGAGCACATATGATCTTCTCGGATAAGGAGTGAGGAAGATAGGCTTGCAGAGAGGCCTAAACTCTTTATTTGAGGGGGAGATAAAATCTTTTCAATTCTCAGGAAGCAAAAAGCCGCAATAAAGTTCCTGTAAAGCTAGTTGAGCTCTCGAGATTGGCAGCAGAATCTTGTTTCACTTAAGGCATGTGCTGTAATGTAGTGAAGAGGATCTCGATCTCGATTGAGCATGTATTCCAGGTGTGAAGATGGTCTTTCAAGTGTAAAGATGAGCTTATATGGAGACTCTTTGTTCAAGAGGGGGATTGTTGGGATTTAGGTCGAACAGATAGTCCCACATCGGCTAGACATAGGGATGATCTTGGGTATATAAGGATTTAGGCTACTCCACCTAAAAGACTAGTCTTTTGGGATGGTGCCCCGAGTGCTTACACTTCATGTACTTCTTGTCTCCTCTTTATCTTAAGCCTTCACATTTCTATTTTGTAAATTCCCTCTCTATCACAACTTAAGAGTACCCTTTCATTTTTCGAGTTCCAGAGATATCAGATCTCGACAACGAGGGAAAATCCTTGTGCTATTGCAATTTCTCAAGCCCATTTTATCAACGTCTCTCGACTTTCAAAAATCTCATACGTGGTGAAGTCTTTACCGTAATCAACTCTTGTAAGCTCAAAACCGACATTGCTATATTGGGAAGAAGTCTGTTCCTGCAAATAGTTCATATGAAAAACACAGGATTAACTCTGTATAGTCGGACAAAAAGAAAAAATGAGAGCTCTCTGCTCGGTTAACACAACCGAACATTAAGTCTCTGTTCGGCCTAGACCCACCGAACAAAAAGCTCATGCTCGGCCGAGACTAACCGAACATGATAGGCTCTTTTCGGTGGCTACCAACCAAACAGAGAATTACAGTGTTTGCTGTAATTCTATGTTTGGTTGTTGTACGTCGAATAAATATCATATGTTCGATCGTAAACCGCTGAACATATGTTCGATCGTAAACCGCCGAACATATGTTATCCATTCAACGGCGGTCAAGCGCGGAATGAAGACGTAATTCATTCCACAAAATTTATGTTTTGGGCAATTTTAATCAGTAAAAACTAACCTTCTCGGTGTTGGCAAGCTCCGGAGTTATTAGTTGTTTCTCCATTAACGCCCATGACAAAATGTAGGTTGATTTTAAGTGTGAAAATGGGTAAATATTTTTAGGGTTTGAAGCTTAGGGGAGTGAAGAAGGAAAAAGATGAGATGGTGCCTTAATCACTTGTAATGGGGGTGCCTTCATCAATTTTGATTTGAATGAGGTGAATTATATATACACACACACACACAAGTCATGTCTTTGGATAAAGCTAAGTAGTCCTGCTTAGTTCAAACACTTAACTCCCTTATCTTGGAGGCGGTTAAGTTGAACATTTTGATTTGAATGAGGTGGATGAGAGTCCATCCTTATCTGATTCTCCGCATCCAACTGTCGATATAGTTGATCTGTTCTCGAGCTATAACTGTTGAGTTCAAATAGGGATTTGACTTATAGAAAGAGATTCTCACAATTAATTTTATCTCTTCCTTCTAACTATATAAGCCGCTCGGGGTTTAAATCAAATGGGTACTCCCGGTCAGAGATTCTGGAAGTAGCCACCTGTTGCTCGCTTATTTGATGCTGGATGAACACGTGGCGTGATCTCAAGGAGATAGGAAACTGACCACCACGGATGCCCCCTCTGCTTTCTTCTCTTTGGAGGAGGTCGGGAACTCTCCCTCGTGGGCTTATAAGTTCCCGAGGACTCTGATAGAGAAGAGATCTGAACCTATGCTTGGGTCGGTTTGCTGTCACTTCGATTTTTTATCTCAGAGTGGCGTGCATCTATAGGCTTGCAGAGCCTTAAAGGTGTCCCATCTACTGCCGATCAATCAGGTTTCCGTCACTTTTTAGGACACGGTGCTCGAGGTGGATACAGTATATCCAAAGCGACGGTTTTGATCTGATCCGCTGTGATACGTGTATGACCCTGATCGAGCGACTGTTCATTCTCTTGAGGTTAAGAAGGCAATGCTATAAGGCTTTGGGCATTCTTTTCCCCAAATCTCTGGATCTTCTTCCTTGCCTTCTTCTGATCCTCTGATTTTTAATCTCAGTCATTTTCCTCGTTCCTACTGCGATCAAGTAGATAGAGAAATCAGGTACGGTCGATAGTGTGGGCAAAGGGAAACCCGCTGCGGAAGAGAAAGGGAAGAGAACCTCCCATCGTAACAGGATCGGATGGACTTCGATCCAAAGACCTCCAAGCTCCGCAATCAGGAGGTTAATAAATATTTGGCGAGTTACGGTTTTTCTTGAACCCGAGGATAAAAATCAAGTTTTGTCCCCACGGTGTAGGCATTTCTTTGGTCCCGCCTAATGCTGGTGTATATATGCATCCTCAAGTTCTGGCAAGGCTGTTGATAACGAGTTTCGTCTACAGCATTTTGACTTTCAACTAAGTCGCCCTCTCTCAATTTTCAGCAGTGGCCTGGATTCGTACACCACTGAGGCGTGTCAGTGTGAGGCCTTCAGCACTGTGTATGCACTAAGAAAGACCACTCAAGGCACTCGCTAATTTGTCCCCTAGAGTGGGGTTGAAAAGATTATTATCAATATGGTTAACAACGATCATGGCATGAGAGATACCATGGTCCGAATGACCAGACCGTGGGTAGCCGAATCAGAGAATGATCATGGGGACATTCCAGTTGTCTGGAACTTGGGCCCCGCCCCTTGGAGGGGCCGTGTCTACCGCTGATATTGAGGCGAAGTTGCGGAAGCTAATGTCCATCGACTATGAACGTCATAACTGGAGTTGGCTGCTGGATCTGAACATACCTCCAGTGCCTCTAGTCCTCCCGAGGGTGGGTGCTTTGGGTAAGAGGCAACTTGCGCCTGAGCCAGAGGTATCTACCTGGGAGGAAAGCAGTCATGTCCCCTATACGCACGCGGAGAGGGTACGAGCCCGAGAGTAAGATTTCCTTGAATCAAATTGAAAAATTACAACGGACTAGTATTCCGGTTACAAGGGAGGGAGGATGTTGAGTCTTGAATCCTCCCTTTGTTTAAGGCTGGGTTCTTCAAGTGGCGATGGAGAGTGAATCTTGTTCTCCGTTGACCGGGTGACCGTCTAGACTTTCGGGGATCTTCTCTTCGGCTGGTAGAAGGAGTAGCACAGCTCCGTCTACCAAAACTCTCAAAGAGAAGGTAGGCAAAGAGCAACTTGTACGCAGCAAGCTTGCTGAAGAGTTGAGCTCTCTCTTTCTTCTCTCTCTGTCTGCCTGTGTGTAGTCTGTTGTCTATCTCCTGTTTCTTGTGTCGTCTCCCGTCTGTGTGTGTGTGTGTCCCCTCATAGCGGCGGGGCTATTTATAGAGGTTTCAGGGGTGAACGTGCCCCCTAAAAATGCTCCACAATGAGGGGCTAACTTTCCCGCTATGTGGGCGGTGACTGGCCCCGTAACCAGGGCGGTTATAACCAAGACGTGGGCCTTGGACCCTCGCGCCTTGAGGTTGAGACGCGGGTGTCGAGCCCATGCGCCTTGATGCTGAGACGCGGGTGTCGAGCCCACGCGCCTTGATGCTGAGACGCGGGTGTCGAGCCCACGCGCCTTGATTCTGAGACGCGGGTGTCGAGCCCACGCGCCTTGATGCTGAGACGGGTGTCGAGCCCACGCGCCTTGATGCTGAGACGCGGGTGTCGAGCCCACGCGCCTTAATGTTGAGACGCGAGTGTCGAGCCCACGCGCCTTGATGCTGAGACGCGGGTGTCGAGCCCACGTGCCTTGATGTTGAGACGCGGGTGTCAAGCCCACGCGCCTTGATGTTGAGACGCGGGTGTCGAGCCCACGCGCCTTGATGTTGAGACGCGGGTGTCGAGCCCACGCGCCTTGATGGTGAGACGCGGGTGTTGAGCCCACGCGCCTTGATGTTGAGACGCGGATGGCCATCATTAGTCCTGCGTCTAGAACCTGAAACTCTGCCTCTTTTAATGGCTTGTCTTCTAATGATTTTTAGACAGCCTACAGAACCCCCTCCAAGGTTTTCGATATTCCGCGGTTAACTGGGACGGATTTCGAAATACTTTGGACTCTAGCTGAGCTTACCCTTATGACTGGACTGTTAATGCTCCGAGTTTGATCTTATCTGGAGTATGGTCTTCGTGAGTGTACTGTAGAACTCTTTGAAACCATCAGAGTTGATCGAGTTGAGTGTTTAGATACACAGTCTAAACCTCCCCGATTGCTTTAAGTCTGTCGTGGGTGCACTTTAAATCAGGGGTGGACAGTCGTCTGCTTGTGCCAGTGTACTGTTGAACTGATTTGCAGAAGCAAGGACTGAACGCCAGTTCTTTTTGAAGAGTAGAGATAGTACTGCTTTAAAGACGCGACTTTCATGGGGTGCGTCTTTTGAAAATGGAAACGCGACCGATATTCCATTGGGCAGACGCGATGCTAGGCCGGATTGAAAGGACGCGAACTTCGGAGAGACGCATCCTTTTGAGTAAGGACGCGACTTTCTGGACGCGACTATGGCTGTGCTGACGGGGCACGTCCATCGAAGAGGCGCGCCTGTTGGGTGCGAATCCGTGCCATGTCATGAGTGCACCGCCACTTGTTCTGGGGAACCGACGGGACATCTCTTTTTGGCGCGCGGACTTCCCGGTATATTAAATGAGCTGTCCACGCGTCAAGCGAGGACTCGATGCCGAACCAATCGAGCCACGTGCCGCGTATCTTTGCGGATCTTCGTGCCTATAAATGGCAACAGTCAAAGAGATATCTCTTTCGTCTCGAGCGCATCTGTTAGGGTTTTTTGAAAAAAGGAGTCTTCTCTGTCTCTTTTCATTTCTTCATCGTCCATCATCGGATTCTTGATTAACGATGGCACCCAAGGCCAAGCCAACCGCATCATCTTCAAAAGCGGCCGTCGTCGAGGCCCAGAGGGGCGGTTCCTCCGCGCAGGAAGCCCCAATCTCAGGTATAATGCCATTAGGTTTAAACTTCGCCATTAATGGAAGTTCGTGGACTCCTAAAAATCCCTCTTTTAAAGGAGAACCGTCAACACAGAATAGAAACCATGTTTGATTCTCAGACGCGGTCTTTGAGTTGATAAACAAGGCGCGGGTTTGATGACCCCACCGCTTTTATCCACTTGGGGATGCGCTTGTTTATTGGATATAGAGCGCCAGTAAGCCCTGCACTTCGGATTCTTCACTTAGAATATTTCTAATTGTGAAGGGTTCGGACGCGGACTTGATCCTTGCGTTCTGTGACATCAGGTGCTGGTCTTTTATAAATCTCGCACCTGAGTCCAAGTACTTAAAAATTTTTCATAAGTCTTGGATTTCACAACGCAGGCTCCCTGTTGGCCTCACGGTCGCGGATTTTCAGGTCTGGACGCGGATTTTGACAATTTCTGCGTCCAGTACCTCTTCTGCGTCTGAACGCGAATTTTCAGACCTGGACGCAGGATTTTGGCAATTTCTGCGTCCAGTATCTTTTCTGCGTCTGTACTATAGACACTTAACTTTTTTCAACAGATTTCTGATTAAGTGTCATCTTCTTCTGCAGTGCAACACACTTTGCCCCACTCTCCAAGAGGCGCCACTTCGGGCACGTAGGTGGTGCTGACCGTGATTTGACCTTTGTGCTGCAAAGGACTGTACCTGTGACTGCTGATGGGTCGCAGGAGCGCAGGAGGAGGCTCTCCAATGTTGACATGGCAACCTTTCGGGAGCTTATGACTGACGCAGCATTCACAACGGATGCTCGCGTCCCGCTGGAGAAGCCTGCCTTCTTCTTTGGAGACCGTGTTAGCAAGGGCGGCTATTCCTTGTATGACGGAGATTATAAATGGCTCCGTCAGATAGGGGGTAGAAGATTCTTTCTCCCAAACAGGGAGAGGATGTACCCGCTATCTTATCTTCAACACATGTCCGTCCCTCGAAAAATGAAATGGGAACTCTCCCGATATGTCCCTGAGGTTACTCTTGGCGACCTAGGCTCCAAAAAGGTATATCGCCATGATAGTCATGATAGGGAGGTTCTCGGCCTGTTTCCAGGGCTGCTCAGGACTGATCACCCAGTTGGAGAGACACCAAAACTTGGCACCACTTTCCTCAACGCGTTCATGAAAGTGGGGGGCGATTTTCCGGTCGAGTTCCGTTCGCCCGGGTTGATCCACTCCACTGAGAGGTATTGGTGGGGCAGGATGGTGAGCTTCGTCCTTGCCGACCTTAGAGGCTTGTTGGAGCAAGCGGAATTGTACCAAGCAGTCAGGGCCGTACAGTATGGTATCCCACCGAGCTCTCAAAACTTCTTTGGGATTCTGGAGCGTTACAATCCTCTGACGGGGACATTCTTCACTCCGGTCGGGGAGATGGGTCTCGCCCTGCACGAGTTGTACGAGGTCTCGGGGCTAGCAATGGGGGATTCTCCCTATGAAGAATACGTCCCAACCACTGAGGAGCTTCACCTTATGAAGAAAGGGTCTCCTCGAGTGTATGAGACTTACTGGGAGGTGTTATGTCACTTCCACGTCTGCGGCCAGATAACCTCTTGGAGGGCGGGGGGAGTCAAGCAGCTATCTTGGGCAAGCTACTTGTTCAATGGCATCAATCAGAAAGACCGTCCGGTGACCCGACTGGCTCCCAGCTCCGACGAGGAGATTGCCGACAGGATCAGGGCTTCTGTAGACTCCTACACCACGGAGTCGAACGAGGATATTTTTGAACCTGACACGGTTTTTGAAAGCTTCCATCATCAAGCCGGATCCCTATCTCCAACCACGCATTGTTGGCGGGCTTCTTAATGCTGTGGTTGAAGCGCTGTATGGTGCCAACGCTGCCACATGAAGTCATTGTTGCCGACGTAGTGTACCCGGCGGCGCTCCTGGCTTATGGTAGGCCCATAGCCCTTCTCCCGGTCATGGCGGCGAGTATTCAAAGCGGGTTACGGACGTTAACCCAAAATCTGTGCGAGGCGGGGAAGGCCGTCGACTCCCATGGCAAGGTGATTGTTGACTCGGAGGGGAGGCCGACGATAAAGCGCCCCAACCCTCGGGTTAAGCTTCCCTACACGTACCTAATAGCTTGGTACGTTATGCACTGTCCCTCTCTGATGACGCCGGTGTCTTGGTGTGAGGGTTTTATTCCTTTCGTGCAGCGGTTGGAGGGTTCAACCTGGTGTAATACTTACGTGTATTACGTTCGAAAGTGCGTCATGTCGGCTTCGAACTACCAGCTTAATCGATGCTTCCCCGCGATTCCTGGTGCATCTTTCGGGGAACAATTTACTGCCTCCGCAGGCCAGGATGACTTCACGAGGCTGTCAACGGGGGTTTTTTGGTGGTTGGTCAACATTCGACCCGGGTATGTGCTTTTCCGGCAAGGGAATTCATGCACGATCGAGCCGTATATGCCGAATCGCTTCGCCCGACAGTTCGGCTATGATCAACTATATGTCAGCAACCCCAATGCTCGACTCGCCTTCAGTGGGAATTTGTTCGAAGGTGCCCGGGCTTGGTATTATAGCGTGGCCGGAGGGACGGAATCAACTTTTCGGCTGCCTATCAAAGGGCCGAAGGGCCGTACCAGCTTCAGCTTTTGTACTTGGTGCTTCCAGGCCAACCAAACACCAGATTTCGCTCCGGAGTATTCATGCATTGAGAGTATCAATGCAGGTTACGAAGCCAGGTCGGGGTCCACTAAACGCTCGCGAGGCGTCGAGCAGTATCTGAAGGCTCTGAAGGAGGTCAGACTGGGGTCGAGGGAGGAGCCGCGAGCAGCAAAGGCTCGACAGGCGGTGGGTAAGCGTCCTCAAGGCTCTACCTCCATGCTGAGCCTGCCCCAAAGAAGGTCCGGAGAGACTTGACGGCTGTAGTTTCTCCATCCGAGGACATCCCTTCTGGTGTTGAGGAACCAAGGGAAGAAGAGGCGGATGAGGATGATGCCCCTTAGTCCCTGCTCACCGGTTGCGCAGCAGGGGCCCCAGGATTGTGGAGGAAGCGGAGCCTGCTGGCAAACCCACCGCCGCTGACGAGGCCGAGCAGTTCGAAGTCGACATAATGAGCGGAGGCGATGTTGAGAGGCCAGGGGTCTCAGCTCAGCCCTGGGCTTTCTCAGCTCACGAGAGGAGGGATGAGGCACAGCAGCCGGAGGTCGACATAATGGGTGATGTTGAGATTCCAGGAGTCTCAACTCAGCCTGGGTCTTCCTCAGCTCACGAGAGAAGAGATGAGACACAGCAGCCTGGGTCTCCCAGTGTATTCATCTCCAGTGCTCGGACAGTTGACCCCAGCCCTACCACTGGGGTGTTTGGAGGCAAGGCTCCGGTTGTCGAGGTCCCTCGCGTTGAGTTGTCGTCTTCATCATCCGAAGAGGAAATCGATTTTGAGGATGAGGTTGACTTTGGCGATGAACCCGCTCCTCCTGATCCGAGCAAATTCTCACACATCTGGAGGAGGAAATATATGGGTGTGAGCCGTTGACGACATCACCACTAGCGGCAGTTATTCCTGCTGAGGCTGCTGAAGGTGCATTACTCGCCAAACTCATCCTTCTAACTCGGAGAAGGTTTTTGACGTTTTCTTTTTATTTGGCCTCGTGTTGCAGGGCTAGTCATGGTTAGCGAGGCTGCTGCTTCCTCCCAGATCGAGGAGATGATACAAGAATTGGCTCAGCAGGAGAGAGATGAGTCTCCTCGTACTGGGGTGCCTCAAGAGAGGGTAATCGTCGAAGTCGGGGAGACCTCCACCCTACAGGATTCACCCAAGGACTCGCCACCTCTGGACCCCCAGCCAAGTAAGGAAATGTTGATATAAATGTTTTTCCTTTTGTTGTCATGGCTAACATTCTCGTAATTTGCAGAGGGCATTGAGGAAGTTCAGGCAAGTGCAGAGAGCATTGAAGAAGCTCAGGTAGGAGGAGATTTGGCGGTCAGTGCCTGCCCAGGAGACCACACAGCTCAAGCCTCGGCCGAGGATTCTGAGGAGGTCGAGCTTACTACCCTGTCATCGGCTGTGGAGGTTTCTACGGAGGTAGCACCCCCAGAAGCGCCAGTGGCTACTCTTGCTCCTGCCGTACCCGTGGTCAGCCCGACTCCTGTACCGAAAGAATCGGCTTACATCCCTCACCCCGTGATAGAAAGGGGATCGGGGAGCACTTCGGGTGATGACACCATGGAGTTCCTGACACGCCAGACGGTGCAGCAGTTTTTTACCTCAATGCGATCATGCATCAATTTCATCCTGTCTGGGGGTAGCTCTTTTGAATTCGCCCAGACGTATCTCAGAAACCTGGTCGAAAACATCAAGTTGGCCGGAGGCCCTTCACTAGCCCAGTCGTGTCTGCTGCTGGTGGAGCAGCTGGGACAAAACCTGAGAGAGCTTCGATCCCTGGAGAATGCCGGCTCATTCCACGAGGCCCAGGAAACTCTGAATAGGCTCCTTGCTGCTCAAGAGCAAGAGCGAAGAGAGGTGGAGGAGCAGATATCCGATAACACCCGTCTTCTCGAAGGTTTCCAGGCTGATCATCAGAGGCTAGCGATCGAGTCCAAGGAATCTGAGATGATCATACAGGCTGCAAAGCAGGCTATCCTTGATTCTCGGGCCGCCATAGCCAGAGCTGAGGCAGTGATTACTACTAACGAACAAAAGCTTGCTACCTCTGAAAAGAGGCTAGCGGAGTTAGAGGCTGCCAAGGCGCAAGTTGAAGCAAACCTCTCTGTTCGTTCGTCCAAGCTGGAATCCCTCCGAGTACTAGCGCAGGGATTTTTACCTGAGGCGGATCTGCGGGCCCAAGCTCTCATGGAAGCTGAGAAGGCGCGTCAACATGAGATGCATCGCCTCAGAGAACAAATCCGTTCTTTGGCGAACCAGGATTTTTAGCCTTCTCTTTTCTTTTTTTTTTTTTAAGAAAAGGACACTCTATTTACCAAGAGTGTTTGTATCCACTTTTATCATTTTTTGAATAATAAAAGTCATTGAAATTTTTGTTCCGCCTTGATTGCCCTGCTGCGGATGGATTCAATCCTTTAATCACAGTCTTTAATTATGCTCTCCGGCTGACTGTGAATACTGAACTTAGGAAAACTAAGTTCTTTTGACGAAACGCAGCGTTGAAAGAGACGCGGCTCTGAGGCACGCGATTCTAACTTGCCAGTGAAGACGCGGTTCAAGCAGACGCGGAGGACGCGGCTTGGAGTGTGGTTCATGGGCCGCAATCCTTAACTCTATCCAGACGCAGAGTTCAGGATAATGAGGTCTTACGCCCCTTAACATTAACGCAGTCAGGGACGTGGCGCTGGGCCTCAGTGTAAGACCCACAATCATGGATGTAGACGCAGCTCCAATATGCTTGTAAAGGTGATGGGCTTTTTCTGCTGAAGTTATAAGCCTTAGGACGCAACTTTATGTGCTTTCCCACTGGGGCCCCCAAAATGAGTCCCTTTTGTTGAGAGGCGCGGATCGACTTTGAATCATCCAAGAGACGCGAAGGATCTTCTAACTTGGAATGAATGAGGACGCCGATTTTTGAGAAAAGAGGGGACGCGGGTCTTTTGGATGCAGCTCTCACACCTGCGTTTTGGCACGATTTCCCAGGCGTTTAAAACAGCCTGTCATAAAGATTTTGTGAAATCTTTGAACATCAAGTCTCCGTTGACGATTGGGAACCCGCATCATCCGTTGTTTCCCGAAGCGGTTTGTCCACGCGTCAGTTCTTCATTGGGCTTAGGCGTTAATGCCTTTTAATGCAATACGGCGCGGCGGTTGGAAACCAGCGTCTTCGACGCTTCCCGAAGCGACGCTCCACGCGTCAGCCTCCCATTGGGCTTTGACAGTCGTGCGGTCATTAAGGCCAACGGTTCCAATTGATGAACCATTAACTACGGTTATTATGGGCTGCCTATAAATAGGGGCTCCTCCTCTCCCTTTAACAGTCCATACTTAGACTCTGTTCTTTTCGAGAGCGAGTGCTCTGAGAGATTCTATCTTCTCCCTCCAAGGACCTTATCGGGGGTTTGCCTCCATGGACGAAGATGACCCAGAGCTTCCATGCTTCTGTTTGGTCTCTTCAGTAGATTACCACTGTCAAGTGATTTCAATGATGGGAAGCGTCTCCTTGAGCACCTTTTACGTCCGCGCCTTAATGCAGAGAGTTCAACTCTTAACAGAGGCCTCTGCGGGTATGCCATGCCCACTTACCATGATTTTAGATCCAACCAAGTTTGAATTTTAGTATATCTCTTAGAGAGATACCATCTGGACTTTCTTGTGAAGTCATGGTTGGTGCATTCCTCTTCTGGAATTTGCGCCATCGACTTAAACTTTTTTGAACGCAAGTATTGAAGTCGTTGGTACCTGGCTGCGGGCTTTGCACACAGAGCTCGCGTCTTGAGGCCACTGACTTGGGAGAACTTCAATTCGGGTCGAAGGTTTCAGGCCTGAACTTTTGCAACTCCTGTTCCTCCAACAGAGAGATGGCAATTTTTGGCGTCTGATTCTCTGCGCGCCTTGTATCTTAGACGCGGATGTGGAATTAGGCCGCGTTTGAATTCTGTGTGTATCACAGTCTTGCTCGCGTCTGTTTCTGTTGTCGCAGGAATCTGGCCCAGCGTGCGGGTCATTCCCGCGTCTGCAGTCTTCAGCAATAACCGCGTTTGTGACTTAGTTTTCTCCTGTCGAAGTATACTAAGCTCTGAATTGTCTCATTCCCTTGTTTGCTTCTTGCAGGTAGGCTTGATCATCATTTTTCATGTTCGCTGGGCCCCTGGGAGAATATTTGGCCGGCGAACTTGTTCGATGTTCGTCCACAAGGGAAGAAATCATAGTCTCCGTCGTCCACAAGGGAAGAAATCATGGCCCTTGTCTTCGGGGGACGGGGGCCTAACCCTCGCCAGGATTACTTTGGGTTCAATGCACCAGTCATGCTTGCTGCATGGCATGGTCAGAGTGAGTATGGCGGCGGGGGTTGCGGTGGATATAGTGGTGAGTGGCATCCCCTGTGAGGTCTCAAAACCTCCTCTCTCACCTCAGAAGTGACATCGAGGAAACTCTATGTTCACTGGATGAGCTTCTGGTGGAAGAGATGTTCATCAGGAAGGATCATAACCCGCCACTTCGGATGGTTAGGTGGAATCGGAGGATTCTGCTGCCACCGGGCCTCAAGAACACCATTGCTCTTAGTCAAGGATGGGCTCTTTCGATGTTTACGTCATGCATTGAAGTGCAATCAGTTCCCGATCGTTGCCACAGTATCCGATCCTGCTTCGGCGCCTTTCCAAGCATCCTGTACTCAGAATAACATGCAGCTGAGGAGCGAGTGCAACCTCTGAGAGAGAGGGAGACTTCTTTGTACTCCTTAACTGTAACACTCAATCTTATTGTATAAGAGAGCGTTTTTGTATCACTTTCATGTGCCTGAATATAAATAAAAGTGACACTTTTCTTTTTCTCCTTCTATTGTCTTGAACTTTTTTTTTAGTCCGACGCATAGAAGCCAAGGACTTTGACTTGTCAAAACTTATGATGATAATTTCAAACAGTCAAACTTTTTAGAGAGATCCTATTTTTGGAACTCCCCAATGCTGTCAGAGGTGTAATATTAACTTGACAAGAGATAAGATAATTTTATGGACCTGTCAATCTATAAAGGAGAATGACAAGTGAAACTCGTACCCCCAGGGAAAATGGCCCTTTATCAAGGTTTAGGATTCACTTGATTAAGCTCAGCTGGGGATTTGAAGGAAAACACTGTTAATGGTGTAGTATTAACCTAACAATGTGTTTAGGTAGACTTGTTATTCTGTTGAAGAGAATAGCAAGTGAATCTAGATCCGCGGGGAATCTAAGAAGGTTTTTACCGTTAGAGGTGTGATATTAACTTAACGGGTTGAATGTAGTCCTGTCAGAAATATGATGTTAACCTGACAAGGATATGAGTCAGAGGTGTGATATTAACCTGACTCGGAAATACTTCAGTTTCATTTGGAAAAACAGAAGTGTCACTGACATAGGTGTGATGTTTAACTTGACAGTGAGGGTAATGCTAGAGGTGTAATGTTGAACTTGGCATTGGTCATCTCGACTTCAAGGAGGAAGTCCGAGGAAAAGTCATGGCCATAAGTATATTGTTGAACTTGGCGATGACCTGGACGCTAGAGGTATAGTGTTAAACTTAGCATCGTTCATTTCAGATTCGATATGGAAGTCTGAAGGAAAGTGACTGTCAGAGGTGTGATGTTAACTTGACAGAAACTCGATGCACTGTTTAGAAGTATAGTGTTAACTTAACAGTAATTTGTCGGAGGTATAGTATTAACTTGACAGAAATTAATTTGCGATATGAGCAATTTGAGGACCTGTCATCCTATTGATGAGAATGGACAAGTGGAGTTTGAAGTGCCAGAGGTATAGTGTTAACTTGGCAACAACTGTATTTTGTAGACCTACCATTCTGTGGATGAGAATTGGTAAGGGATTTTGGAGGGGAGAGTGGAGTTGAGTCCACTTAGGATTTTTAGCAAACCCTCAGCTATCAACGGATTTGAGGTGCCTTTACCAACTACCGTTTGAGTTGGGCTAGCCATGCTATTCCCCTCAGCATGATGAGTTGTCGAAGATTTATGTTGGGCTTAAAAGCCAACGTTTTCCTCTATCCTTAGCCGTCGGAGGCGTCGGATCAAAGGGGAACGTGTCCCTTAGGATTTTTAGCAAATCCTCAGCTGTCAACGGGTTTGATATGCCTTTACCAACTACCGTTTGAGTTGGGCTAGCCATGCTATTCCCCTCAGCATGATGAGTTGTCGAAGATTTATGTTGGGCTTAAAAGCCAACGTTTTCCTCTATCCTTAGCCGTCGGAGGCGTCGGATGTTAATGAAGAAGCTCTTCTTGTTTTGATCAGAGGTGTACTTTTAACTTGATCGGGGGAGGAGTACTATTAAGGATAGTACTTCTTCAAGAATCTGCCATTGATCGGCATCATGAGTGTATCGCCATTTGAAGTTATGAGGCGATACGATCCATTTGAGTAGACTGACTCTACTACGAATGGCCCTTCCCATTTGGGTTGGAATTTTCCTTTTGTCTTGTGCGTCATTACCATGGGTCTTCTGACGGCTAAGACAAGATCACCTTTCTTGAAAGTTCGCATTTTAACTTTCTTGTTGAAGGCTCTGGTAATTCGAGCCTGGTAGAGCTCGATTTGCTGTTGGGCCTGCAGACGCTTATCGTCTAAGGCTTCCAATTCTTGGAGTCGCTGTAGATGCTTCTCCTCTGTTGTCATCTCTGCTGTCAAGGCGACGCGTAGAGATGGAATTTGGATTTCCAGTGGAAGCACGGCTTCACACCCGTATACAAGGAAAACGGCGTGGCTTTAGTCGGGGTTCGCACAGTTGTGCGATAGGCCCATAAGCATTCACCTAACTTGTCGTCCCAATCACGTTGACTTTTTGAGACGAATTTCTTGAGAAGCTTGCCAATGGTCTTGTTGAAAGCTTCTGCGAGGCCGTTAGCGGCAGGATAGTATGCCGTTGAGGACACACTCTGGATTCTGAACTTAGCGCAGAATCTCTGGAAAGCCTGGCTGATGAACTGGGGTCCATTGTCATGGACAATTCGCCGAGGTACACCGAAACGGTAAATGACGTGATGCTTTATGAACTTGATCACGTTAGACGATTTTACCTCCTTCAAAGGGATGGCCTCGGCCCATTTAGAGAAGTAATCGGTTATTGCCAAAATAAACCGATGTCCTTTTGATGACGGCGGGCTGATAGGGCCAACTACATCCATCCCCCACATTTCAAATGGCCAGGTAGAGGTCGTAGAGTGGAGGTACTCTGGTGCTTGATGGATGAAATCGCCATGCACTTGGCAAGCGTGACATCTTTTAGCATAAGTGACGGCGTCGGCAATCATCTTGAGCCAATAGTAACCCAACCTTTGGAGTCGATGTGCCAATTTTGGGCCGGGTTGGTGGGCTCCACACATGCCGTCGTGGGCTTCTTTCAATATCTCTTGAGCCTTCTTTGGTGAGAGGCACCGGAGCAAGATCCCGTCATGCGATCGACGATACAATGTTCGTGTAATCGCATTGTAGTAAAATTTAGGGGCTTTCCTTCGAATGGCAGCCGCTTCCTTGGCGTCCTCAGGCAGGATGCCGTACAAGACATAGTCGATATAGGGGAATCGCCAGTCTTTAAGCTCTGGACCGGTTGACAATTCCAGCGCTTCTTCGCCTTGACACTCTCCCTTTGACTCCTGATAGTCTTCGAGGGCAGTTCTCGGGAAATACAGGTCGTGGCTGTAGACGAATACTTTCTCCATTGCTCCAGCTGGAAGAACTAAGGAGGCCGCGAGGGATGCGAGTGCATCTGCGTGCGCATTTTGCCTGCGCGGTACATGGTCAATGTAGAAGTTTGTGAACCTTTCGGCCATGCGGATAGTCGCGTTGTAGTAGGGTACTAGGTCTTCATGTCTGACTTCGTACTCTCCGCGAACTTGGTTGACGATGAGTTTAGAGTCGCCATATGCCTCGAGATTTTTAACGCCAATCTCATCGGCGAACTGCATCCCAATCAAAAGAGCGTTGTACTCCGCCACATTGTTGGAGCAAGGCTCAGTTAGCGAGACGGCTCGGGGAATCACATAGTTCTGTGGTGAGACGAGTACCACTCCTACCCCCGCTACTGTATGTCCCTTTGGGCTTGTTCTGGATGCACCGTCAAAGAAGAGTTGCCACACTTGACTTTCAAACGATGTCTGAGTCAAACAGACTTCGGCCACTTCATCTGGGAGATCCTCGTAGACTTTGGCTGCCCTCGGATCTGGGTGCTCAGCCAGGAAATCCGCCACCGCTTGACCCTTAATAGCCTTTTGTGGTAAAAAGTGCATCTCATATTGGGATAGCAATATGGCCCATTTTGCCAACCGGCCGTTCAATGATGAAGGCTTAGTCATAAGTAACCTCAGGGGGTTGACTTTTGATATGACATTTATAGTTTGGCCTACCAGATAGTGTCGCATTTTCTGAATGGCGAACACTAATGCCAAACATTCCTTCTCGACCGGGTTATACCGATGTTCGGCTCCGATCATTGTTCTACTCAGATAGTAGATCGCTTGCTCACGTCCTTGATCATCATGCTGAGCTAGTAGAGCTCCCAAAGAATGATCCATTGCCCGGACATACACCAGGAAAGGCTTTCCGGATACCGGAGCTGCAAGGACTGGTGGTTGAGTGAGGTATTGCTTGATCTCTTCAAATGCTCGCTGGCAAGAGTCGTCCCAATGAACGAAACACCCTTCTTCATTAACTTAGCGAAGGGTTGGCATCTTCCAGAGAGGTTTGAGATGAACCTGCGGATGTACGCCAATCGCCTTGTAATCTTCTGAGTTCCTTGAGATTTCTTGGGGGCTGCATCTCCTGGATAGCTTGAACCTTTTCCGGGTCCAAATGGATCCCGATGGAGGTTACAATGAATCCTAAGAATTTACCACTGGCCACCCCCAGGAAGGACTTGGTGGGATTCATCTTCAATCGATGAGCCCGCATGATGTCGAAGACCACCTTCAGGTCAGCTATGTGATCATCCTTAGTGCGACTTTTTACCGCAATATCATCAACATAACATTCTACCGTTTTGCGTATTTGCTGCTGGAAAATGGCGTTCATGGCCCTCTGATAGGTTGCCCCCGCATTCTTCAGTCCGAAGGGCATGACGGTATAGCAATAAACCCCCAATGGTGTCCTGAAGGAGGTGTGCTTTTCGTCGTCAGGATACATTTTGATTTGATTGTATCCTGAGAACCCCCGTCCATGAAGGACATTCGTTCGAATCCGCAGGTATTGTCAATCATGACGTCTGTGATTGGCAATGGGAATTCGTCTTTGGACAAGCCTCGTTTAGATCACGGAAGTCGATGCAGATCCGGGTCTTTCTGTTTTTCTTAGCAACGGGGACGATGTTGGCTACCCAATCGGGATGTTGCTCTTCCCTGATGAAGCCAGAATCTATGAGCTTTCTGACCTCCGATTGAATCGCCTCCATTATTTCTGGACGAAACCGTCGCTGTTGTTGTTTAACAGGCTTTACGTCCGGATTGATGTTGAGGCGGTGCATAGCCACCTGAGGATCAAGTCCAGGCATGTCTTCGTAATTCCAAGCGAAGACATCTCTGTACTCTTGAACAAGAGATATTAGATCCTTTTTCTCCGACGGTGACAGGCCGTCGCTTATGAAGATGGGCTTAGGGTTGGCCTCATCTCCTAGATTAATCTGAACAATCTTGTCTTCTGTGGGTGGTTCGCGCTGTTCAAAGCGGGTGTCCCAAAGAGTGTTTAAATGTTTGATCCAAGGATCCGTATCGGACTGGATCATTTCTTCATCTCCGTCTTCCAGGTGGCTTGTTGAGGCCATGTTCACTGAAAGTTCCCTGAAGATGTTGCCAACACTGACATCTGACTCCCATGATGACGTGCCGGAAGAGTATTTATGGCCAAATGAGCCCCCAGAATCAGAGGCTGATGGAGTCGGAGTTGATACATAGCCCAACCCCCTGCGCGTCCGATGATAATAATCGGGGTTTTTCCTTTCGGCATAAAGGATCGAAGTAGCGTTCTCCTTCCTTTGCCGAAGTTCAACCCGGGCCCGCTTGCTAAATCATACCCCATGCGTTTTCATCATTCTGAGTGCTTTTGGTTCATAATGACTAAACTGAGGGGATTCCTCCTCGCCTTCCGATTTTTCGTGGGGCGTTGGTTCAGACGAGATTCGCCCAAAAGAATTGGTTTTTGGCCTTTCCGTCTTGCTGGAACCATGAATATTGATTCTTGCGCATCGCCGACATTTCGACATGTTCCGAAGGACGATTTCACCGGTACATGCAACGATGTCAAAGCATCCATTGCCGACCAGAGATCGTCATCCACGTCGGTACTAGTGTCTGACGGCACTGAATCAGATGCAAACACAGAAAAATACGCTAAATCTAATTCTTCATTAATGTACCAACCGCCTACATCATCGGCGGAGGTATTATCAACATCGGGCTTATTAATACCCGTTACAGGTGGATCTAGCTCCCACACACACTCATCTTCTTCCAGCTCGGTGTCGGCTTCATTGCCAGAGTCTGGTTCCTCTGATTGCGGGACTTCATCTATTTCCACAGATTCCTGATATAGGAGGGAATCTGTGAAATAATTCTCCACTCCCTTGAACGGATGCCTTTCGGCAATCAACGTTCGCACCTTTCCACTCCCGTCAATGTATTTCATGACTTGGTGGAGAGTAGAAGGAACGATAGAATTGCGATGAATCCATGGTCGTCCCAGCAGCAAGTTGTAGGAAGTGTCGGCATCAATGACGTAGCATGTCACTTCTGACTTTAAACTTCCAATCTGGCATTTGAGCTTGACCTTCCCCATTGGACGGGTACTATTGGCGTTGAATCCATAAATAGTCGTCTGGGTGGGGCTCAAACGATGGGTAGGAATCCCCAGATGTTGCATGACCCGACGAGGCATGATGCTCAATGCAGACCCGGGATCTACCTGAATGCGGTTCACCTCAGATGATCCAATATACCCTGCGAAGTAAAGGGGTCGATCATGCTTCCCTTTGACTTGCATATCATCTGCCGTGAAAGTGATGCAGGGAATATTTTGGGAGGCGTGGAGGCAGTCCTCTACATCTTCCTCCTTTGGTAGCTGGGTCATGAAGACTTCAGCATTAGCCAGAGCTTCTTGTAGAGCTTCTCTGGTCGACTTTGATAGTCTAAGAAGCTCATAAAGCGTAATCCGCGCCGGGATGTTGGCTAACTGAGCCAGGACATCAAAGCGGTAGGGTGCCGTGGATCCTTCCGCTATGTCTTTTGAAAGAACTCGAGAAAACCGAAGTTCTTTCTGTTTCTCCCCAGGTTGTTTTGTGGAGGGCTTGGTTGGCTCTGCAGCTGGTTGTGGAGGGTTGCCGCCATTTCGCCATACTGCTTCAAGTAGGGCTGTCCTGAGCGGGTTCCCGCCACCAGCCGACCGGGTTCCGCGGCCAGAACTATTGTCTCCTCTTCCGAGTCGGTTAGCGAAGGAATATCGGTATCCGCTTCTCGAGAAGAGGCACACACCACATTGCAGGATGACGCCTTTGCCTTGCCCTTGGACTTCTTATTAGTTACAGTAGTCCATTGCTGGCCATCCACAAGGTCGGGGTGAACCCACATGACTTCTCCTTGAGGTGTGGGGACAGGTCCCAAGCCCTTTTCTTGCTGCTGGTTAGGGTCTGTGTTGACCATTCTCAGCTCTCCTCTTGGGATAGGGACTACTCCAGAGGGTGTTGGGGGTTGTCTCCCAAACTGGAGAACTGACGTCACATTAGTCCGTCACCTTCTTCTGCTCTGGTCGGAGTTTCAATACCTCCGCGTCAATCAGGGCCTGAAGGATGTCTTTGAAGACATAACAGCTCTTGGTTGGGTGTCCCAACATCCTGTGGTACATGCAGTAGGTGGGATTATCGGTTTTACCGACTTCCTCAGGGCGCCTAGCTTCAGGAAGCTTCAGTCGATTGCTCTTGTTGAGTAATTTGAAGAGCGAGTCGACATGTTCATCCTTGAAGGAATACTGTTTGTTGGCCCGTGGTTGGCTTGAAGAGCCACCTCCCTTGACCAATTGAGGTTTAGCAGGGGATTTGGTTTCTGCTGCCAAGTTATCCTTCCTTTTGGCTTGGAGGGATGTGTCTGGCGCACGCCTCGTTGACCTCTCAGGCCTGGGCCTACCTTCTTCCGCTCTGACGCGGGCGACAATCTCCTCAGCCTGTTCACCTTGTTGGACCAACTGCTTCCAGGTGCGGCTTTCAGCAACTCCTATTTGAGCAAGGAGTGAGGTTTGGAGATTGTGGCGGCATGTTTCCACCAGGGTGACCTGGGTCATGCCGCTCGGACATCGGAGTGCCACATTCCGAAATCTTTCCACGAAAGATTTGACGGACTCTCCCTTTCGCTGTTTGGTAGCCAAAAGGGTGGGCATCGTGACTTCCGAGTCGTCTTCGAAGAAGCGCGTTAGGAATAGCTTCTCCAAATCACCCCAGTTCTTGATGGAGCCCTCCGGGAGTTTCATAAACCATTCGAAGGCGAGCCCTTTCAGGGTGCCAATGAACAGACGTGCCAAGATGGCATCATTGTTTACTACATTCCCTGTTTGGGATTTAAAGTAGTAGAGGTGTTGGTTGGGTGACCCCTTCCCATCGAATGCTTGGAGGGTTGGAGCCTTAAACTTGGGCGGGTATGGAACCAAGTCCCACTCGGCCGGATAAGGCCGACCACTCCCGCTTCCTGGAGGCCTTTACGGTTGGTGAGGGCCTCAAGACGTTGCTCCAACTGATTCATTCTTTTAGAATGAACCTTTCCCTGATTTTGGTCATCCTTCCCTTGCGACGAGGATTTGGACGAGGTCGAGGTGGGCTTCTCTCCATCAGGGTGCACAGAAGACGAGCTTTCTCCCCTTTTTTTCTTGCCCTTAGACTTTCTAGGGGGAGAGTTTCCTCCTGTCTTCGAGCAATTGTGCGAGCATCTGTTTGAGAGAGTCGATAGATTCCCGCTGAGCAAGAATCATATCGAGTTGTTCCCTCTGGACCTGGGCTTGCTGATCCAGCCGCCGGGCTGTCTCCTCAGGAGTGCCCGTCATGTAGGTGAAAGCCTCTTTCTCCGTAGAAGAGTTTGAGGCCTGCGATTCTGCTACAGCAGAGTGGGAGTCATTCATTTTAACGCCCTGAGCTAGGGCATTATAATCAATCGGGGGAATGGCCCCGGTCCGGGTGCGAGTGTGCCGATACACTCCTTCCGGTTCAGAGTCAGACTCGTCAGAGCTGACTGCAGGCTGTTTTCCTCTGCTCCTGCTTGTCATATTTACAGTGAGCTCTGGATACTCAGCGTCAGAGAACACCCTCCGCCTATGAGAGCGTCTTCTTTTGGCTGATGGGGGATCAGGGTCAGCTGTCTAACTAAAGACTGCTGGTTCACACTTAACCGCAACGGCACTCGGAGAGCATAGAGATGAGCCGTTGGCAATAACATGATGAAGTGACCTGATTGACACTTCTTTTCTTCGTCAAGTAATCCCTCAGATCCACGGGAGGGGGATCGAAGAGATTAACCTCACAACGTCGAAGACGGGAGGCATCCATATGCTGTACAGCCTGGACGCAGGTTTCAGGGACGCGACTTTCGCGCCGCGGCTGTAAGACGCGCGTCTGGCGTCTCTGTTGAGACGAGACGCGATTGTCGCGTTGCCGCTTAGTGCGTCATGGCAGAAAAGTTTGAGAGAGAGTGGGTTGCTGGGCCCCACGCCTATGGGGGCGTGCCTCTTGCGCTTGACGAGGCGCAGAGGTTTCACCTTGGCGTTTGATAAGTTGGTCTTCAGAGGACCTAACTTGGGGAGTCTCGCGTTTGGGCCGCCAAACGCGGATTTCGCGCGCTGGATACGGCGCAGCTAAGACGCCAGTTTGTGCGTTGCGTGCAGCCTCAGTTGGACAATCAGAAGTTTCAATTATACGCTGACGCGCACGCCTCCTCTGACGACGCTCAACATTTCGGTTGCGTCGTGGAGGTGGAGAGAGACCAACGACGACCTGATGCTGGACACCAGAGATTTTGACCACGCGGGTCTCCTGAGAGACGCTGACGAGTGTGTTCCGCGCGGCGCAGTTGGTCGCAACGGCAGTTGTGCCTGAGACCACGCGGGCCTCCTGAGAGGCGTTGGCGCGTGTATCCTGCTTGGCACAGTTGGCGGCAGCGGCGCCCGAGAGAGCCTCAGATCGGGCTTCAGGGCCATTCCCCGTCGAGACCCTGCGGCAGACGCGGGTCCTTGGGCTCTTGGAGCCGGAAGAGAGAAACTCTTCGTACTTTGCCTGGTCGAACTCGACAACGAGCGATTCGACCATCTTCCCCTTATGGAGGACGTCACCTTGCGCCACGATTTGCTCGTCGGTAACAAATGAATTCCCCGGGAGTCGCCATCTCTTGTACGCACGCGGAGAGGGTACGAGCCTGAGAGTAAGATTTCCTTGAATCAAATTGAAAAATTACAACGGACTAGTATTCCGGTTACAAGGGAGGGAGGATGTTGAGTCTTGAATCCTCCCTTTGTTTAAGGCTGGTTTCTTCAAGTAGCGATGGAGAGTGAATCTTGTTCTCCGTTGACCGGGTGACCGTCTAGACTTTCGGGGATCTTCTCTTCGGCTGGTAGAAGGAGTAGCACAGCTCCGTCTACTAAAACTCTCAAAGAGAAGGTAGGCAAAGAGCAACTTGTACGCAGCAAGCTTGCTGAAGAGTTGAGCTCTCTCTTGCTTCTCTCTCTGTCTGCCTGTGTGTAGTCTGTTGTCTATCTCCTGTTTCTTGTGTCGTCTCCCGTCGTGTGTGTGTGTCCCCTCATAGCGACGGGGCTATTTATAGAGGTTTCAGGGGTGAACGTGCCCCCTAAAAATGCTCCACAATGAGGGGCTAACTTCCCCGCTATGTGGGCGGTGACTGGCCCCATAACCAGGGCGGTTATAACCGAGACGTGGGCCTTGGACCCTCGCGCCTTGAGGTTGAGACGCGGGTGTCGAGCCCACGCGCCTTGATGCTGAGACGCGGGTGTTGAGCCCACGCGCCTTGATGTTGAGACGCGGGTGTCGAGCCCACGCGCCTTGATGCTGAGACGCGGGTGTCGAGCCCACGCGCCTTGATGCTGAGACGCGGGTGTCGAGCCCACGCGCCTTGATGTTGAAAGCGGGTGTCGAGCCACGCGCCTTGATGTTGACGCGGGTGTCGAGCCCACGCGCCTTGATGCTGAGACGCGGGTGTCGAGCCCACGCGCCTTGATGTTAAGACGCGGGTGTCGAGCCCACGCGCCTTGATGTTGAGACGCGGGTGTCGAGCCCACGCGCCTTGATGGTGAGACGCGGGTGTTGAGCCACGTGCCTTGATGTTGAGACGCGGATGGCCATCATTAGTCCTGCGTCTAGAACCTGAAACTCTGCCTCTTTTAATGGCTTGTCTTCTAATGATTTTTAGACAGCCTACATCCCCCGAAGGAGAACCTGCTCGGGAAGTGAGCCAAACGACCATCGATCGTGGAAAGTCAAGGGACCCGGGATAGATGATTCCTACCAAGAAAAGGGTTCTAGCTCAGCCTTCACGTCTTTCGCGCCCAAGTTCCTGGTTTCTTTGGTTTCCACTTGGATAACTGTTTCTCGACGTTTGTTTTTCTTTTGCAGAAGTGCATGATTCAGTCCGATGATGAGGGGATGGCGGACTTTCTCGAAGCTGTAACCACTCTGTCCCCTGTGGCTGAAGAAGCTCGGGTTGAGTCTTTCGACCGCGTGAACGAGGCTTGTTGGGCTTCGCCCGTCATCGAGGCTACTGAGGAGGTTATTCACCCGCCTCTGGGGATCCCAGAGGGACCCTCTGCTACTGAGTTACTCCCCGAGGAGGGGGGTTGAGGCAACGACGCCCCTACTCTGGATGACGCTGGACTAGAGATTTTCGTCAGACACTCGCCAACTCTAGATTCAACGTATCTTCTAGAAACTCTCTAGTTTGGCCTCCAAGAAATCCGGATTCAATTACCCAAAGGGGTTTCATTAAGATCTTATTACTCCTTTACCCCTAGACTGTTGATTATTTGCAAAATAGACCAAATACATTTTAGAGATATTTTATTCAGAAATCCGTAGGAAAATGCGATATAATAATGCAGAATTGTAGACTAATCATTGCTCAAATAAATAATAATCATGTCGCTAACACTTATAATCATGAGTGGTGGAATCAATCATATTTTTCATAGCATGCGTCGAACCAGAGTTCCATCCACCCCACATTTAGCGAATATGAGTCTGTTTATGAAGTTTATGAACATAATTTTCATACACCACCCCACGATTTTCACAACCTGACATGCTTAAACAATTTTCACAAGCCACACAAACAGCTGAAAGTCTTGTATGTGCTTCAAAATATTCAAAGCTCAATGGCAAGCATTCAAACCACTATGGATCAATCACAAGCTCAATTTGAGCAATCACATACTGAGCTAGAATCCCAAATGGAACTAACTGATGCACTCATTGTAAAGATTCAATCTAGGATAAACACAATGTTTTTACTGAACATGTGAGAATTGAGAGTCAATTTGAAATCTGGGTTGAGACAGATGAAACAGAAGAAAAGAATCAGGGTCAGGTAGACAATTTAAAAGACGACATACCTTTACAGTCTCCCTTTAGGCAGCAAAAACAGGAGGAATATGTTCATCCTTAATCTTTTATAGGATGGCCATTTGAGACTACCAATGAGGTAGCTATGTACCCTGTGCTTTCTTACATCAATATTTAGATCAACTCTCCTTTTTCAACAAAGACAAGTTTAGGATGGATCCACCTTTAGGAACATCTAAGCAGAAAAATTTAACATTCTACTCCTAGATGTTCTAAAAGCAAAACCTACCTATGTCATGTTGATCAAAGACCTTTGCACTCCACGTCATAAAGCATGGAGACACATTTTTGTATTCTTAGATACATCATTATTTGACTTCATGGACCACAAATGAAAATGATTTAATATTCTGGTCCAACATAGAAAGGCAATTCCTTGAGGTTGAGTATGTAGGATGTCTAGTTGAAGACATTAAACTTAGCGCTTGTTGGGAGACAACCCATTTTGTTGAATCTTTTAACTTTTTGGGCTAATATATGTGACATTGCAAATCCACAGGTATGTTCGTTTCAGGTTTGGGGGAACATCTCAACGCATCTTATCACTTGTGCAGCAAATCAGGTATACTCGATCCACTCTCCTTGCTTTTGTTTTTTATTAAAACATTGAGGACAATGTTTGATTTAGGTTTGGGGGGTGAGTAGAATTTAAAATTATTGAAATATGTCAGAATTTTGCCAATTTGTATATTAATCTTATATTTTGAATATTAACCTGTGCAAATTGAGTATAAACTGGAAAGACATAAGATGAATACTTAACATGACAGAGTAAGAAATTTAAATAAGAGTCTATTTTCCTAATTAATGAACACTTAAATCTAATTTTTTCATTGCATCACCATTTATAGTTAGGAGAGATTTTAATTCCTTCATAATAATACATGAGTTAAAAATATTTGTGTGATTAATTATATTTGATAAGGAGGCTATGAGATAAAAAGCAAAGTTCTAATTAATTAATTAAAAAAATATTTTGAGTTCCAAACCATAAGGGGCAAATGCGTGTGGATATTCTCATATTTTCACCCATGCCAAGCAAGTATCATCTTGAGGTTAAAAGTCTTCACGGTTCCAAAAGGGGTGATAATCTTGGCCTTTGATACTAGAAACATCGTTGGCTAAAAGTCCAACCAAATGGTTCCAACAGAGTTACCGTTCAAAAAAGTATGATACTTGACTAAATTAAAATAGCCTCCGAGTCAATGTACAATTTATTAAAAAAATGATCTTAAATAAGCTGTTGTAGGAGTGAGTTTGATTAAAATCTCTTAATTATAGTCAATGTACAATTTAATTAAAAAATGATCTTAAATAAGCTGTTGTAGGAGTGAGTTTGATTAAAATCTCTTAATTATAAATGATGTGCATGAAATAATTGAGTTAAAATACCATAAGTCAAAAGATTTACGTTTATTTGAAATTTTTCGAAAATTGAGAAATACCGGACTTCTAAAAATTCACGTTATTACTCTTGGGTGATTTTATGTTTTATACTAATATTTAAGTGGGGTAATATGATTCATAAGAATTTAATCTGCAAATTGAATAAATGACACTATCTGATGTTTGTGGGTAGCATTACAGCAAACCCTCACGAGACTATAACTTGTTCTGCAAGATAAAGGCTTATTGCATATGTTCAATGCAATCGTGTTTTCCACGAAAGTGACAGTTTTGTTTAAAAAAATAATAATAAAAAGAGAGTTTTCAAAAGAGAAGTAAAGAATAGGTTTGGGGGTATTTGATGAGTCTAATGTTCATTATTATTTGAGACCATAATTAGTTGATTTTTTTTGTAGATATTTTTAAAGATATCACCCAACTTGATTTACTAAATCAACAACTTAACAACCTCAACCACAAACAACCAATAAATCTCAACCTCAACCGCAAACAACCACCAAAGATTTGGCCAATCCCAAATAACAGAGGAAAGGTTAAGAATGAATTTTATCAAATAAATCTGTGAGATTCGAAGAGATAAGGAGATGATATCAAATCCTAATTGAATTTCAACCAACTTCAATCAATCCATGAGCATCAACAGCTGTAAAAGAAGCCATGGAGGCAGAGAAAAGGGAGAGTTATTTTCTTAGATCTTCTCTGCAAATTTCTTCTAAAAAGAAGAGGCTAACACTGCAGAGGAGAAGAAAAAGATGCACACAGAGTTATCAGGTTATCTCTTTTTGTATTCTCAATCTTTGTAACGACTAGATTATATTTTAACAAAAATGAAGATTCTCTTTAACATGAGCAGCTAAATTTATATTCTTGAGTTTTGATGATATCTTTGTGAAGTGGTTGTGCTTAATTTTTTTTTTTGATGAACAAATCTATGCACTGATATTCTATTGATGTGTTTTTCTTTATCCAAAATAGATTCTCTTAAGATTTATTTAGAAGATAGTGTATATCTGAGAATAAATTTTCACATCAATTTTATCTATTGCTGATGGAGATATCAGGGCACGTGCACAATACGAACGTGTCTTTCAGCGCAAGCGGCGCACCAATTTGTTGAGCCCAGACATATGGTTCTAGTATTTATACTTCGATTGTATTTTCACCGCATTTGTCTGTATCTATGTATTTCTTGATGTATTTTAGTTGTGTGAGTAGTAAGATAATGGGTAGTTTTATTAGTAGTTGTAACTTGTGGTGCGCAATTGTAAACTGGTAGCCTATATGCAGGCACATGTATCTTGTTTGGAAAATGAATGAAATTTGGGATTCAAAATTGATCTTGCATGCACCCTGTCTTCTTCCTCTCTCTATATCTTTTCTCTTCTTCTCCCATCTTATACTGCAAGCAAAACAACCCAACAGCCCACAATGAACCAAATTGAAGAAAATCTCTCTTGCATGATACTCACCCTCTCTGTCTTTTAGGTCGGACCTCTCCTTTCTCTACTCGGTGAAACAACCGAATGATGGATGAAAATTTAAGACTCCTTGCCTCCTTACTTTCTGTGATTGTCTTCTTTCTCTTTATTCTTCTCTTTCTCTCATCTTTGTTCTCTTCCACACTATATCCTCTCCCATCCAAGCTTCCAAGCCAGAACTCACTCTGCCCTATATCCTGCCGACAGCAATAGTCCTTTTTCCATCCCATCGCCTGCCCTCTCTCATCGATAACGCCCAACAACACACCGCATCGTCTTCAGTCGCGCCTTGCTGGTCTCCCTTCCACTCCACTGCAGCACCAACCCATCATCCCCTACCACGCTCATCCCCGCACCAAAAGCTTCCTCTGCCTTCCAATCACGTCCTCTCCCTCTACAGGGTCTCCAAATCTCCCTCTGCCACCCAGTTTCCCTCCCCTCTCCTCCACTGCACCACTCCATCAACACCAATCACAAACCCGAGTGTCACCATTGTTCACTCAATGTTTCCTAAACTGAGATGTGTCATGACCGAATTTGAATCAACATCATCTTTCTTGGAGTACGACAACAAACTATTTGACCCAAACTTCGTCTACACTCCTACAGTCCCACCAATCATCATCTTGCTTTCACATCAAATCTTCACACAAGTATCCAAGAACAACATCCAGAAGATTTATTTAAAGCTGAATATGGAACAGAGCTGCCACCGTTGGAACATCTCCAAATTTAATCTGATCTAATTGTTGATCATTAGGTATTCTTCTTTTCTTTGGGCCATATTAGTTCCCTATCGTAGCAAGTCTCTATTACATTATCATTCTGTTAACTGTCTACATAAATGTAGGATTGAGCGTATTTGTTGTTGCTTTGTATTTATCAGTCTAGATATTACATATTGGAGTTTGTCATTATAAAGCATTGTTATCTGTATTCTATTATATTTCGAGACTTGTTACATGAATACAACTTTATTACAACATTCGTTTTCATTTCAAACTGATAACTTGTTGCCGAGACGTGCTTAAATTGCTTTGCTGTTGAGTTTTCGCACCTGTACAAAACATGTTTCACATCAATCTTTATTATCATTAAAATACTTTATGCCTATTAGCACTTTTGGAGTATGATGAGTAGATAAGATACGCCTAGATGAGTGAAGTAATCTGTATGATTAAGAATTCTATACCACGAAACTTAGATTGGTTTTAAACTCAAGAATCATTTAAAAATTGTAACCTCATCAAAAGTTGAATATTTACCTAGATTGGTTTGGAATCAACTTAGTTGTTTTAATTAAATATTTTAAAAAAAGAAATAAAAATATTCATTCACCATTCTTTTTAACTGTTTTTAATAAGTGTAGCAACAAAATCTCTCTGTGAATTCGACTTTGACTCACTACTATACTCGCTTTAATAGTTTAGATTCAATTGTGAATTTGTATCAATTTTCAAATTTAACAACTATTTTCAATCGATCACATGGGATTCTCCCACAGGTTCCTATCAATAGCTGACTGAATTTAGATAGGATCAGCTTAGTTAACAAGAAAGATGAATATCGTCACTACCTTTGGCATATCTTGCAAATACACCAAATCTACACATCCCAAGAATTTTCCATAGTTATTCACAGGCTTTTCAATCTTTTTAAACATATAATTTATAGCGTTACAAAGTAAGATGTGGCTTACAACTTATATAATGTATATATAACCCCCATCAAATGATTGTTATTGAGATAAAAACAAAAAATCCTACTTATCCAATTCGAGTTCTTTCTTAAAGCCTCTACAAATGCAGTTGCGACTCTTGATAAGAAAAGCAAAACTAAGATATCTAGAGTACGCAAAATATGAGTTTTCAATACCTCAGAAGAAGAATACACTTCGGTATTGAACCCAATATCGTCGCCCTTGTCATTGGTCCCAAAACCCCTAGGTTTCCAAAATTGATTCCTGTCAAGAAGAACCCAGAATCTGAAACCGTTTATCATATAGTTCAACTTGTGTGTGTGTGTATATATATATGTGTATATATATATATATATATATATATATATATATATATATATATATATATATATATATATATGAACAATAGCAAAACAAGATTGCACTTATCTTAATGGTCCGTTTTCAACACATATCAAAATTCTAAGAGGAACTAGTAAACCATCTTCTGTATTTATCAGAGATTATTCACCTCCAGTAAGCTCTCTGACCACCAGAATGTCAACTCCCTCACCAACCAACCTCCTTCTTTAGAGTGGACAAGTCTACGAACTACATGGAACTACATGAAAATTGGAGGGGGGGGGAGGGAAAGGAATAAAATGGTGTTCAGAAAGACATAAGTACAAATCATGACCTAAATAAAAAAGAACTACATAAGCACATAATTCCCTTATATTAAAACTCACACTTATTTTTATTCTACTGAATTAAATACCATAATGCAGCAAAACTAAAAGAAATATAAAAAAGGTAATTGAATAAGAAAAGATGATTAAGAATAATAAAAACAAGAAACATAGATGCAAAGGCATAATACATAAGAAAGAAGTTGAAACTTAGGAGTACATGTTGGACCGGAAAAATTTGAAGCATGTAAAATCTTTGTCGATTGCAAAAGGGAGCTACAACGGATCAAAATCCAGTTACAGAAGAGGAAAGAATAATTGAATCTTCCCTTTGTTTAAAACTGGGTTCGATGAAGGGTGAATCTTGTTCTCTGTTGACGAACCAAACCGGAAGTTTGTCTCTGGATCTTCTTTTTGCTCTAGTTTGAAGTACATTGGTAAGGTATGAAACCTTAATCAGTAGCTAAAAATCCCAAAGAGATTAAAACTCTACTTGAACTCAGCAAGTTTTAGAGTTTTAATCTCCAATAAGATCTCTCTCTTAGAAGTCTTGAAGCTTTCAAAAGCCAAAAATCTGAACTAAGAGAGCCTGAAAAATCCTACCTTCAGAGTTCAGCTAAGAGTTCAACCAAAAGTCTCCTCCCCCTCCTTTCCTAGCTTTCATAGCTATATATAGGGGTTTTCAAGGGGATAACTGCTCCCCTAAATCTCTCCATAATGGGGCCCCATTACATGGGGAGAAAGTGGGTGTTGATTGACCCAATAACTACTGTCTGTTAAAGCAGAAACTCGGGTCTCACACTAGACGTGGACCTTGCTCTGATGTTGAGATGGGAAGCTTACAGGCCCACGTCTGCTTTGGAACGCGGAGCTCACAAGCTCGCGTTGAAGTTGAAACGCGAATGTAATACCCATAGTTAGTAATACTGTATTTTGTTTTCCTGAAGTATTTATTTTAATTTACAAATTATTTTATCAACTTAATTTATTATTTTCTTCTTGTAATTATTATTAATATTATTAGTGTTGCTATTGTTACTGTCAATTATTTATTATTATTATTATTATCTTGTAATGTTATTGGTATTATAATGTTATTATTTTGGTTAAGTAATGTTACTACTAATGCTGGATTATTATTTTGTAGAGGCGTATTCCTCATCCCTTGATTTCCATTCATGTCTTACCTCTTTGACCCTACCCATTGGTGATCCGATACCCATTACTCTATTTGGATTCTTTACGCATTACCGTGATTACTCATCTTCCCGTTTGGATCCTACCCATTAGCATACTCATTAACCTATCGGATTTCTTATCATACCCAATTATCTATTTGGACTCAAGCCTCAACCCGTTGACATACCGCTACCCGCAAACCCTATAACCCAATACACATCCCATATATAAACCTACCTTAACCCTAAACTAATCCTCCTTCACAATCCAGCCGTCTCTCCCCATGCTACAGCTGCCCCCTTCACCCGGATCTCTCCAGGCCGCACTCTCTCCTCCCTGCGCACCTCCAACCAAACCCCGAGATCCCCTTCTTCTCCTTGTGCACCAGACCACCATGAGAGCCGTCCCCCATCTTCCCTTTGATGGCCTATCCAACAGCAAGTTCCCCAAGCCCAGGCCGTGTACCACCAGCGAACACCACAGATCCAGCGAGATCCGGCGCAGCGGCAGGCCATCCAGGCCGCCTCTTCCTCCACCAGGCCGCAGCCTCCTGCAGCCCAGCGACACCAGCAGCAAGAGCAGCAGCACTCGACATCTCCAGCACCCTGGCCGAGCCCAGCAGCCCCTCTCCACAGCAGCAGCAAGCACAGCCACAGTAACAGCGCACAGATCAGATTTGCAGCAGCAGATCCAGCAGCGATTCCCATCTGACGGCGATCTCCGACAGGCCCTTGACGCGCACGGCAGCGAACGGCATCCCCTATGTGAGTGTACTCACCTTTCTCCTTCGATTCCTCTCGTTTTACGTATATTTTAATGAATGATGATTCTATTGTGAATATAGAGTAGTGTAGAAATTATGTTTATTGATGTGTGCAAGAGAGGACATATTCAGGTTTTGTTGTGTGGGAGAATAGATTTCTGTATGCCTCTGATTTGTGTTCTGGCAGGGTGATTAGTCGACTAATCCCTGAGATTAGTCGACTAATGACTCTGCTAGTCGACTTCACCCAGACCCCTAGTCGACTAACTTACCTCCCAGGAGTGTTGCAGCTCTTTGTATATTTCTGTTAGTCGACTTGACATTATTAGTAGTCGACTAACAGTATGTATAGTCGACTTATACCTTGCTCTAGTCGACTAATAGGTTGACCTGAGACTGTAATTCTCTGTATCTCTGTCAGTCGACTTGCCCTACCTGTGTAGTCGACTTGGCCTTAGTGTAGTCAACTTGGACCACCTTGTTAGTCGACTAACCTTTCCCTAGTCGACTTGCTTCTTTCCTTAGTCGACTAATATTGGCTGACTGCTGTGTTTAGTCACTTTATTGGATTGTAGACTTTACTTATGAGTTGTGTATTGGTTATTGATGGATGAATGTGATTTCAAGAGATGGATATTGATGGAAATGACTTGATCTAATAGAACTTAGATGCATGTGTATAGTATGTTACCAAGTGTTGGGATATAATGATTGGTCTTATAGGAGTGGTGATTGTGAAGACTTGGGAATCAAAATAGATTGTTGGAGTGAGAAGGCTAGTACTGATTATTGATACATTTTGGAATAACGATTATATCAGATTGCTTGAATTGTATTGATACTTGTTGAGCATGTAACTATTGGAATCATGAGTGGGTTGTGTTGACTTTGGATTGACCTGGGACTTATGTTATTTACATTGAATGATGATCAGTAGTTGGACGTGACTTTATTAGTTGAGTATTGAGGACATATCAGATATGACCCTATTAGTTGAGTTGTGACTTAGATTGATCTTGAGTTGGAGGTTATCCAGAATCTATATTCCTTATATTGGAACCTGACTTGTATTGAGACGAGATTGACGTTATTGGCATTTGGGATTTGTTTAGATGATATATTGATGATGTTGAGTACCAAGAGTAGATGACTCTAGACCATAAGTTATTTGAGGATGATTCCCTTACTTTAATATGATTCAGTATGTGTTGACTTGTTATTCATTTATTGGTGATGATTTAAGTGATGATTCATTCAGATATGGATGTGGACTTGTTATGATGTTAGAGACTGAATTACGTCAGTTGATAGAGATTGAGTTATTGTGATAGTGACCTAGTTGATATCAGTGATCTTATACTCAGAGTTACCAGATAGCAGTTATTAGTTCATTAGTAGATTTGATTATCTTTTTGATGATAAGACAGGTGAGAATTAGTTGGATATTGGTGCACTGAACTTAACTGGTCATGCCTGGCACCTGACTGATAAACCTATTATTCAGATTACTGGAAGTTACGGGGAAATGATTGGTTGACTGTAACATCTTATACAGTTTTATTGTTCATTGTATACACGGTTACTGTTACTGTTACTGTACTGATATTGTTCACCGTGTATACGATTACTGATTGATTATTACTGTACTGATATTGTTACCATCCCGTAGCATCCCAGTAATTGAAATGGCATAAGATATTGATTGTTACTAATGGCACTACCTAACTGACTGTACACCTGGCACCTTTTCTGGGACCTTGGCTTGCTATGACACTGTTACCTGATATCTTGTACCCATGTATCCTGGACTCCTGCATCTCCTGTACCCATGTCCCATGCACTGTTACCCTGTTAATAGCACAGTCAAACCGGCGTCCGGCGGTTTGCCGCCTGGTGTCGGGATGACGAGGATGTATCCCACAATCGTACTAGCGTCCGGTGGATCCTGAATGGAACTAAGTGCCACACGGAACAAAGTACCACATCATACACATGGTGGGGGCCACCTCTTGAATCCGTGGGGGCCACCTCTAGAATCCATTCCCCTCAGAACAAAGTGCCACACGGAGCAAAGTGCCACACCACACACGTGGTGGGGGCCACCTCTTGAATCTGTGGGGGCCACCTCTTGAATCTGTAGGGCTATCTACTGATTGTGCCACCTGGTGTTAGCGTGATATTACATTCTCAGTGCCTATTAGCATCCACACGCACTTGTATGTTGATAACACCTTGAATACATGTTATTTGATTCTCTTTCCCTATTCGAACAATGATACCCGCATATCGGAGTTCGGATGAGTTCTACTGGATGTGCGGGCTCCAGGGTGAACTGTCGGATGTTGTGGGACGCCGGTGGGAAAGTGACAAAGATAACATAGAACACTACTGATTGTTTATTGAACGGTTTGAATGAACACATTGTGTCATGCCCTGAATGATTACCCTGCCTTATGACATATGGCTGTATGCATGATTGTAACCAAGACCAGACTTATGACCAGACTTGGATGCCAACCTAGTGACATGTGATAGATTACACGCCTTGTCATTGATTGCATATTTACAGTTGTGCCAGTTATCTTCTATCTGTATTCATGTGGTTATCATATGTGTTACTGTTCAGCTATTTATTTTGTTACTTAGTCTGCAGTTGTTCTTACTATTATCTATACACATTGTTCTTCCTGCACGAGCTTTTTCCCCTTTACACACACACTCACCATGGTCGCGTTCTGACGACCCTGGGTTTGCACGTCCAGCTATTGGACGATTGTTTCTAATGTGCAGGTGTTTGATGAGGCGGTACGCTTTGCGAGGAGATTGGGTCCACTTCCTTTGATTCTGGTACTTTTGCATTTTCTGTTCCTGCTATTATTCCTTGATTCTCGTATATCACATTTAGCCTGTCATTCTATTCCTGTTATTTCATGATTTTATCTTTTATCGCTTTCAACTGCCATATCCTTGTCATTATCCATCTGTTATCATGTATATGTATTGTTGCAGTGATTCGATGATTATTATAGTTCTGATTATAGCTTGTTCAGGTTAATTTAGGCTTAGCGTATATACGTGGGGTATTTTCCTCGCGTATATACATCGCCGACTCTCGTCGCGACTCTGTTTCCGCGTATTTTGGGAAGCGGGGCGTGACAGGAAGCTATTCAGACTTGCATTTTTATGTTGAAACGTGACTGTGAGGTTCGCATTTTGAAGAGCAGTACAACCATCTCGTTTAGCGCAAAACGCGACCATCGCGTAGTGTTGTTGATGAAGAGTGACGTCTGCGTTTGAGTTGAAATGCGACCCTCGCGTTGACATGACATGAGGCTTGTATTTGAGGCTTTGTCTTCAGTAATTTTTAATCAGCCTACAAAATCTCCTCCAAAGTTTTTGAAACTCTTGGTTGACTGGAAAGGATTTCAAAATACTTTGGACTTTATATTGACTTAGGCTTTCGTGATTAGACCGAAAATCTTTCGAAATGCCCATAGCTTGATCATGTCTGGATTCTAGTCTTCGTAAGCGTACTATTGAACTACTTGAAGCCCCAGGAAAGATCATCGTAAGTGTCTAGAAAAATAGTCTAGAACTTATCAGAGCTCAGGCTTGTTTTGTCATTGTAAAGTTGAATCGGGTAAGTTATTTGCCAGTGTACTGTTGAACTGATTGCAAAAGTAAAAACAGACAGTCACGTCCTCCGTCGTGCCTTCTCATTAACGGAACCTTATTCCAATAATATAGCTGAGTACAATGCTCTGCTCATTGGCCTCCCACTCGCCAGACAAATGGGGGTGCAATATCTCGAAGCCTATAGTGACTCCAAATTGATTGATAATCAAATTAAGGGAGAGTATGAAGTTCGTCATGAAGACCTAATATCTTATTAACAAGCACCCATCAAGTTGGCTGACACTTTAGACGGCTTTCACATCAGCCATATATCTCGCCTCCAAAACACGAGGGTAGATGCCCCAGCTGCACTTGTAGCTACATTGGCCTTGCCGGCCGACACCAGCTACCGTCTTACGTAGCACCTCTTTTGTCTGAAGTACGGTTTAGAAGTCAGCAAGTTCATACGACTTCAACCAACTTTGAACCTAGAGACTGACGATTCTCTATCATCGACTATGCCTTGCATGGCATAATACCTGATGGTTCCAAAGAGGCGGCTTCCATTCGACGAAGATCTCCTCACTTCTACTATGATCCGGTGGTAAAGACACTCTACCGCCGCTCATATGAGGCATATTTCTCCATTGCCTATCTAGCGCAGAAGCACTGAAAGTGCTAAAAGAAGCTCATGATGGCATATGTGGCGCCCATCAGCCAAGTCTGAAACTCAAGGATCGACTGCACAAGCTTGGCTAATATTGGCCGACAATGATTGCCGACACGGTGAAATATGCAAGATAATCAAATTAACGGAGAGTATGAAGTTCGTCATGAAGACCTAATATCTTATCAACAAGCACCCATCAGTTGGCTAACACTTTAGACGGCTTTCACATCAGTCATATATCTCGCCTCCAAAACACGAGGGTAGATGCCCCAGCTGCACTTGTAGCTACATTGGCCTTGCCGGCCGACACCAGCTACCGTCTTACGGTAGCACCTCTTTTGTCTGAAGTACGGTTTAGAAGTCAGCTAAGTTCATACGACTTTAACCAACTTCGAACCTAGAGACTGACAATTCTCTATCAACGACTGTGCCTTGCATGGCATAATACTCGATGATTCCAAAGAGGCGGCTTCCATTTGACGAAGATCTCCTCGCTTCTACTATGATCCGGTGGTAAAGACACTCTAACGCCACTCATATGATGGCATACTTCTCCATTGCCTATCTAGCGCAGAAGCACTGAAAGTGCTAAAAGAAGTTCATGATGGCATATGTGGCGCCCATCAGCCAAGTCTGAAACTCAAGGATCGACTGCACAAGCTTGGCTAATATTGGCCGACAATGATTTCCGACACGATAAAATATGCAAGATGGTGTACAGCTTGTCAAATGCATGCAAACTACATACACCAACCCCCGGAGTTACTCCACCCCACAATCGCTTCACGGTCGTTTGAAACATGGGGAATCGATATTATAGGACCCATCAATCCTCCATCGGCTAGAGGTCATCAGTTCATCCTTACTATAATATATTATTTCTCAAAATGGGCAGAAGCCATGCTGCTCGCCAAAGTTAAAACCATTAACATAGTTAACTTCATCAAATACCATATCATCTACCGATTTGGTGTTCCCAGAAGGATCATCCACGATAATGGTCCCCATTTTGTAACCCAATATTTTTTTCGGTTCTGCGATAAGTACCATAAAGAATGTGGCTTCGACTACATACAACCCCACCGCCAATGGGTTGGCAGAGGCGTTCAACAAGACGACCATCAAACTCCTCAAAAGTTCATCAAATCAAGCAAAAGAGATTGGAACGATAAGCTCAGTGAATGTCTTTGGGCCTACCAAACAATGATCTGAACCCCTATAGTCTGTCTTTTTCTCTAGTCTATGGCTGTGAAGCAGTCATACCCCTAGAGATAAAAATACCATCAATTCGTGTTGCCTTAGTAACCAAGATGATAGATAGAGACAGCAATCGACTACGTCTCCAAGAGGTCGAAGCGCTAGATGAGAAACGACTGCAGGCTCTACAGCGATCGAACTATACCAGCCCGAATCTCAAAAGGCTTCAACAAAAAGGTCAAAGAGAGTTTTTCATAAAGGAGATTTGGTCTTAGCTGTCAGGTAACCCATGATCATGACACACAAAGCCAAAGGCAAATTCCAGCCCAAATAGAGGGACCTTTTGTAGTAGAGACAGTCTACTCAAATGGAGCTTATCACATCGCAAATCCATACCGTGATACACTCATGATGTTGATCAATGGTAAATTCTTGAAAAAGTATTATCCAAGATCACGTTAACATTATACCTCTGATCAAATAGGTACTCTGATTTATCGAATGGATTAGGGTTTGAGATCCAAGATGTTTGGTAGAACGCCAAAGAAGAATGTGCTCCCTCAAAAGGAGTAATGCCCCGATCCTGCGAGTACGGAATCACTATTGTGACATACATACGCAGGGCGAAAATACCCTCACATATATACGCTAAGCATCAGTATAGGCAAAATCAGAGTACAGAAGTACAGTGGTAATATACATTCTAACAAAATAATACAAGTACATTTCATCACTGAGAGTGATCTAATATTACATGAATGTTACATCATCAGAAGGTACAAAAGCATGATTTACAAAGTGATTTATAAAGTACAAAATTCTGGTAGATGCTCACGAGCAACAAAAGAGAATCTCGAGAGCCAGTCAAGAGGGGACTGGGAGAAAAGAGCTATGGACGATCTACCACTGATCCACCACACTTTCACTATGCAAAAAAGTTCCACAGAGGGGTTCACTATGTTTCACGCTCCGGGACCTGGACATGTGCAGTCAAGGGTTGTCAGAAAAGCACCAATGAGTACATAAAATGAAGCCAAGTGGCGTGCACAGGCAAGCGCACGTGTACCGGGAAGTGAGTCGGGTACTCAAATCATGCAAGCATTCAATAAAAATAAAATCAGTATAAAACTAGAAAGCAAGAAAGTCTAGAAATTAAATACAGTAGCGCATATATAATATCTGGCAAGAGGCAGGCAGTGTATTATAATCATACAATTATAATAATCAGTATCATTTATTATTAGTCATTTCTTGCCAATGACTTATACCACTGGCTATCCACACCAGAGTTCCTACTACAGCAGGACTCATCTGAATCAAGATACCTGGTATCATTACCCAAGCGAGAGAGTGATCAAATAACACACGTTCCTGATATTATCATTGTATATGGAGCAAGGAGTCAGTCAGGCAAATACAGTCCGATAAACAAGAATATCAGGAGTAAATACTATAACACAGAAATAATATACAATTGACGAGCAAGATAACTTAATTATACAATAATAGTAATAATCAGTATCGCCTGTTATTTTAATCATTTCCTTTCAGTGTTCCATGCCACTCGTAGTTCATGTTGGAGTCCACAATCCAGTAGAACATATTCAAATTTTGATACGCAAATACCATTTTCTGGATGAGGAAGTGACTGAATAATACCCGCTCCTGAGATTATTATTGTTTGATAATTAAGTTATGTCTGGTGCAGGATAATGTACTATGAACATAAGTTACACAAGCATGGACCAAGTATAACAAGCTCAGTAACAGGAGGCCTGTGCTGATTTTTGAGTTATACAATAATAATTAGTACCGCCTGATACTTCAATCATCCCCCTACCAGTATCTCATACCACTGTCAGTCCACACTAGAGCTCGTACTCTAGCAAATTTCATTCGGATATGATATACGAAGGAGAGATCAAATATCACATGTACCTAATATCATTATTGTTTGGTTATTAAATAATTATTCTTATTATTCTTATTCATTCGATTCATATATTTTGATATGCGTCCTAGCGTCCCAGCACACATACATCCACTTATGAATAAGATGAGTTGTTATTAAAAACTGATGAAGATTGATGGACCATATTTATAGTGGGTCCCGCTTCTGCCCGGGACAACGACCCATGAGTCTGGCACTGCTACTAGGAATTATATTACACCCAACACGAATCTTCTGACGAGAATTATTACACCTAACACGAATCGTCTGCACAATGACCACTATAAATACGACATCATACCGGTATCCATCAGTTTCTCCCATCCCGGTGTAAGTTGTCTGCTTATTTACAGATTTTAAGCTTATGCTTATTGGCTTACGAGGAGTAACAGAATATCATAGTAGGAGAAACATGAGTAATACATAAGTACCAGATATCAGGTGTATAACATGATAATGTTGACAAGCCCCCATAAAAGAGATAATCATAAATCAGGCAAGAAACCAGTCAGATGAAAAGTGTCTGGTGTCAGGTGGAATACAACAATACAGGTTAATAAGCTGTGAAGGGTCAGGTGGAGTACAAGAATATAAGTAGTTACAGGATTACATTATCATTACTGACAATAAGAAAACATAACATGTCAGAATAACATAAAAAAATATAACATGTTAGAATAATATAAGAAAGCATTTCAAATTCTTCACAACTATAATATTAATAATAATAATTATTATTAAACAATCAAGCAGAGCTAAGCAAAGCTGAAGGGAAGCTAGCATACAACACTAGACGCTATCACGCTCGGCGTAGCTACCGCTCGCGGTGCAGCTAAACGCACACGGCGAAGCGAGCGTATGAACGCTATGCTAACGCACGTGGCGAAGCCACCACTCACGGCGAAGCTAAGCTCGGATGAAGCCAGCAATAAAGCGATAAGCGCTATGCTCGCCTACCAGGCAGAACGTGTAAAACCCATGGGGTTAAGCCCGAAGGCTGTAGTATAGCCCAGAAGCTGAGCCCGAAGGCTGGAATATAGCTGGAAAGCTTATACGCGGGTTTTGAGCTCCGCGTCTTAGTCATTAGACGCGGTTCTGAGGTGAACCTTGCGTCTGAGCTTCAACAGTTAGATAATTTTTAGGTTGCTGACATTGTGTTGTCCTTTTTGCTGTGTGATACTCCTCGAATCCTCTGTCCAAAAAGTGTCACTTTGGGCATGTAGGTGGAGCCGATCTTAACCTTACGTTCGTGCTCTAAGAGACCGCTTCAGTGTTTGCTCTGAAATCAAGGAGCGTCGAGACAGGCTCAGCAACCCTAGTATGCTAACCTTTCGAGAGATCATGACCAATGGGTGGTTTGAGTCTGATACCCGCATCGCACTGAAGAAACCCGACTTCTTTTTCGGCGATGCCATTACTGAAGACTACAGGATCTTGTATGACAGAGACTACAAATGGCTCCGCCAAATCGGGGACATGAGGTTCTTTCTTCCCAACATGGAGAGGATGTGCCCTTGGCGTATCTGCAGCACATGTCAATACGACACGCAATGGAATGGGACCTCTCTAAGTCCATCTCCGGCGTGTCCCTCGACAAACTGGGCGCGAATGAAGCTTACGCTGTCGGTCACGGAGAGATATATTCTGGCTACATCCCAGGCTGGATAGGGCTGAGTACCCGATAGGGGAGACTCCTCAATTAGCCGCCACCTTCATCAATCAATTCCTGAAGGTAAGGGGTGACTTTCCCACCGATTTTTGTCCGCTCGGGTGGGTCCACTCTTCAGACAAGTCATGGTGGGGCAAGATGGGTAGGCTTTGTTCTCACAGAGCTTAAGGACATGTTGAAGCAGGCGGGATTGTACCAGACTGTTAGGGTTGTTTAATATAGCATCCCGCAGAGCTCCCACCACTTTTATGGTGTCTTGGAGCGTTACTAACCGGCACATTCTTCATCCAAGTTGGAGAAATGGGGCTCGCTCTTCATGAGTTGTATGAGATTTCAAGGCTAGTGATTGGAGATGCTCCGTATGAAGAGTATATCCTGACCACCGAGCTTCACTTACTGAAGAAGAAGGATCCTCAAGTTTACGAGACTTACTGGGAAGTGTTATGCCACTTCCACATCTATGGGCAAACGACTAGCTAGAGGAACAGGGGCGTTAAGTAGATGTCCTGGGCGAGCTACCTTTTCAATGACATAAATGATAAGTCTAACCCAGTGACCCGTCTGGCTCCTAGCACTGATGAAGAGATTGTCGAGAAGATAAGTGCCTCCATAAGCTCATACATGGCAGAATCTGACGAGGATACTTTCAAGCCCAACATGGTCTTTGAAAGCTTTTCACCATCAGGCCAGGATCCCTATATCTGACCGGGCTCTATTGGTGGGCTTCCTCATGTTGTGGCTGAAGCGTTGCGTGGTACTAACGTTGCCGTACGAAGTGATTGTCGCTGATATGGTATACCCGACGGTTCTGTTAGCGCACGGGAAGTCGATATCTCTCCTCCAAGCAATGGTGGCTGGCATCCACAGTGTCTTACGGGCATTGACAAAAAGCATGTGTCAAGTGGAAGCTGTTGTAGACTCCCGGGGCAGGCAAGTGGTGGACTCGGAGAGGAGGCCGAAAGTGAGGACTCCCAATCCTAGAATCGAGCTTCCTTCCACGTACCTGATGGCCTGGTACGTCATGCATTGTTCGTCGTTGATGACGGCAGTGTCTCTCTCAGAGGCTTTGTCTCTTTTGTGCAGAAGTCGGAGAGTTCGAGTTGGTCGCAGTATTATATGTATTATGTTTGGAAAGCTATTCTGAGCAGCTCTAACTATCAGCTCAACCGATGCTTCCCCGAAATCTCTGGTGCATCATATGGGGACAAGTTTGCTGACCTTGAAGGCCCGGATGAGTTCACTCAGCTACCATCTGGAGTTTTCTGGTGGCTCATCAACGTCCGGCCGGGATACTTGGTCTTTTGGCAAGGTGATTCATGCACGATCGAGCCTTACATGCCCAGCCGTTTTGCTAGGCATTTCAGTTACGATCACTTATATGTTGCAACCCCAACACTGGCCATCGTTTTAGTGGCAACCTATTTGATGGCACTCGAGCGTGGTATTATAGTGTAGCCGGGGGACAGGGCTATCTTCGGGCTACCTCACAAGACGCCCAATTGCTATACAAGCCTCGGCTTCTGCATATGGTACTTCATCGCCAGCAGGGTACCCGACTTTGGGATGAATACTTCTTGTATCAAGAGTATTACGACATAATATAAAGTCAAGTCGGGTTCCAAAAGCCGCATGCGAGGGATAAGCGAGTACCAGGAGGCCGAGAGGGAGGCCAAAAAGGAAGCCAGGAAAGAGACTGACAGAACAGAGGCAGCTTCAGGATTGGGGTATGGAGCAGGAGTTGCAGAGGAACACCCCATTCGGAGGACTCGGCATGCTGTGCCCAAGCGTCCTCGAGCCTCTACTTCCCAAGGCGAGCCCAGCCCGAAGAAGGTAAGAAAAGGATCCGAGGCTGCAGTTTCAGCCCAGATACCTGAAATAATTTCTCCTAGTATTGAGAAGCAAGAGGAGGAGGAAGAAGAAGACGAGGTAATCCCGGCTTTTCGTCCCCAAGGTTTGCGTAACAGGGGCCTTGCAGTCTTGGCAGAGGTAGAGTTTGCAGGCCAATCCACCGTAGCTGAAGGGGCTGTGGTTGCGGAATGGCCTAAAGAAGTGCCGGAGGGGGCCGAAGTTGAAATTTTATCTCAATCGGGAATTTCAATTCGGCCGGCAGCTTCTTCGGCCCAAGAAAAGAGGGATGGAGGCACAACAACTGGGGTCTCCCAGTATTTTGATGCCTACCTCCCGGGTTGTGGAGCCCAGCCCTATCACCAGGGTTCTCGGTGGCAAAGCCCCAATTACTGAGGCTTCTTTGGTTCTGGTGTCATCTTCATCGTCTGAAGACCACTACTACCATTCGGGAGACTAAATTGACTTCGGCGATGAACCCGCTCTTCTGACACCAGCAAGTTTTTGTATATTTCAGAGGAAGAGATACAGGTGTATGTTCCTGCAATGGTTCCGCCATCGGGAGAGGTCACCACTACCGAGGATATTTCTTCTATCCCTCTTAATTATTTCCCTGTTGAGTTGGGCAAATATTTAACACTTAATTTGAATCTCTTCTATAGGAGTGGCTACCGGTGTTGAGGCTACGACCTCCTCTCATATTGAGGAGATGATCAAGGAGCTGACCCAGCCGGAGGACCTTGAAGTTCCTGTTACTGGGATGATCCTTGAGGGTATAACAACCATGACCACGGAACCCTCATCCCAGAGCAGCCTGCCAAAGGATCTACTTGTTTGGATCCTCAACAAGGATTCTCCATTTACTCTCATTCTCATGTTATTGCTAACATCAATGTTATAATTGCAGAGAGTACCGGGTTGGCTCAAATGGAGGAACTCGTGGTAAGCACTGGTGCAGAGGATAACACACTTCAAACTTTAACAGCTGAACCAAGTACTGTGGAGCTTGTCACTATGGTTGTTGCTTCAGAGGCTTCCACGTTGACAGTCCTGGAGGTGCCGGCCATGACCTCAGTGTTGATGGAACCTGCTATTGGCTTCGTCTCTGAACCAAGTGAGATGGCTCCCGTCTCTACGGGCATTGTACGAACAATTATAGAAAGGAGGTCCGGGAGTGCACCAACAGAGCTAGCTCCAGCCATGGACATCATGGAAGAATTGGCACATCATATGGTACAATAATTCTTCACCTCCATGAGGTCCTGCATCGAATTGGTTCTTTCTGGGAGAAGTTCCTTCGAGTTTGCCCGAATGCTTCTTGAAAATCAGATTGAGAACATCCGACATACTGGAATCTTGGAACAAGTTAGGGTATATCTGATGCTAGTCGAACAAGCTGGGGATATGCTTGAATGAACTAAGGACCCTGGAGAAGGATAGTCCGGTGGACGAGACTCGACTGATGCTGAATAAGCTCCTCACTACTCAGGAATGCGAGCGGAAGGAGATAGAGGAGAAGATAGTTGAGGAGGCCCGTCACCTCAATGACTTCCAAGCCAGCTATCAAAGATTGATTGATGACTCTAGGGAATCCGAGGTCGTCACCAAGAATGCAGAGCAAGTCATAACCACTGCTCGGGCAGCTATTGCCAAGGTGTAAGCCTTGATTCAGGTAAATGAGCAGAAGCTTGCTGCTGCTAGGAAAAGGCTGAAGAAGCTAGAGGTTGCCAAGAAACGGATTCAAGAAGATCTTACTGCCCGTTCTTCCAAGCTGGAATCTCTTCAAGCACAGCCGGCCACGAAGAGATTCTTATCAGAGAAAAAATTAAGAGTTCAAACTTGGGCAGAAGTTGAGAAGGCACGCCAGTGCGAGATGTAGCGCCTCTGGGACCGGATTTATTCTTTGGCTAAGCGGGATTAACCCTCCTCCTTTTGTATCTCCCTTTTTTTGTATTTCTGTAACACTCTACTGATTAAATAAGAGAGTGTTTGAATCACTTTTATCATTTTGATATAAATAATAAAAGTTATCAAATTTTGTCTCATCTTTATTCCTTCTTTGTGTTTGAGAATCAGACGGACCCTTTGTTGCGTAGGAGAACGCAGCTCTCACAGACGCGGCTCTTGACCATTTGTGGAGACGCAGTCCTTAGCCTTTTGCTGAGACGTGGTTATGAGTTGTAGAGAAGAAACTCAGGCAACATTGAGTTATGGGTGAGACACAACCCTTAATTGTAGGGAAGCCGCGACTCTAATTTATTGAGAGACGCGGCTCTGAATTGTCTGGACGACGGGCTCTGGATTATTGAGAGACGACTCTGATTTGTTGAGAGAACGCAACTCTGATTTACTTAAAGGAGGCGACTCTGAATTGTTGAGAGACGCGAAACTATGGATTGTTGAGAGACGCAGGCCCGCGCTCTTCAATTTCTTGGAAGGGACGCAACCCTCGGTTTTGTGGAAGGACGCGAACTTAAGACGCAACCTTGAATTGTTAAGGACACGGTCCTCCTTTAGTTAAGGGGACGCAACCTTTGGTTTATGAAGGGACGCGGATCTCAAAACGCGACCCTTAAAGCGTCGCATGCAGTTTACAGAGAAGCGAAGATCTCGCTGGCCCTTTTGAGGCAAAGTCAGCGTTGGCAGTTGGGGACACGTGTCGTTGTGACTTACCGGAGCAAAAATCCATGTGTCTTACCCAGACTGGATTTGATATTCGCGTTGCGAATGAAGGCTATTAATTGGCCTTTAAGAACAGCTTTGATTTTTATGCCGCTAATTAATGGTCATTAGTGAGCCTATAAATAGGCTATAAGCCTCTTAACAGTCATTCATCTTGACTGTTTTTCTTCACGGGCATGTGCTCTGAAGAACTCCATCTTGACTGTTTTCCTTCAATGGCATGTACTCTGAAGAACTTTCAAAGTTCTTTAAAAGAACCCAAAGCTTTAATGCTTTCTTGCAATCTTCTTCGAAGATTATCACTGTTAAGTGATTTTAAAATCAAAAAGCATCCCTTCAGGTGCTTTAATGGTCGTGTCTTAACGGATGATGTCCAACCTCCAGAGAACTTTTCTTCAGGTAGGAAATGGCCTTTGTCATGATAAGGCTCTGTTTCCTTGAAGCTCTGTCATCGCTGGTTATGAAGAGATTTTGTCTCTTGATCTCCTCCCAGAATTTCTGAAAAACCTCTTTTTTGAAGTTTAGACAGTTGACTGGAGATCCATGCGTCCATACTCTGCAAATACGATCCTCGCGTTAATTGATGAAACGTGAGCTTGTTGACTTCTAAGTCTCAAGTTCTTCATACGCGAGCGTGATGAACTCTGCGTTTTGAAACCTTAAACGTGAGCTTTTGCATATAAGACTCGCGTCTGGAGTTCATGAATTAGAAAGTTTTTAAGACTGCTCTTTTGAGATCTTTAGACGCGGTGTGGCGAACTCTGCGTCTTGAGGCCTTAAATGCCTTTTTGAGATCTTTAGACGCGAGTGTGGCGAACTCTGCGTCTTGAGGCCTTAAATGCCCTTTTGAGATCTTTAAACACGAGTGTGGCAAACTCTGTGTCTTGAGGCCTTAAACGCGGGTCTCTCATATAATACCTGCGTCTGGAGCTCATGACTTAGAAATTTTTAAGGCCTGTGTCTGTGCCTTTAATGTATGCTCCACGTTTTAATTATCAGACGCGAGTCTAATATCTGGCTTGCATTCGGATCCATATTTTCTATCTTTATAGAGTGTGATAAACTCTGCGTTCGCGAGATTCGCGTATGGAATTCTTGACTTTAGATCCATGTTTGTGCTTATGGATTCATGTTTTCTGCCTTTGCAAAAATTTAACCCTCAAGTTTTTTTCTTCCAGGTTGTAGTCATATCGTTTGGTGCTGGTTCCAGTGTCTTTGCCACGTCCATTGAAGGAGACATGAAATGGCCAGCTTGTTCGATTGGCGACCACTTGGTGTCCAAGGGCGAGAAAGATCAGCGCGGTTCTCGATACACATCAAGACATTATTGGACATGATGCACCAGTTATGTCTCGGATCCTTCCTGATCACAATGAGCATGGCGTATTTGAAGGTCACGAAAAGGTGGACATCACCAGTAAGGTCTTGGATTCTCCCTTCACCAATCTTATTCAAAGAAGTGACAGCAATGAAAAACCCATGCTCTTAGATGACTTTCTGGTGGCGGAGCTTCCCATTAAGCGATGGATTACGGCCTTGTGAAGACCTTTGCACCAGTTGGTCGGGTGAAATCCGAATGCTTCCTTGCATTTTGACCTCGAGAAACACCATTATTCTCAAGAGGAGAGGAAGTTGATCTGTTGTTCCTGGCCACAGTCAAGAAGACGAATTTTGTGTATCTTTAATGTTTCGAGGAGTGAGTACAAACTTTCGGTGAGCAAGAGGGACTTCTTTGTATTTCTTTGTTGAAACACTCAATCTTATTCAATAAGAGAGCGTTTTGTATCACTTTCATATTTTTTTTATATCAATAAAAGTGACACTTTCCTGCCTTCTTATTTGCCTTGACTTCCTTTTTGCATTAAAAATCAGACAAGTGAAAGCAATTATCTTTGATTTGCTAGTAACGTAACATTTTAACTTAGCAAGTCAAAGTTGAAAAATTCTATTTAAGGAATTTTAAAAAAATTACTGTCAGATGTGTGATATTAACTTGACAGAAGTGGAATAGGTTTTATGGACTTTCCAATCTATGATTGAGAATGATAAGTGAAGTTTTCACTCCGCGGAGGATTGTGACTTAGTCTTCATCAGAGGTTTAGTATTAACGTAATTACGATTCAGCTGGAGATTGATGAGAACACTATTAAATGTGTGATATTAACCTAATAGTGATTTTAAGTGGATTTGCCATTCTATTGACGAGAATAACAAGTAAGACTAGACCCGTCGGGGATCCAAGAATTTCTTTACCATCAGATATATGATATTAACTTAACAGGTTGGATTGAATCTTATCAGAAGTGTGATATTAACTTGACAAGGATGTGAGCTAGAGGTGTGATGTTAACTAAGCTCCACAGAAATTTCAGTTTTATTTGGGAAAAACTGAAAATACCATTGTCATAAGTGTAGTGTTAAAATTGACAGTAGAGGTAATGGTAGAGGGGTAATTTTAAACTTAGCACTAATCATCTCGACTTTGATACAGAAGTTCGAGGGAAAATCATTGTCATCGGTGTATTGTTGAACTTAACAATGAACTGGATGTTAGAAGTGTGATGTTAAACTTAGCATCACTCGTCTCAGCTTCGATATGGATGTCTGAGAAAAGTGACTGTCAGAGGTTTAATATTAAACTTGGCAGCAACTTATCACTGTTAGAGATATGATATTAAACTTAAAAGTAATTTGTCAGATGTGAAGTGTTAACATGACAAGAGTTGTTCTGCGATATGAACAATTTTGAGGACTTGCCATTCTATTGAGGAGAATTGACAACTCAAATTTGGAATGTCAGAGGTGTAGTGTTAACTTGACAATTTTGAAGACTTGTGAATCCATGTAAAGGAGCGGCAAGTGAAAGTTCGTAGTCGCTGGAGAGTATTGAAACTTTTCACTATTAGAGGTGTGATGTTAACATAGCAGTGATTGAGCTTGTGGACCTACCATTTCATGGGAGGGAATTGATAGGGTATTTTGGTGAAAAATAGAATGAATTGTTAGAGATGTAATATTAACGTGACAAACGTTGATTTTCTAGGGGCATAAAAGGTTTACTGTTAGAGGTTTAATGTTAACATAACACCGAAGAGATTTTGAGTGGGTATTTAGTGAAATTTTAACGTCAGAGGTTTAATGTTAACTTGACTGACTCCACTGGGGATCGAGGAAAATAGCTTGCCAGAGGTTTACTGTTAATGTGACAAGTCTGTGCTTATTTCGCCAGGGAAATGGACACGGGTATTTTTATGGTCCTACCATTCCATGGGAGGGAATTAGTAAGAAATTTTGGAGGGAAAAACTGGACCGAGTCCCTTAGGATTTTTAGCAAACCCTCAGCTATCAACGGATTTGGTATGCCTTTACCAACTATCGTTTGAGTTGGGCTAGTCATGCCATTTCCCTCAGCATGATGAGTTGTCGAAGACTTATATTGGACTTAAAAGCCAACATTTTCCTCTATCCTTAGCTTTTAGAGGCGTCGGATTTTGATACATAAACTGGAGAAGAGTAACAAGGCTAAAATCGAAATTTCGTATTTTGTTTCTTCTTTGATGTTTACATCATGCATCATGATGTAACCACTGTTCGGTCGGCTCGATAATGATTGACTGTAATGTGATCCATTGAAGAAGAAAGAAGCTTTTCATTGGCACTCTTCCAAACATCTTGGATCTTAAAGATTTGATCAGAGGTGTAATGTTAATCTAATCATGAGAAGAATCCTGTCAAGGATAGTACTTCGTTAAGAATCTGTCGTTGATCGGCATCATGAGCGTATCACCACCTGGGGTTATAAGGCGGTATGCTCCATTCGTGTAGGCCGACTCCACTACAAATTATCCTTCCCATTTGGGCTGAAATTTTCCTTTGGTCTTATGCGTCATCACTATGGGTCTTCTGACAGCTAAGACAAGGTCATCTTTCTTGAAAGTCCGCTCTTTGACTTTCTTGTTGAAGGCTATAGTAATTCGAGCTTGATAGAGCTCGATTTGCTGTTGAGCTTGTAGGCGTTTATCGTCCAAAGCTTCTAGCTCTTGAGTCGCAGTCGATGCTTCTCATCATTTGTCATCTCCGTTGTTAAGGCAACGCGTAGAGATGGGATATGAATTTCTAGTGGGAGTACTTCACACCCGTGTACCAAAGAGAACGGTGTAGCTTTCGTCAGGGTTCTCACTGTTGTGCGATAAGCCCATAAGCATTCACCTAACTTATCATCCCAGTGGCGTTGGCTTTTCGAGACGAATTTCATGAGAAGTTTCCCAATGGTCTTTTTGAAAGCTTCTACAAGACCGTTAGCGGCTAGATAATATGTCGTTGAAGACACACTCTGGATCCTGAACTTGTTGCAGAATCTTTGGAATGCTTGGCTGACGAACTGAGGCCCATTATCACGAATGATCCGTCGTGGCACGCCAAAGCGGTATACCACGTGATGTTTAATGAACTTGATCGCATCAGATGTCTTTACCTCCCTCAAGGGGATAACTTCAGCCCATTTGGAGAAATAATCAATTATGGCTAAGATAAACCGATGTCCTTTAGATGAAGGTGGGCTGATAGGACCAACCACGTCCATTCCCCACATGTCAAATGGCCAGGAAGAAGTTGTAGGATGAAGATGTCCTGGTGCCTGGTAAATGAAGTCACCATGAATCTAACAGGCGTGGCATCGCTTAGCGTAAGCGATGGAATCAGGGATCATCTTTGGCCAATAATATCCCAGTCTTTGGAGTCGATTTCCAAGTTTTGGACTGAGCTGGTGAGCTCCACACAGACCGTCATGAGCTTCTTTGAGTGCCTCATGTGCTTCTTCGTGTGACAGGCAACAGAGGAGGATTCCATCATGTGATCGACGATACAGTGTTCGCGTGATCATATTGTAATAGGATCGAGAGGCCTTCCTTTTAATGGCAGCCACCTCTTTAAGGTCATCAGGCAGAGTGTCGTATAATGCATAGTCGATATACGAGAATCGCCAATCCCTGAGCTCTGACCTACTGAGTCTCTAGAGCTTCTTTGACTTGAAGTTTTCCTGTTGGCTTGTGGTTGTCTTCGAGGACGAATCTTGAACAGTACAAGTCATGCCTGTAGACGAGTACTTTCTCTGTCGCTCCAGCTGGAAGAGCAAAGGAAGCAACGAGAGATGCCAGTACATCTGTATGCGCATTTTGCTGGCAAGGTACATGGTCGATGTAGAAGTTTTTGAACCTCTCGCCATGTGGATAGTTGCGTTATGATAGGATACCAAATCTTCATATCTGACTTCGTACTCCCCGCGAATCTGGTTAATGGTGAGCTTTGAATCACCGTATGCTTCGAGATTTTTAAGCCAATCTCATCGGCGATTTGCATCCCGATCAAGAGAACATTGTATTCTGCTATAATTTTGGAACATGACTCAATTAATAAGAATGCATGAGGGATTACGTAGTTCTGTGAGGAGACAAGTACTACCCCCACTTCTGCTATGATATTTCCTCGAGGACCCGTTCTTGATGCGCCGTCGAAGAAGAGTTGCCACACCTGTTCTTCGAAAACCGTCTGGGTCAAGCAAGCTTCAGCGATCTCGTCTGGGAGATGTTCATAAAATTTGGTTGCCCTTTGATCTGGATACTCAGCCAAGAAGTCTACCACGGCTTGTCCCTTCATAGCTTTTTGTGGCAGGAATTGCATATCATATTGGGAGAGCAATATGACCCATTTTGCCAATCGACCATTCAGTGACGATGGCTTCATCATAAGCAATCTTAAAGGATTGACTTTTGATATGACGTGTATGGTTTGGCCCACCAAGTAGTGTCGCATCTTCTGGACAGCGAATACCAATGCCAAGCATTCTTTTTCGATCGGGTTGTATCAATTTTCGGCTCTGATCATAGTTCTGCTCGTGTGCCTGATCATTATTCTGGGCTAATAAAGCTCCTAAAGAATGATCCATAACTCGAACGTATATCAGGAAAGGTTTTCCCGACACCGGAGCTGTAAGGGCAGGTGGATGCGTGAGGTACTGCCTGATTTTCTCGAACGCCTGTTGGCAAGCATTGTCCCAGATGAACGAAACACCCTTCTTCATCAATTTGGTGAAGGATTGGCATCGTCCTGAGAGATTTGAGATAAATCTCCAGATATAGGCTAGTCGCCTTTGCAATCCTCTAAGCTCTCTAAGATTCCTTGGTGGTTGCATCTCCTGGCAGACTTTCTCTGAGTCGAGATGGATTCCTTTGGATGTCATGGCTAACCCGCGGAATTTACCTTTGGCTACTCCCAGGAAAGATTTGGTGGGATTCATCTTCAATTGATGCGCCCACATGATATCAAATACTGTCTTCAGTCTGCTATGTGATCGTCTTTGGCACGGCTTTGCAATATTGTCTATGTAGCATTCCACTATTTTGCATATATGCTCGTGAAAAATTTCATTCATGGCTCTCTGGTATGTCGCCCCTGCCTTCTTCAATTTGAAGAGCATGACAGTACAGCAATACACCCCTAATGGTGTCCTAAAAGATGTATGCTTCTCATTGTCAGGGTACATCTTAATTTGCCTGTATCCCGAGAATCCATTCATGAAAGACATTCGTGATTGGAAGGGGAACTCATCTTTTAGACACGCCTCATTTAGATCACGAAAATCAATGCAAATTCAGATCTTCCCGTTCTTCTTGGTGACGGGGACAATATTAGCTTTCCAATCAGGGTGTGTTCTTCCCTGATGAAATTAAAGTCTATAAGCTTCTTGACTTCTGACTGAATTGCTTCCATTATTTCTGGACGGAACCGTCGTTGCTGTTGCTTGACAGGCTTCGCATCTGGATTGATGTTGAGACGATGCATAGCCACTTGAGGGTCGAGCCCAGGCATATCCTCGTAATTCTAAGCGAAAACATCTATATACTCTCGCACAAGAGATATTAGATCTTCCTTCTCAGGAGGTGATAAGCTTTCACTTATTAAGATGGGCTTGGGATTAGCCTCATCTCCCAGATTAATCTGGGTTACCTTATGCTCTGTGGGTGGTTCGTATTATTAAAAGCGCCCAGAGAGTATTTAGGTGTTTGATCTAAGAATTTGTATCTGCCTGAATCATTTCTTCATCTCCATCTTCTGGGTGGCTTGTTGAGACTATGTTTATCGAAAGTTCTTTGAAGATGTTGCCGACACTGACATCTGACTCCTACGATGACGTGTCTAATGAGTGATTATAGTATAATGGCCCTTCAGACTCAGAGGCTGACGGGATTGGAGTTGACACATAGCCTAACCCCCTGCGAGTTCGATGATAATAATTAGGGGCTTTCCCTTTTAGAACGAAGAATCGAAGCAGTGTTCTCCTTCTTTGCCGAAGTTCAAGCTAGAACCACTTGTTAGGTCATACCCCATGTTCTCCATCATTCTGAGTACATTTGACTCGTAATGAGAGAACTGAGAAAGTTCAGTCTCACTTTTTGAGTCTTCGTAAGTTGTTGGTTTGGACTCGCTCTTCCAAAAAGGATCGATTTTTGGCCTTTGCGTCTTGCTGGGACCTCGAAGAAAGATCCTTGCCCATCACTGATGCTTTGAATTACAGTGAGAGACGATCTCACCGGTACATGCAATGATGTCAATGCATCTATTGCCGACCAGGGGTTATCATCTACACCGGTACTAGTATCTGATGGCACGGAATCAGAAGCAAACATAGAAAAGTAAGCCAAATCTAACTCTTCATTAATATACCATTCGCCTACATCATTGGCGGTGTTATTGACATCGATCTTATTAACGCTCGTTACAAGTTGGTTCAACTCCCAAAGACATTCTTCTTCTCCAGGCTCGACATCAGCTTCGTTATCGGAGTCTAATTCCTTTGGCTAGGGATTCTCGTCTGTCTCTAGAGAATATTGATACAGGAGGGAGTCTGTGAAGTAGTTCTCTATCCCTTTGAACGGATGCCTTTCGGCGATCAACGTTCGGACTTTTCCATCTCTGTCAATATACTTCATGACTTGATGGAGAGTAGAGGGGATAACGGAGTGGCGATGAATCCATGGTCGTCCCAGCAGCAAATTATATGAAGTGTCGGCGTCTATAACATAACACGTTACCTCGGATCTTAGGTCCCCGATCTGAAATTTTAGTTTAATCTTTCCCATTGGGAGCGTACCATTGGCGTTGAAACCGTAAATGGTAGTTTGAGTGGCGCTCAATCGGTGAGTGGGATTCCCAAGTACTGCATGACCTGGTGGGGCATGATGCGCAACGAGGATTCTGGATCCACCTGAATGCTTATATCCTGTGAAGTACAAGGACCTATCATGTTTTCCCTTAACCTGCATGTCGTTTGGCGTGAAGGTTATGCAGGGGGCATGTTGAGTGGCGTGGAGACAGTCCTTTTCATCTTCGTCCTATGGTTCAGTCAGAATCTGAGCCATGAAGGCCTCAGCATCAGCTAAAGCTTCTCTCAGAGCTTCTCTTGTTGACTTTGACAGTCTCAAAAGCTCGTAAAGGGTGATCTTGGCTGGGATATTTGCCAGTTGAGTTAAGACATCAAAGTGGTAAGGTGCTGAAGATCCTTCCACTTTGTCCTTCGGGAGGGCCTTGGAATACCGAAGCTTCTTTTGCTTCTCCACGGGTTGCTTCGTGGATTGTTTGTTTGTCTTTGGGGTGGGTTTAGGTGGATTTGTCACCATTTCGTCGTATTTCTTCAAGTACGACTGACCCGAGCGGATTCCTGCTACAAGCAACACATTCGGTTCTGCAGCAAGGATGATTGTCTCCTCCTCCGAATAAGTTAGCGAGGGGACATCGAATTTTGCTTCCCAGGAGGAAGCACACACCACATTGCAAGGCGAGGCTTTTGCTTTGCCCTGAACTTCATGTTGGTAAGTGTAGTCCATTGTTGGCCTTCTACGAGGTCGGGATGAACCCATATGATCTCTCTCTGAGAAGTAGGAACAGGTACGAGACCTTTCTCCTGCTGGTGGTGTGGATTTATATGAGTACCCTTAATTCCCCTTTCGGGATAGGAACTACTCTGACCGGCGTTGGAGGCTGAACCCCGAACTGAAGAAATGACGTCATATTTGCCTTCACTTTCATCTGCTCCGGGCGGAGCTTGAGAATTGGAGAATGTCTTTGAAGATATAACAGCTCTTGATAGTGTGCCCCAACATCCTGTGGTATAAGCAGTGGTTGGGGTTGTCGGTCTTGCCAACCTCCTCAGGACGTCTAGCTTATGGAAGCTTCAGTCTGTTGCTCTTGTTGAGTAATTTGAACAACGAATTGACATGCTTGTCCTTGAAGAAGTACTGCTTGTTGGCTGTGGCTGAATTGAAGAGCTATCCCCTCTAGCCTATTGGGGTTTAGAGGGAGATTTTGTCTCTGTGGCCAGTGTGTCCTTCCTTTTAGCTTGGAAAGATGCTTCTGGCGTGCGCCTTATCGACTTTTCAAATCTGGGCTTGTTTTCTTCTGCCCCAACCCTTGCGACAATCTCTTCTATCTGTTCTCTTTGCTGGACCAACTGCTTCCAGGTACGGCTTTCAGCTACTCCTATCTGAGGTAGGAGTGAGGTTTGCAAATTGTGACGGCATGTTTCCACCAGGGTGGCCTTGGTCATACCGCTAGGATATCAGAGTGCCATATTCTGAAATCTCTTCACAAATGCTTTAACTGACTCTCCTTTTCGTTGCCTCGTCGTCAGAAGAGTTGACATGGTAATCTCCGAGTCATCTTCGAAGATGTGTGTAAGAAAACGCTTCTCCAGATCACCCCAGTTCTTGATGAAGCCTTCTGGGAGCTTCATGAACCATTCAAAAGCAATTCCCTTTAAGATGCCGATGAACAAACATGCCAGGATGGCATCATTTGATACTACATTCCCTGTCTGAGATTGAAGTAGTATATGTGCTGGTTCGGTGACCCTTTACCATCGAAGGCCTGCAGGATCGGAGCTTTGAACTTAGGAGGGTAGGGGACAGGATCCCACTCAGCCGGGTAAGGCCGGACCACTCCTACTTGTTGAAGGCCTTTCCTACTGACAAGGGCTTCAAGATGTTGTTCCAGTTTACTCATTCTATTGGAATGAGTGCTCGTATTTTCTGAGTTGTCTTCCTCTTCGGATGAAGGCTTGGACAACTCAGACTTAGAATGCTCCTCTTTCTCAATATGTGCAGAAGATGAGTTTTCCCTTCCTTCCTTTTGCCTTTGGACTTAATGGAAGGAGTCTTGGCCTTAGGCTTCTTCTTTTTGTCCTCAAGCAATTGTGAAAGCATCTTTTTGAGGCTGTCGATAGATTCTTGTTGAGCACAAATCATATCGAGTTGCTCCCTCTGGGTCTGAGCTTGCTGCTCAAAGCGTCTGGCTATTTCTTCAGGAGTGCTTGCCAGATATGCGAAGGTTTCTTTCTCTACGGAAGAGTTTGAGGCCTGTGACTTCGCAATGGCAGAATGTGACTCGCTTACTTCGATGTCTCGGGTTAGAGCACTATAGTCCACTGGGGCTATCACGCCAGTTCGAGTACAAGTATGCTGGTACACTCCTTCCGGCTCGGCGTCAGACTCATCAGAGCTGACTATTGGCTGCTTCCCCTTAGTTTTGCTTTGTGTAATGTTTGGACCCACCACGTTCGCAGTAACTTCAGGGTATTCGCATAAGAGAGAGTTCTCCTTGCGCAGGAACGATGCCTTTTGGTCGAGTGAGAGACTGACGTAGATGATAACCATTTGAACACTGACTGTTTGCAGAGCATTCAGAAAGCACCGCTGTGATGAGCCGTTCACAACAGCATAGTGGAGTGATTTGATGAACACTCCTCTTCTTTGTCAAGTAATCCCTTAGATCTGTCAGAGGGGGATCGAAAAGGCCGGCCTCGAGTTTCTGAGGATGAGGACTTTTCAGCCCCCTTCTGACTCCAGCCATTAGAGAGCGAATGTTAACCTTGCGTCGCAACTCTGAGACGCTCGTCTCAAGGGCGCAGGGTTTAGAGACGTGGAGCTAATTCTGTAGAACAGACGCGGCTCTCGCATTTTGATTTTGAAATGCGGGTCTCGTGGTTCTGCTGACAAAAGACGCAGACCTTGCGTTGCAGATTGTCGCGTTTGTCAAGCGATACTTGAGAAATACGGGCTTTATGAGTCCCGCATTCTGTCTTAGAGACACGAGTCTCGTGTCTATGAGAAGAGACACGGACCTCACGTTGTTGAACACTGCGTCTGGGAGGTGAAGCCTTAGAAACGCGAGCCTCTTGAGCTCTGCGTTTTGGTATCTCGACGCAGACTTCGCCTGTCTGATGCGGTTCAAAAGAGACACAGGCATGAGCCTCGCGTCCTGTATCTACTGGATGGATGTTTTTTTTTAGCTTTTTGCATCTGATGTCAACTTGTGCATCGCCTTTGTCGATGTTCAGCATTCCGGTTACGCTTCACGGGTTGTTCGGAACCCCCGGTAACCTGGAGCTGAGGAAGAGGAGGGGCGTGGCAAGATTGGCCTTCAATGACGTTGGCCTCGCGAGTCTCATGGGAGACGTTGACGCGGGCCACGCGTGCGACGCGGCCATAAATGATGCTGTTGGCGTAGGCCATCTTTAGGGAAGTCTCTGAAGGGACTTGAGAACGGATCTCCGAAGAGACCCTGTGGTACTGCCGAACCACCCTAGGGCTCTTAGAGCCAGAAGAGAGGAACTCTTCATACTTTACCTGATTGAATTCCTTCCCATGAAGGTGACGTCAACTTGCGCCATAACTTGCTCATCAATGGAGAAAATAGTCCCCAGCGGTGTAACCATCTTTATGCGTCAAAAAATTGAACACTATGTATTACAAAATTTTTCTTGAATTGAATGAAAGTTTACAACAGTTTTAAAAAAAATTCAATTACAAGAGAGAGAAGATATTCAAGCTCAAATCTCCTTTTTATTTAATGTTGGGTTCTTCGCGTAGTGATGGAAAGTGAGTCTTATTTTTTATTGACGGGGTGAACATCAAGCGCTTCTGAAAATCTTCTCCTTAGATCACGGATGGAGTAGCACAACTCCTATCCAATGAAATTTCAAAGAGACTTAGGCAGAAACTTAAACTCAGCAAGTTGGCGTAAAAGGGTTGCACTCTTTGTCAGTATTCCTCAGCTGAAAATTTCGACCCCTCTTCGATAGCAGCTTTAACAATTTATAGGGTTTTCAAAGGTAAAACTGTCCCCAAAAATCCCTCCATAATAAGGGTTAACTCCCCTCATTATGTGGGCAATAACTGATCCGGTAATGAAGGCAGTTACAACTGAAACGCGGAGCTCCCCTGCAGTTGAAACGCGGGCTTCAATATCTGTGTTTAGCCATTGAGATGCTGTTGGACGCGGGTCTCGAGCTTTACTAGACGCTGGCTTCGAACCCTGCGTCTTGGCATTGCAATGATGCTGGGACGCGAGTTTCGAGCCTCGCGTCTTGACATTACAGTGATGCTGAGACGCGAGCTTCAAGCTCTGCTGAGAGGAGGGCTTCGAGCTCTGCTGAGATGAGGGCTTCGAGCTCTGCTGAGACGCGGGCTTCGAGCCCCGCATCTTAGCTTTGCAGTGACGCTGAGACGCGTGTTTCTGATGCTGAGACGCGGGTTTCGAGCTCTGCATCTTGGTTTTACAATGACGCCGAGACGCGATTTCGAGCCCCGCATTTTGGCTTTGCAATGACGCTGAGACGCAGATTTTGAGCTCTGCGTTTTGGCTTTGCAATGCTGATGAGATGCGGGTTTCGAGCTCTGTGTCTGAAGTATGGACTCTGCTATCTGATGAGTCATCTTTAGTGAATTTTAGACAGTCAACAATCAGTACTCTGAGTTGGTTGTTGGTGTACTGTCAAACCGGGGAAAATTGCCGACTGTGTTTGCTAGTATACTGTTAAACTGATTGTAGAGGTAGATACTGAACACAGGTCTTGTAGACGCGACGGTCGTGTTGTCTTGGAGACGCAGACCTCGTCTGAAATAGAAGAGACGCGAACATCAAGTGGAGACGTGGCTCTTAGAGATGCAGTCTTTGTAGTGGAGACGCAGACTTCCCCTTGCTGAAGAGATGCGGCTCTGTTAAATGTGAGATTCACGTTCTGGGTGCGTGGCCACGTGTCTTGGGGAGCTTGAAGAGACGATGTTCTCTTTAAAATGCGAGATCCGCGTTCTGGGCGTGTTGCCACGCGTCTGGCGACGATCGGTTTCGAGATACGAGTCGCGTATCTTGGCCGATTACTGCGTCTATAAAAACACAACAGTCTTTCAAGAGTCATCATTAGACTCTTTTATTCTTCGTTGATCTTTACATCTAGAACTTAAGAACTCAAGAAAAGCTTCGAGCTTTTTTCTTTTCTTATCTTTTCTAAAGAATTCACTGTTAAAATGGCTCCAAAGACCAAGCCTGTGGCTTCTTCCTCGAGCGCTGTCGCTCTAGAGGTTCAAATGAGATTCTCTGCGCAAGAGGCCCCCATTTCAGGTAATAAGACCATCAGAATATGTTTCCGCCATTAAAGAGCTTGAAGAGTTATCTTAACTCTTAAGCTTCTTCTGAGTTGAGCCCGTGTTTGATTTTCAGATGCGATTCTTGCACTGGTAGGCAAGACGCAGGTTTGATGACCTCCGCGTCTTTGCTTCATCAGCTTGAGCATGCGTCTGTTTGTTGAATGCGAGTTTCATTGAGCCTTGCGTTTGATCCCAACACTTAGAGAATTTTCTAAGTGGTGGAGTTCAGATACGAACTTCATGTGAACTTCGTGTCTCTGAGGTCTGACACAGGTTTCACTGAGTCTTGTGTCTGATTCCAACACTTAGAGAGATTTCTAAGTTATGGAGTTTCAAACGCGGCCTTCATATGAGCCCCGCGTCTCTGAGATCTGACGCGGGTTTCACTGAGTCTCGCGTCTGATTCCATCACTTAAAGAGATTTCTAAGTTGTGGATTTTCAAACGCGGACTTCATGTGAGCCTCGCGTTTCTGAGTTCAGACGCAGGTTTCGCTGAGCTCCGCGTCTTAGTCATTAGACACGGTTCTGAGGTGATCTGAGCTTCAATCACTTTGATAACTCTCAGGTTACTGACTATTGTGTTATCCTTTTTGCAGTTGATACTCCTCAAACTCTTTGTCCAAGCAGTGTCATTTTAGACATGTAGGTGATGCTGACCTGAACATGATCTTCGTTCTCTAGAAGACTGCTCCTGTGACCACTGGTAAATCAAAGGAACGACGGAGTAGGATCAGCAATGCCAGTATGCTTACTCTCTGCGAAATTATTTCCAAAGCTCAGTTCGAATCAGATTCTCGTGTCCTATTAAGAAATCCCGACTTCTTCTTTTGGTGACTCGATCGAGGAGGATGAGGCCGCTATTTATGATGGGGATTACAAATGGCTTCGCTAGATTGGGAACATGAGATTCTTCCACCCGAAAATGGAGCGGATGTATCCCTTGGCCTACCTGCAGCATATGTCCGTGTGTCGAACAATGGACTGGGAGTTGGTCAAGCTAATCTCCGGAGTTTCCCAGGCAGATAGGTGCCCGTAAACCTTCACAGTCAGTCATGGGAGGGACGTGCTGGGGTTGCAGCCTGGTTTGGTTAGAGCTGAATTCCCAACAGGGAGACCCCACAACTTGCGGCCACCTTCATCAGACAATTCCTGGATATGAGGGTGACTTTCCTCCAGAATTCCGTACCATTAGATGGATCCACTCTACCGACAAAACATGGTGGGGGCAGAATGGTAAGGTTTACTCTTGCAAAATTTGAAAACCTTTTGCTAGAGGCCAGACTGTACAGGGCCGTGAGGGCTGTTCAGTACGGCATTCCGCAGAGCGCCCAATATTTCTACGCTATCCTGGAGTGGTATAATCCAGAGACCTGGACGTTCTTCACTCCCATCGGGGAAATAAGGCTTTCCCTCCAAGAAATGTACGAAGTCTCAGGGCTGATGATTGGAGATGCCCCTCACGAAGAATACGTCTTGTCGACAGAGGAGCTACATCTGCTGATGAAGAGCGATCCTCTGATGTACGAGACTTATGTTGGCCCAAAGGCCTTCCACCCTAGTTTTGATGATGATTAACTCATGTAGTTATGTTTACTAATAATCTTGTGTTGTTTAAGTTTCAGATTCTTTAAACAAGATATTAGTTGGTGATTAGCTTCAACAAGGTGTTTGGAAGCTTCACAAGTGATTCCAGGGCTTAAGCTTCAAGATCACACTTTGCCTAGCCCATGGATGGAGTTTTGGAGCAAGTCTACTTGAAGATGAAGATCATCAAGAAGACTTAGGTATCCTAGTTTAGATAGTGTGTTTAGATCCATTTGTAAAGCTTAGTATAGTTGATATGCTCAAGTGCACATAACATACACGTTTCATGATTTGGATTTTGGTTTTCATGAATTGTAGATCAAAACAAGTTTACTTTATTTCTATGTATATTAGATATGTTCTAAATATACATACATGGTTTAACTTGCTAAACAAACTTATTTTGATATCCCTATTCATGTGTTGAAAAATCAAGTTTGATAAAAATACAAGTTTTGTTTTTGATAAAATTGGCAAGACACAAAAATGAATTGATATGATTGATATATGTCTTGAAATTTTTATCACTTGTTTGAGTTTCAATATAAAATGATAAAACAAGTTTTGTGGATTTTTAGAAGTGTTAAAAGATTTTTAGAAAAATATTTTACAGTGTTTTCTGACCCAGATTTCTGTTCCAGGCTTCAATCAGTCGACTAGTTAACCTGACCTAGTCGACTTGAGTGAAGTCGGTCGACCGGGCCGGTCGACCGACATGCACAAATCTGTGCACGTTTGGAGTCACTGGGACGGTCGACCGGGACGGTCGACCGGGTCGAGAGCAGAGCTCTCTGTTTGTTTGGGTCGACCGGGCCGGTCGACCGCAGTTGCCCAACGGTCATATTTCCGACCGTTGGTGGTCGACCGGGCCGGTCGACCGTTGCCTGTCAGAGCTGCCAGCTCAGCTCTAACGGCTAGTTTTCTGATGGCCCTATATAAACCCCATCTCTTTGGGTTTTTGGCCAAGTTTTTTAGAGCAAATTTTTCCTGACTTCTTCAGTGTTGTAAAAGAGTTTTCAAAAGAGTTTCAAGTGCCAAAAGATCAATCTTAATTGTTTTTAAGTGTTTTGTTATTTTCAAAGAAAACAAGTTTTTGGGAATTGATTTCTTGTTCTTTATCTCCATATCATTTTGGTATTTTCCCAAGAGATTTTCTTTGATCAAAACACTTGTGTTTTCCACACTTGAGCTATATCTTCTATCCTATTCTATTAGGATCTTGTATTTGTGGAAAAAGAAAAGAGAGATTGAGTTTGTGGTTTTTGGAACCACTTGTTGTAAACACCCTTATTCTTGTTGTATCCCTCTTAGGTAGAGGTGATCGGGTGATTGGTTTGCTCCCTCTAGTGAGAGGTGGAGATTTGGTTGTAAACCTCTTCGGTAGAGGTGTTGGTTGATTGGTTGTTGTATTGGCTAAGGGCCTACCCCTCTTGTGTGAGGTGGTTGTTTGAGAGAGGAGTTAGGTACTCCTATTGTTGTAACAAATCCTTCTCGGTGAAGGTTCCCTCGGTGGGAGTCCTCGGTGGACGTTGATAGTGGATTGGAAATCCTACACGGTGGTGTAGGCGGGGATGTAGAGAAAGGTGCTCGAACCTCGAAACATATCTTGGACTTTGCGTTTGATCCACTTGTCTCTAAACTCTCTCTCTTTACATTTGTGCAAAGCATCATTCTTATTGCCATATCATTCATATCATATATTGCTTGCATTTGTGCCTTGCATAATTCATATTGCTATATCATTTATATGCTTGGTTGTTTGTGTGTGCCTCACTTGTACCTAATCAACAAGGGCTTCACATAGCACCTCAACCCATTCAAGGGGAATCAAGAGGAGTTAGTCCAGAGCCCTTCACGGGGAATTCGGCTACACTTGTTGATTGTACTAAGTGTGTTGCAAGATTTGCATTAGCTTCCGCATTTAGCGCACATAGTATTGCATTTAGTTCTAGATTAGCACTTACACCTATTCACCCCCCTCTAGGTGTTTTTCAATTGGTATCAGAGCTAGTGCTCCTGATATTAGGCTTTACATCCTAGGAGTGAGATCCATTTGGTTGCTAATCTTTTGTTTGCATTTGCTTGTTTGCACACATATAGTTTACCATGGCTTTCATGACCCCACCTATGTTTGACCCTTCCAACATTCATGTTTGGAAGATTAGGATGACTGTTTATTTACAAACCCTAGGTCATAAAGTTTACCTTGCCATTACCAAGGAATCCTTCCTTAGTGATAGCAATCATATAGGGGCCAATGCATAAGCCCTTGAGGCCATTAGAAGCACATTATCTAAAGATTATCTTTTACATGTTTCTAACATTGATTCCGCCTTTGCAGTGTGGAATTTGTTGACAACAACCACCACCTCCGAGCTTCCATTGCCAAATCAACCGGAGGAATCTAGTAGAGAATCCGATTCTCAATGCTTCATGGTCCAAGGGAATGACTCCCTTGAGGTACATTCGGAACCCCACTTAGATTGTGATGATGCTAGTTCTTCATGTGATGATATTGTAGATCCCCATGCTTTAAATGAAGAACTTTCTATTGTGTGTGAAAAATTGATAGAAAAATATAAGATTTTGAAAAAGAAAAGTCTAGAAATTGAAAATGAAAATAAGAGTTTGCATTCTAGACTTAACAATGTTTTGCAAGAGAAGGTTGAGGTCTATAATAAAAGGGATTCATTGAGATCTCAATTAGAACTTGCACTAAAAGAAAATAAATTTTTAAAATCTAAAAATGATTGTGAAACACTTTTGAAGAAAAATGAAAACTTGTCTTCAAAAGTTGATTTTGTTTTAAAGGAGAATGTTGTTTTGAAAAATAAAATCATTTCTATTTCAAATGAGTTGAATGTTTGTTTAGATAAAAATATTGTTTGCAAAATAAGATTGATGCACATGTTTGCCATGCTAGGGTAGTATCACACACTTCACCTATTGCATGCCACACTTCTTCTTCTAAGATTAATGATGATATTTGTTTACTTAAGAAGAAGGTTGATTGTTTGGGCTCCACTATGAGCCAATGTGCCATGAACCACACACGCTTGGAATCCTTGGTTCGAAAGAAACAAGTTCCAACTTTTATGCATGCACACCCTCCACGGCATACACATGCTCCTCACGAACACACTCATCACATGTATGCTCATGTGTACACTTGTACACATTGTGGATGTAAGGGCCACCTTGCTAAATTTTGCTTTGATAGATTACATACTTTAAATTTAGCAACTAAATTTGTTTGGGTTAGAGAAGGGACTAACCCCCATGGACCCAAAAGAGTATGGGTACCAAAGACCACCCCTCCTTTATTTGATGTAGGTGTGGGCTCTCACATGACGTGAGAGTAGAGACACCTTGGAGTGGATGCGTTCCGTACTTAAAAGGAAATCAATTGGATGCATCACTTTCAAGGGAAGATTTGGTGGAGATGACCACCATGTTTTGGAGACAAGGAGAGTTGCCTTCTAGGTTTTGGTAACAATTCCTAAACTCCCATTTATTACATGCTTTTCACTCTTATCATTATTAGCATGTTTTGATGTTTTATAGCATGTTTTTGATGTCTATGGATTAGTATGTTCATTCCATGTTTATTAGATCCTTGACATACATGCATAGTATTTGAGACACACATGCTTATTTGAATCATACTTAGTGTTCTCACTTTTGTTTAAGCTATAATGTTCATCATGAATCTAATGCATGTGAATTTACATAGTAATCATGTTTTAGTTTTATCCTGATGATTTTTATTTTGTGTTTTGATGCTTCATGTTAAGATTACTTGTTTAGATGTTAGTTTTCACTAAAACTAGGTATATACTTGTGCATATAGTGGGCCACAAATAAATCTATATATATTGAGCTTGATTGTTTATTTGAACCCATTAGATGTATTAGTATAGTCTAGTTTTGATGATTCATACATTTCAAACTTGTATTCCATTTTTGGATTTGTTTTATGAGTTTTCACTTCATGTATATGTGTATTATTGCCAAACTATAAGATATACATGTATACCCCTTGAGTCATTTGCCTTTCATGCAAATATATATATGGACTCAATTGTGTTTAGGGATATGTATGTATACTTCATGTTTGACAATTCATACATATACCTTGAAATGAAATTTGTTTTGGTGAAGATTTAAATTTTTCTTGATTTTGTGTTTAATTGTTTAACTTCATGTATATGTCTATTCTATCCAAATTATTAGATATACATGTTTATCCTTTTGAGCCATGTGCCTTAATGCATATATTTAGTGGACTCGTTGTGTTTTGGATATGTATGTATACTTTAGTTTGCATTAGACATACATATGCCTTGAAGATTAAATAGTTTAGATGATTTTAATGATTTTCATGTTTTCATTGTTTAAGGAATAATTAAGCTTAATGAAAAAATTTTCATGATTATGATATTCACACTTTATTTGTACACTCACATTTATTGCTTGCTCATGTTTGTTTTCATGAGTCATAATTATGCTTAATTGACTTGAGTGTTTTTGATATCATGTGGATTTCATGTTTTATGAAAATTATTTTTAGTTTATTCCTTGCTTGAAGGATTTCGTACTAGTTAACAAATATTTCCATTTTAACTAGTTCGTATTCTTCACTTTGGTAGAGTTTTTCAAACTAAGCTTAGTTTCAAATCTATTTTTGAAAACCCCTACCCTTTATGGGAGGATGGATGGGTGATCATGTTCATGAATGTTTTAAAATGAAAATCATTTAAAACTTGAACCTTGATTGGGACGTATAGTAATATGATGTATACACTTGAACTTATTGTTATGTCAATTGGTATCATTGAACTCTTTCAAGTGGTATCATTTTGATCTTCTTGTATACTCATATTTGTTTTGTATGTATGTATGGTTTCAATTCCAAGAATATCAATTTCTATTGGTATCTATTTTCCATACATATATATGTTTGTGTTTATGCTAGTGCTTGAGTTTCAATTTTGTTTCAATTGATTACTTTTAAATTGGTATCAAGCCTATGCATCATTTTAGTTTGTATTTCATAAAGGGGGAGAAAATTTGATTCTGTCTTTCAATTTGTATTTGTACTCGCATACTTTATGATTGACAATTCAAATTTGGTATCATATGTTTAAAATGAATAATTCTTACAATTGGTATCAATGTTTCTATATAAAATCTTTTCAATTAGTAAAACATTTACAATTGGTATCAAAATTTGTGTTTAGACATTCAAAATTTATTATGTTTAATTTCAATTGATATCAAGATGTCTTGTGTTTTAAATTGGTATCTAAAAATTTTGTTTAAAGAAAAATACAAAAGTTTTGATTTAAACTTCTTATATGCAAGGAGAGCTTAACATCTCTTCTACATATAGATTCATGTTGAGTATATTGTGTATTGAAGAGCTTAACATCTCTTCTTTATGTGGTACACGTGTGTAGGGGGAGCTTCACATCTCCTCTTATTCATTACATAATGTGTGTTATGTGAATTAGGGCTTTACATCCCTCCTTCATGTAATGCATATGTGTAGGGAAGCTAACTTAGCGTCTTCCTCTTCATGAATGTATATAGCATATAACATTTATTGATCTTTGTTTATTTTCAATTGATATCAAGATGCTTCATTGACATATTTTCAATTGATATCCTAATTGATTGTCACCCCTTATTGACCTTGTTTTTGTTTTAGACAAAAAGGGGGAGAACATTGTTTTTATCGTTTTGATTGACAAAAAGGGGAGAAAGATTTTTACCCCTCATTTTATTGTTTTGATTGATTACCCCTTTGTTGATGATTGACAAAAAGGGGGAGAAAGATTTCAAGTTTTATATATGCATAGTTATGTTTTTGCATATATTAAGTTTAATTGTTAATTGTAATTGATAATTGGTATCTAGAGCATCTAGTGTTTTATTAATTTAATTAACAATTAATTTAATTGGTATCTAGAGCTAGAGCTTCTAGAACATGTTTATGTGTTTTATGCATGTTGATGCATACATATTTATGTACATTCATTGCATTTCTTTTATTTATTTGTTTATGCATGAGTTAAAGGGGAGCTTCTTTGAAGCTTTACTTTAATCCATGCATATATAACTCCATGAGTTTTGTCATCATCAAAAAGGGGGAGATTGTTGGCCCAAAGGCCTTCCACCCTAGTTTTGATGATGATTAACTCATGTAGTTATGTTTACTAATAATCTTGTATTGTTTAAGTTTCAGATTCTTTAAACAAGATATTAGTTGGTGATTAGCTTCAACAAGGTGTTTGGAAGCTTCACAAGTGATTCCAGGGCTTAAGCTTCAAGATCACACTTTGCCTAGCCCATGGATGGAGTTTTGGAGCAAGTCTACTTGAAGATGAAGATCATCAAGAAGACTTAGGTATCCTAGTTTAGATAGTGTGTTTAGATCCATTTGTAAAGCTTAGTATAGTTGATATGCTCAAGTGCACATAACACACACGTTTCATGATTTGGATTTTGGTTTTCATGAATAGTAGATCAAAACAAGTTTACTTTATTTCTATGTATATTAGATATGTTCTAAATATACATACATGGTTTAACTTGCTAAACAAACTTATTTTGATATCCCTATTCATGTGTTGAAAAATCAATTTGACAAAAATACAAGTTTTGTTTTTGATAAAATTGGCAAGACACAAAAATGAATTGATATGATTGATATATGTCTTGAAATTTTTATCACTTGTTTGAGTTTCAATATAAAATGATAAAACAAGTTTTGTGGATTTTTAGAAGTGTTAAAAGATTTTTAGAAAAATATTTTACAGTGTTTTCTGACCTAGATTTCTGTTCCAGGCTTCAATCAGTCGACTAGTCAACCTGACCTAGTCGACTTGAGTGAAGTCGGTCGACCGGGCCGGTCGACTGACGTGCACAAATCTGTGCACGTTTGGAGTCACTGACACGGTCGACCGGGACGGTCGACCGGGTCGAGAGCAGAGCTCTCTGTTTGTTTGGGTCGACCGGGCCGGTCGACCGCAGTTGCCCAACGGTCATATTTCCGACCGTTGGCGGTCGACCGGGCCGGTCGACCGTTGCCTGTCAGAGCTGCCAGCTCAGCTCTAACGGCTAGTTTTTTGATGGCCCTATATAAACCCCATCTCTTTGGGTTTTTGGCCAAGTTTTTTAGAGCAAATTTTTTCCTGACTTCTTCAGTATTTTAAAAGAGTTTTCAAAAGAGTTTCAAGTGCCAAAAGATCAATCTTAATTGTTTTTAAGTGTTTTGTTATTTTCAAAGAAAACAAGTTTTTGGGAATTGATTTCTTGTTCTTTATCTCCATATCATTTTGGTATTTTCCCAAGAGATTTTCTTTGATCAAAACACTTGTGTTTTCCACACTTGAGCTATATCTTCTATCCTATTCTATTAGGATCTTGTATTTGTGGAAAAAGAAAAGAGAGATTGAGTTTGTGGTTTTTGGAACCACTTGTTGTAAACACCCTTATTCTTGTTGTATCCCTCTTAGGTAGAGGTGATCGGGTGATTGGTTTGCTCCCTCTAGTGAGAGGTGGAGATTTGGTTGTAAACCTCTTCGGTAGAGGTGTTGGTTGATTGGTTGTTGTATTGGCTAAAGGCCTACCCCTCTTGTGTGAGGTGGTTGTTTGAGAGAGGAGTTAGGTACTCCTATTGTTGTAACAAATCCTTCTCGGTGAAGGTTCCCTCGGTGGGAGTCCTCGGTGGACGTTGATAGTGGATTGGAAATCCTACACGGTGGTGTAGGCGGGGATGTAGAGCAAGGTGCTCGAACCTCGAAACATATCTTGGACTTTGCGTTTGATCCACTTGTCTCTAAACTCTCTCTCTTTACATTTGTGCAAAGCATCATTCTTATTGCCATATCATTCATATCATATATTGCTTGCATTTGTGCCTTACATAATTCATATTGCTATATCATTTATATGCTTGGTTGTTTGTGTGTGCCTCACTTGTACCTAATCAACAAGAGCTTCACATAGCACCTCAACCCATTCAAGGGGAATCAAGAGGAGTTAGTCCAGATCCCTTCATGGGGAATTCGGCTACACTTGTTGATTGTACTAAGTGTGTTGCAAGATTTGCATTAGCTTCCGCATTTAGCGCACATAGTATTGCATTTAGTTCTAGATTAGCACTTACACCTATTCACCCCCCCTCTAGGTGTTTTTCAACTTATTGGGAGGTGTTGTGCCACTTCCACATATGTGGACAGGTGACAGGATGGAACAGTGGAGGAGTTAAGCAGATGTCATGGGCAAATTATTAGTTCCCCGGGGTGAGTAAGACTGACTCGATAACCTGGCTAGCTCCCAGCACAGATGAAGAAATAATTGAAAGGATCAGTGCATCCACCAATTCATATACCACAGAGTCTAATGAGGATACTTTCAAGCCGGACACAGTTTTTGAGAGCTGCAACCATCAAGCCAAAGTCCTGATGTCTGACCGGACTCTATTGGCGGGCTTCCTCATGCTATGGCTGAAGCGATGTGTGGTGCCGACGCTACCACATGAGGTGATTGTCGCCGACGTGGTGTACCGAGCTATTTTTCTTGCTCATGGGAAGTCTATTGCTTTCCTCCTAGCAATGGTGGCCGGGATCCAGAGTGGGTTACGGGCGCTAACAAAGAGCTTCTGTCAGGTGGAGGCAATCGTGGACGTAAAGGGCAGCCCAGTCAAGGATTCCAATGGTCATCCCCTTGTTAAGACTCCTAGTCCCAGGGTTGAGCTTCCATACATATATCTGATGGCTTGGTATATGATGCATTGCCCATCACTAATGACTACCGTCTCTGCCTCAGAAGGTTTTATTCCTTTCATGGAGCGGTTGGAGAGTTCGAGCTTGCTGCAGTACTACATGTTCTACATCCGGAAGACTATTCTAAATGGGGCCAACTACCAATTGGACAGGTGCTTTCCCGAGATTCACGACGCATCCTACGGGGACAAGTTTACAGACCTCGTTGGCCTAGATGGATTCACCCGATTACCTTCTGGCATCTTCTAGTGGTTGATAAATATCCGACCTGCATACTTGATTTTTCAGCAAGGGAACTCCTGTACGGTAGAACCTTTATATGCCTTGTTGATTCATAAGGCATTTTTGTTATGACCAATTGTACGTCGGTAACCCCAACCCAAATCTTCGCTTCTGTGAGAATTTGTTCGAAGGTGCTCGGGCATGGTACTACAGTATAGCTGGAGGAACCGGACCTTCCTCACAAGACGCCCAATTCTTATGCAAGTCTTGGTTTTTGTACGTAGTATTTCATGGCAAATAAGGTGCCTAGGTTTGGAATAAACGCCTCATGCATAAAAGACATTACATCCGCGTATAAAGCCAAGGTAAGTCCAAGGGTTGTCGGATGCGAGGGATGACCGAGTATCAAGAGGCCGAGAAAGAAGCAGAAAAAAGGCCAGGAGGGAGGCTAGCAGAGCAGGAGCAACTTCGAGGTCGGAGTTTGGAGCAGAAGTGGCTGAGGATCAATCCACTAGGAGGACTCGGCAAGCTATGCCCCAACGTCCTTGAGACTCTGCTTCCCAATCTGAGCTTAGCTAGAAGAAGGCAAGAAAAGCATCTGAGGCTATAGTTTCAGCCTAGATGCCCGAGGTACTCCCCTCTGGTATGGAGGAACAAGAAGAAGAAGAAGAGGCAGCCTCCTCGCTTCGTCCCCGGGGTTTGCACAGTAGGGGTCCCGCAGTCTTGGCGAAGGCAGAGTCTGCAGGGCTGTCTACTGTGGCCGAAGGGCCTATGGTTGCAAAATAGCCGGAAGAAGTAACGGAGAGGGCCGAAGTTGAAGTTCCATCTCAACCGGGAGTTTCAATTCAGCCGGCAGCTTCTTCGGCTCAGGAAAGAGGGATGGAGGTGCAACAATCGGGCTCTCCCAGTGTCTTAATGCCTACTTTCCGAGTTGTGAAGCCCAGCCCTACCTTCGGGGTTCTCAGTGGCAAAGCGCCAGTCCATGAGGCCTCCTTGGTTCATGTGTCATCTTCATTGTCTGAAGAACATAGTGAATTGGTACTGAGACGCGAGCTTTGAGCTCTGCGTCTTTGCATTGCAGTGGTATTGAGACGCGGGCTTCAAGCCCTGCGTTTTGCCTTTGCACGAGTGACTTTGATTAGCATCGCGTATGAAGCATGGACTCTGTTATCTGATGGCTTGTCTTCAGTGATTTTTAAACAGTCTACAGAACCCCCTCCAAAGTTTTTGAAACTCCGCGGTTGACTGGGACAGGTTTCGAAACACTTTGGACTTTCCATTTGGCAGCAAGCTCTCAAGGCTGGACTGACAATCTTTTAAGATATGTTGAGCTCGATCTTATCTGGATTTTGGTCTTCGTGAGTCTACTGTTAAACTCTTTGAGGCCACCAGAGATGATTGTCGTGAGTGTCTAGATACACAGTCCAGACCTCATCAGTACTCTGAGCTGGTTGTTGGTGTACTGTTGAACCGGGGGAGATTGCCAACTGCTTTTGCCAGTGTATTGTTGAACTGTTTGTAGAAGCAAAAACTGAACATATATCTTGTAGACGCAAAGGTTGTGTTGTCTTGGGAACGCGAACCTCGTCTGAAGTAGAAGAGATGCAGACATCGAGTGGAGACGTGGCTCTCACTTTATTGAAGAGACGCGGCTTTGTTAGAGTTATTGTCAAGCATAATTGTAATGCTTTTTTAATGAGAGTTTATATTAACGATACTTGTATTCATTTGTAGGTAGTATGGAATCCATACCAGGATTTCAAAGATCGTCATCCACTACATCCAATTTGTTTTTTCAGTGGCTGTCTAAAGTGCATCATGTACTCGAACCCTACCATTCAGAAAGGGTGCTTAGACAATTTGGTAGGGTCCAGATTATCACGCCCTCTCCACTTAGTCCGGAGAAGGTTAGAAGAGAGTTGACTGCAAATAAATATCATGTGTCCTACACATGGAGCGATAGTTTCTAGGACAGGTGGCAGTCCCACACACTATCGCGTGCGGAAAGGAGCATAGAAGTGAGGTATCAATGGGACACCTTAAACGGATATATGGACTGGTTTCGACAGATATCTCATCTTATCATACAAAATCTATCTAATAGGTCTTTGGCTCCTGGGCATACGCGTGGTGAGGACGTCGATGCCATTGTGCTTGCACATGTTACATACATTTTTTCTGACAAACATATAAAAATAAATTGTTTTAACCCCATTTATTATTATTTTATTAATATATTGTTTATTTTCACTGCAGTGAATAGCTAGTGCTAGAGAGATTTTCGCACCCATACTCCAACTAGGGCCATCTGGACCACACACTGTGTCAACCTATATCGGACATTGCGTGAGACGACTGATGCACTTGATGGCGTTGATACTGGCCAGTACGAGCATCTGCGATTGCCGAGGGACTCAGAGGGAGGCACAACGGGAAGAGCGTAGAAGTAAATTTAGACATGACTAGATTTTTATGTTCAAATGTGGAGATGTTTATGTAATCAAAATTATATGTTTGTGTTTGAACAATTTCATATATAAACGTGTTTGGACGATGTTTATGTGATCAAAATTATATTTTTTTTGAAAGATTATGATTATTGCGTATGTGTCAAAGAGCTCTGTTCGGCCGTGCAGGGCCGAACAATGTTATTCTGTTCGGCTGTGTAGAGCCGAACAGTTTGACTCTGTTCAGTCGTGTAGGGCCGAGCAATATGGAATTGTTCGGTTGTACACGACCGAGCAGATTGATTTTGCTCAACCGTGCACGGCCGAACAGAACCAAATTTTTTCTGGTGCCTACATGTGATAACACAACTAACCAAAATTTTTTTAGCAAATGATTCAGTGATTGGAAAACCATCCATTAAATATTACAACACAACCAAAATTTAGACAATTTCAATTGTACATCCATCAACATCACTGCTAAACAAATCCGAATACATCTGGAGTTGTTCCTCGCAACCGCCATCCCATCCATTAGCAATTGGAAATCATTTCTGGAGTCACTTGTATGGAAGTGGGCATGTGATTTGAGGGATTTCCTAAATATGTTACTAACCCCAACAAAATGGTTGTTGTTAAGAAATCCAGCTGAAATGCTTCGACGTGCAGTTTGAGGGACTGGCTCAGTCCTTAACGGTAAGAAAGTGAGACACTGATGGAGTGATAACAATATGAACACCACATTCTAGTGAGATGCTATAAGATATCCCATATCGGGCATGACCATCCATTTGGCATATGGAGCTCCGTCTTCGAAATGATTTAGTGATTGTCTGATCTCCTCCACACACTCTGCACTTCTGTAAACACCTAAATATAAGTGTGCTTAGGCGTTAATTTCTTGTAGCATATCACGTATGATTTGGGCCCATCCGTCTTCCCCAAAACCGAGCAAATCTGCAACGGCTCGATATCCATAATTTCCATCTGCTTGCACGTCCTTTATATGAATAATGAACGAGTGCATTGGTTTAAGAAATTGTGTCAAGTAATTCACATTCAGATATGAGCGCTTTAGCCTTACAACCTACGACATAGAAAGATTTGAAGATGATTAGTATATAATATTGACTCAAAATTTTCACCTCAATATACATCTATATAATGAAATACCTTTTGCTTTGGCCGCCTGCTAGGCTGTGGGCATAATGGGATTAAAGCTCCAGAGGTGGGCATCAAGCAGTTATCTTGTGCAGATTCCACAAGCTCGAATTGAGATGATAATCGACGAGTTGATACTTCATGCTTTGGAATACGCTTATTGCATTTTCTAATCTTCACCTCAGGTTCCATAAGAGATGAAGTAGTAGGTACAACCAACTCGTGCACTCTCTTCAGCAATATTAGTTTTTTTTGAATAGAATGACCTAAAAAAAAATGTTGATTGATCATCTCAAATTCATCTAGCAAACATTTATCTTGGTCTTTTTTACCGCTAGAAGATCACTGGGTGCTGAAGGTGACATGTCCATTTTCTTTCAGTGACAGTCAATGCAATTGCTGGGATGGGCATGTTAACTCTACCATATTCGGCCAGCTCGCGTGCACACGGTATGCCATGCGTTCTTCTCAATAAGCATTTACAAGCTTCGGCGTTTACACCGACAATGTAACTAGTTAGGATTCATCGACAATCTTTTTCAATGCAACAATGGACACAACACCACGCAGAAACTTGAATTGAGATGGCTTAAAATTATGTAGTGCAACATTACGGCTCTTCTCGAACGAGGCCTTTATATCTGCATGCTGTAACTCCAACAATGCATGTATCTTGAACCAACATGTCTCAAAATTCATAACTAATAAGCAAAGATATCTCTTTAGTTTCACATGTGCATCTTAGCCCTGAAAAGTTTAAATGAATGACATTAGCAACAGATTAAAAAATAAAACTCATTATATTAGATAGAAGAGTGATCAAATCATACCGGTTGGTTGTGATAGTTTCAAAATGCATCACTGTGTCGGTCTAGCGACAAATTTCTCTTTGTACTTGTCAACCATGTTGTCTTCACGTATTCAAGTACCTTAGGAAAATAGCGAAAATCCTCTATAGCCGACCCCACAATCGAGAAAATTCATCCTCGCTCTCGACCACCACCATTAGATTCCATGAAGCCATGAAGAGGTCAATCTTTCTTTGGTGTCAAAATTTTTCTTATAATGAGCAAGAATGTTTTTTCTTATATGCCATCTGCATAAGAAGTGATGAGATTTTGGAAATATTTTCTCTACGGCATTTATGCATGCCAAATCTCTATCAGTGACAATAACAAATGAAATTTGCTAACCATGCATCAACGACCGCAGTCTATCCAAGCACCAACTGAAGTTATCTTCCCGTTCGGCTTTCAGGTAGGCAAACACAATAGAGAAAGTCATTTCAATACTCGTAACCCCAACGATCTTCATCAATGGTAACCTATACCTGTTCGTCTTGTATGTGCAATTCATTATCAAGACCCGGGGAAATGCATGTATCAAATCAATGCTAGCTGGGTGAGCTCAAAGTATATCTTTCACAGTGTATGTATCAGGATAACACATGTGAATCTCAATATATGCGTGTTCAGAAAGGTTCTTCAGTAGTTGCTACATTTGTGACCTTCCGACATACTCCATGACTATAAACTTATGCCTTGCATTGTATATTGTCCTCCATGTGCTCACATTGAGATTGTTTCTTTATTTCAATGTATTCAAAATGTCTCTTGACCAAACAAGAGTCTTCGACAAATCTACTACCAAGTTTTCTTCTTTTTTTGAAAATCTATCGGCAAAGGAATGTCCTTCGATTGAAAGTGTGCACCTAGAGGGGGTGAATAGGTGTACTAGCTAATCTACGACAAATGATGTGGAATTAAAAACTTAATTGCAAACACACAACGTGTAATCAAGAGTGAGCCTGAATTCCCCGTGAAGGGCTCTGGAGCTGCTCTTCTAGATTCCTCTAAACTAAAAGTTGAGGTGCTATTAGAAACTCTTTTGGTTCAACACAAGTGTGGGCACATAAACAATATCAAGCATATAGATGAATGAGCAATGTAGAGCAATGCAAGATATAAGAGAGATAGAGTTGAGAGATAGTAGATCAAACGCAAACACCGAGATATATTTCGAGAATCGAGCCACTGCTCTACGTCCTCGCCTTTACATAGAAGGATTTCCACTACATCCACACATGACCTTCTACAAAGGGACCTCCATCGAAGACACTTGGAGTACACAACTCCTCTCTCAAACACAATCACATCTACACAAGAGGGAAGGCATAAAGCCAAAGTAAAGAAAAGATTACAATCTTGGTGATCCAATAATCACAAACAACTCTTGGTGATCTCAATAGACAACAAACAATTTTTCTCACAAACAAAGATCCTAAAGATAAGATTAGAATGATAGCTCAAGTATGTGAGAAGTCAAAGTATTTGAAAATGAAACAACAAAGAAAATACTTGGGAAAAACTTCTTGATGGATATATAAAATGAAGAACAAAATAGAATTTTCAAAGATTTAATTTTTCTTTGATTTTTCAAAACTTTGAAAACAAATAAAGATAGAGAATTTTGACACAAAAACTCTTTTGAAAACTTTGTTAAAACACTTGAGGATGTGGGAAAATTTGCTCTTGAAAATCTTGGGAGAAACAGCCCCTAAAGACCCATTTTTATAGGGGTCTGAAAATATAGCCGTTGGGGTCCAGAACAGGTCAAAAGTGACATGTCGGTCGATCGCCTGGTCGACCGCCAACGATCGGATTTCCGACCGTTAGGGTTGTCGGTTGACCGCCCCAAGGCAAATAGCCTGTCGGTCGACCGCCCGGTCGACCGAGGCCAGAACCAGAGAGCTGGTCTCTCTGGTCGGTCAACTAGGGTTATTTTCAGAGAGCAAACTCTCTGGAACGGTCGACCGCCTGGTGACCGCTAAAGCCTGTGCACGTCGGTCGACTGAGCCAGGCTTCGGTCGACCATTAGCAACCCAAACCAGGATTTATAGGGTTTGAAATGTTAGCTTTTAAATACATATAAAATCCCATAATATCACATAAAATCCACAAAATAAGTTCTTATAAATAGCCTGTCGGTTGACCGTTAGGGTTCGGTCGACCGCCCGGTCGACCGAGGCCAGAACCAGAGAGCTGGTCTCTCTGGTCGGTCAACTGGGGTTATTTTCAGAGAGCAAACTCTCTGGAACGGTCGACCGCCTGGTCGACCGCTAAAGCCTGTGCGCGTCGGTCGACTGAGCCAGGCTTCGGTCGACCATTAGCAACCCAAACCAGGATTTATAGGGTTTGAAATGTTAGCTTTTAAATACATATAAAATCCCATAATATCACATAAAATCCACAAAATAAGTTCTTATAAATAGATGAAGTACAAATATGTGTGACCAAAAATCAACATATATTACAAAACATTTGAATTACAAAACATTTGAACTATTTTTGTGATATAGAATTTTAGCTTTAAACCAAAAACGATATTTTCCAAAACATATAGTCGGTTGAGGTCTAGCAGATGTCGTAGTCTCTATCGCCAGAGTATCTTTTCTTTTTGATTGAAAAGATTGCTCTGACGCCCGCCTCGTCGACTTTTCCAGTCTAGGCTTGCTTTTTTTCCTTCAGCTTTGACTCTTAAGACGATCTATTCTGCTTGTTCGCCTTGTAAGACCAGTTTTGCTTCCAAGTGCGACATTTCGCTACTCCTATCTGAGTATGGTTTGCAGATTGTGGTTGCAAGTCTCTACCAATGTAGGCTGCATCATGCCACTGGGACATCGAAGCGTCATACTCCGAATTCTCTCCACAAACGTCTTCATACGCCCCTTTTTTCTGTTTTGTAGTGAGGAGAGTTGTTATCGATATTTCTGTTTCATCTTCAAAGAAACGAGCCAAAAATAGTTTCTCCAAGTCAGCCAATTTCTTGTTAGAGCCGGCGGGATGCTTCATGAACCATTCAAAAGCAACCCCCTCAAGGGTGCCAATGAGCAAACGAGCCATGATAACATCGTTTGATACTAGATTCTCAGTTTGAGATTTAAAGTAGTATATGTGCTAGTTCGGTGAACCCTTGCCATCGAAGGTGTGCAAAGTTGGTGCCTTGAACCTAGGAGGGTAGGGAGCAGTATCCTTTTCCATCGGGTATGGCCTAACCACCCCTACTTCTTGCAACGCGCTTCGATTTGCAAAGGCCTCGAAGTGTTTCTTGATCTCGCTCCTTTTGGCATGAGTATCTTCGGTCTCTGAGTCCTCTGATTCTTCAGATGAAGATTCAGGGTTTTCATACTCGAAGTTATTCATATTGCCATCAGAGGGTTCAAAGGTCGAGTTCTCCCCCTCCTTTTTGCCCTTCCTTTTGCTGGAAGAAGCTTTAGCCTTTCGAGTCTTCAGCGCCTTCTTCGATTTCTCGAGCAAAAGAGTCATCATCTTCTTGAGATCATTGATGGACTCTTGTTGGGCTCGAAGCATCTCGTGTTGCGCCTGTTGCACTCAAGCTTTCCTCCTCGAATTTCCTGGCTACTTCTGGAGTGCCAGCCATAAAGGCAAAAGCCTGCGTCTACTCATATGTGTTTGAAGAGTTAGATTCTATGATGGCAGAGTGCTCGTTGTTTGCCTCGATCCCTCTTGCTAGTAGATTGTAGTCAACCGAGGCAATCGTCCTGGTTCTGATCCGCGTGTGTCGGTAGATTCCTTCAGGCTTGATCAGTAATTCTTTCAAGCCCGAGAAACATTCAACATCCGACTCCTCAAAACTGAGAGCTAGTTGCTTCCCCTTCGAATTACCTGGTGTGGCACTCAAACCCATCATGTTAGAAGTCACCTCAGGGTATTCCACATCAGAAATGATTTCTTCTTGCAGGAGTGATGCCTCTTGGCTGAGTTAGAGGCTAGAGCCGTTGACAACTGGTTAAAGACCGACGATTTGCTCGTATGAAAGCTGCAATGGCACTCAGAGAGTACTGTCGTGATGAGCCGCTCACAGCAGCATTGGGGAGTAATTTGATGAACATTCCTCTTCTGAGTCAGGTAGTCCCTCAGATGCGTTGCAGGTGTGTCTAAAGAACTAGCTTCGAACGCATGGGGGTGAGGGCTTCCCAGTTCAGTGCTTGATCTTGGCCAATTGGGGCTGGTTGCGAACCTCGCGTTTCTGAATTTAAATGCGAAGGTCGCGTTCTGGCACAATCTGCCTCTGAAAGCAAACCTCACATTTCTGATTTGAAATGTGGAGGTCACATTGTGGCGTGACCTTAGGCTGGACGCGAGTCTTGCGCTCTTGAAGAAAGACGCAGCCTTCACGTTTTGGCGCAGCCAAGATCTGGATCGAGCTTTGCGTATTAGTACTTTGGCGCGCAGCTCATGAACACGAGCATCGCGTTGTCACAGAAACACGGATCTGATCCTGAGCTTCATGTTTAGTGCTAAGAGCACTGTTTTCAGCATTAGTTGGTTCTGCTTGCTGACGGCGAGCTCGACGTCTTCGTCGACGATCAACATTCCGGTTGGTTCACAGGCTTGTTGTAAACCCCTTGCTAACTGAATTCGCAAAGCATCGAGAGTAGTTTGGCGGTGAGACTGGCCTCCGTCGCTGCGTTGGCCGTGAGACAAGACACTGGCCTTATGGGTCTCTTAAGAGAAGTCACAAGCCATGTTGGCTCCACGGGAGATTGTCAGAACCTCGAGAGAGGTTAAGCCACTTGCTTTGTCAAAAAGCGTATGGGCTTTTCTTTGAGAAGTCTCTGAAGAGACTTTAACGCACTGCCGCGTTGATCTGGGGCTAATAGAGCCCGAGTAGAGAAGTCGTTCGAACTTCTCCTGGTCGAATTCGACGAGTGATTTGATCGTCGATCCGAGAAGCTTAAGGTCGGCTTGCGCTACGACCTTCTCGCCGGTAGAGAGAACATTCCTAGCGGAGTCACCATCTTCTGTTGGACTGGAAAATTTTGAAGCGTGTAAAAATATTTGTTAATTGCAAAAGAGAGTTACAAAAGATCAAAATCCGATTACAGAAGAGGGAACAATTGAATCTCCCCTTTGTTTAAAGATGGGTTCTTTATGTAGCGATGGAAAGTGAATCTTGTTCTCCGTTAGAAGCTTGTCTCTGGATCTTCTTCTTGCTTTCGTTTGAAGCACATTCGTAAGGTATGAAACGTTAATCAGTAGCTAAAAATACCAAAGAGATTAAAACTCTACTTGAACTCAGCAAGTTTTAGAATTTTAATCTCCAATAAGATCTCTCTCTTAGAAGTTTTGAAGCTATCAAAGCCAAAAATCTGAACTAAGAGAGTCTGAAAGATCCAACCTTCAGAGTCTCAGCCAAGAGTCTAACCAAAAGTCTCCTCCCCCCTCCTTTCCTAGCTTTCATAGCTATTTATAGGAGTTTTCAAGGGGATAACTGCCCCCCTTAAATCTCTCCATAATAGGGGTTTATGTCCCATTACGCGGAGAAAGTGGAGTGTTGATTGACCCAGTAACTGTTGTCTGTTACAGCAGAAATGCGAGTCTCACGCTGGATGCAGACTTCGCTCTTGTTGTCACTCCGAAAAGACAAGATCCCAGATAGCCTTCAGATTGGTTGAACGATGACTGGCTCGTCGACACTTCCAAAAGACGGGTCGAAGACAGTTGAGTAAACAGCCAAAAGATGATTAAAATTGGCCAAGACATAGCTCTGCACCAAGCTCTGAGCTAGTTCTGCACCTGGTCTAGCTTCGCACCTCAACCCCCACAATGGGGTAGGTTCGCTTAACGCTCTGATTTAGCTCCACAGAGAGCATTGATTTAGCTCCACAAGAAGCTTACTTCGCATGGAGCTTATAACCCCGCAGTGAGATAGCTTCGCTTTAGCTCCGTAGAGAGCTCTGATTTAGCTCCCCGCAAAGAGCTTACTCCGCATGGAATCTTAGCTCTGCAAGCAAGATTAGCTCCACATGGAGCTGTTGGTCATCTTGACTGTATCAAATCCCAGCACGGGATTAGTGGATAACCACCCACTAAATTAGTGGGGTTGACCCCCAGTTTAAATGGGCATTTACTCCCATGATCTCCCCATTATGAGGCCCATCATGCCTCATTGAGAGGAGATAATTGAGGGACATGTAACGTCGCTAAAGTCAACTGGTTAAGCTAGCCTCACAGGCGCTCCCTTTTAGCTTCGCTGAAGTTTCTTTTAGCTTCGCTCAAACTTTCTTTAGCTTTGCATGCGAAGCTAAGCAGACTGCTTCTAGTCTTTGCTACTTTCAAGGGGTGGTTACACCACAAAGCCTATAAATAGCCTGTTCAGAGGCTAAACAGGGGTTGAACTTTTTGGGCTAGCAATCACTTAGCAAAGTTGCTAAAGTTCTCATCTCAAAAGATTTTCTCTCAACTTCCAAGCTTTTTAGAGGCTTAGTTCTCTCATCAACTTCGGGTGCTAATACCCTAGATCTTCTGTTCTCGAGGGATTTCCAGAACCATGCGAGAAGGAATTCCAAGGCAGCAGAGCTCGAGATCTGATCGCTCTCATCGTAAATGGGACAAAGTAGTCGAGCGCTGATCAGACTCCCACCGGCACACTTCCTCAAAATCTCTAGAAGAGAACACTTGTAAAATTTTCTTTTAAATTACTTGTAATCCTCTTCAATTCTTTTGCAAGTTTTCCCACATTCAAATTAATGGAAAACAAGATGGTGACTCCGCTGGGGACGATTTTCTTCAACACCAAGACGAAAGTGTTGCAATGCGACGATCAGACCCTCGGGTCTACAGCGAAAACCTTGGTCATCCAATTTGACTAAGAGAATTTTGAGCAACTTCTCTCTGAGGGCAGCTCAAGCCTTATCAATGTGCGCAAGCACAGGAAGATCTCATTAGCCAAGATTCCCCGGGCTGATTTTGGAAAGCAAGTCTCTGTTAAGACAAAGAAAGCTCTCTGTGAGCCTATCTCAGCGATAGAGGCTAAAGAATCTACTGAAGTCTCAACAGAGACAAAACTAGCTTCGTGCCAGTATCTTCACACTGCGTGCGAAGCTAGAAAGGCTTGTTGTAAGCCTAAAACAGCCTCAAATGCTATTTGGATTGAAAAATCCAACTCAGGTAGAGAAAAATCTCTTGATTCAGCCTCATGCGAAGCTAACTTAGCTCTTCGCAGAGCTCGGCCTCGCCTGTCCCGCAAGGATAAGGCCAAAGCACCTTTGTGTGCTGAGAGCAAAGCTAATACAGCTTCGCTCCCACTGACAACAGTTGGTGCTAAAACAATTCCTGGCCGCAAGGTTAGAACTAGAGCATTGCTTAGTGCTAATGATCTCTGCCACGAGACTAACCTTGAAGCACCATTGGGTGCTAGAGTAGCTTCGCTCAAAGCCAGAGCGCTGCTATGCTGTGCTAAGCTTGCCTCCAAAAGCAGAACTAAAGTAGCAGGTTCGCTCCGCGAAGCTGACTCTTCAGGCGAAGCTATTTTAGCTTCACCTACAGCCAAGAGGGAAGCCTTTAAGGCCAAGCCTAGGGCTTTTCAGCCTAAAAAGGCTGACTCCAGCCTCCCTGAGTCTCTGTGTTGGATCGGTTGGGTCCAGTCAACACAGACTTGCAGGAATATCTGAGCAACAAGCGAAAGCGCTCTGAAAAGTCCGCTCACATCTCGCCATCGCAATGCGAACAAGCGAGGTGTCAACTTGTGACAGTCTACTCCATCCAATGTTGTTTGGGGTCAATGCCCATGTCTTCTCCAAACCAACAATCGGTGTTCAACCGATTATCAGTGCAAACTTTCGAGAGATCCAAGCCTCGAAAGAAGAAGAGAAAGGAAATACCTCACCTTGCAGAGGCAAAGCTACCTCTATTAACATGATAAACAGAGGGAGGGATCTATTACGATCCCAGAGAAGACATGGGGGTTCACACTCACCCAACTAGTTTCTCGGATTATAGTCCCGGCTTAGGTCAGGTATTGGTGAAACAAGAGGGTGCCTTCCAAGATACTCGCTCCAAGATAGCAATACCGTACAGCTACGGATAGCCTTCCTCTTCAACATGAGCTATATCACCAGCACCATTAAGGCATCTTTTCCAGTAGTCCGATGAGAAAGAGGAATCTAGTGGCTACGCTTCTTCTGCTACCATCAGTTTAGTGCGAACAGGGCTTGCATTGGCCAACATGGTTGATAAAAACAATGATGATGACCTCCGTTGCCGCATGGAGGCACATGAGCAAACTTCTAGGGCCCAGCAAGAGGCTTTAGAAAACATCCAGCAGATGTTAGCTCAGCTCCTCACCAACCGGAATAACGACACCGATAGCAATCCTGATGAAGAGGAGAACAATGAACATCCTATGACTGAAAAGTTAAAGGAAAGTTCTTCGATTGATGTCGATGTTATCAAAGGCATCCAAGCTCAGATAGCATCCCTAACTCAACGAGATGAGCTAAAGAAAATAGGGATGACACATCCTAACCCGTTGGAATGAGACTTTGTTCCATATCCATCAAAGTTCAAGCCACGTATGTTGCATACGTATGATGGTAAGAACTCTCCTAACCGGCAACGTGAAAAGATAATGATGCTATTATGGCCAAATTATTCATTGGCACCCTCAAGGGGTTGCCTTTGACTGGTTCAGGAGCATTCCCAGCTGCTTCATCAATTTTTGGGTAGACTTAAAAGCCCGGTTTCTTTCTCGATTCTACAAGGATACCGAGGTAACCATGGACAAACTCCTCTCAACGGACCAGAAAGGAGGATTATCTGTGTAGGAATACATAGATAGGTTTCACAACCTCTCACTTATGGGTCTTGCAAGCATGCCCTTGCCTATGTTGCTTCAAACATGCAGACAGCTTCCTCGATAGAGTGAAAGTTTGCATGGGGGCCGTCAAGATCCATACATGAAAAGAGCTTATCGAACAAGCAGAAACAGTTGAGAAATCAGCTAAAAAATTTGAGCCCTCAGTACCCATAAACAAATGGGGCGTCAACTACGGGGCGTGACGTAGCGCAATCTTCTCAAACCAAAGGGAAGAAAACCATAGCAGTCGAGCTGTCTGGGAAAGCTCCACCAAAACAGAAAAGGAACAATGCCAGCAACAATGAGAAGTTTACGTTTCCGCCGAAACAATATCCTTCAAAGACGAGCAGGTGGTGACAATCTTCCATTTGCTCCACAAAGGTAAATAGCTTAAGTTACCAAAAGTTCGACACCCCGACGAAGTTGGATGTACACACGACTCCAGCTACTGCCTCTTTCACAGAATGGTTCATTATCATACCACCAAATGCTTTGTCCTTAAATACATATAAAATCCCATAATATCACATAAAATCCACAAAATAAGTTCTTATAAATAGATGAAGTACAAATATGTGTGACCAAAAATCAACATATATTACAAAACATTTGAATTACAAAACATTTGAACTATTTTTGTGATATAGAATTTTAGCTTTAAACCAAAAACGATATTTTCCAAAACTTGGATTTTGAAATGAAAATCCATTTTCTCCAAAACTTGTATAAATACAAAAACATGATATAGAAACACTTTTGAAGCATTTTGTGTATGGATAGAATCCATTACACATGGTAAATGATATATCTATGTTTTTGACATTAAATTCAAAACTAAATTTTGATAAAACAAAACTTAAAACCATGAACTAAAATCATCAAAAATAAGTTTTTAGACAATATGAACTAAACAATATATATGGATGAATCCACTATACATAAACCATATAAACTTCTTTTGATTCTACCTATTCATGAAAACAATATATATTCTTGAAAATCTAAAACCGGTTAACCGAAACTAATAAACTTTAACCATGTGTGTGTGTGTGTGAACTTGAGCATATCAAAACTAATCATCTTTATACAAGATCTAAAAACAAAACTAAATAAACAAACTGAAGTCTTCTTATCGATCTTCATCTTCAAGACAACTCGATCCAAACTCGATCCAAATGAGATTGACTCCAACCGAGTGCTAGATACGATCTTGATGTGCGAGCTCTTGAATCAACACGTGTTAGCTCTAAAATTGGCTTTGAATCCTTTGTTGAAGCTGAACACCAACTAAGATCTTGATCAATATCTGAAACTTATTAAACACAAGATTATTAGTAAACTAACATTCATAACTTAGTCATCATCAAAAACTAAGGTGAAGGACCTCTGGGCCAACAAATAACAGATGAAATTTGCCAACCATGCATCAACGATCCCAGTCTATCCAAGCACCAACTGAAGTTATCTTCCCGTTCGGTTTTCAGGTAGGCAAACGTAATAGAGAGAGTCATTTCAGTACTTGTAACCCCAACAATCTTTATCAATGATAACCTATACATGTTGGTCTTGTATGTACAATCTATTATCAAGACCCGGGGAATGCATGAAACAAATTAATGCTAGCTGGGTGAGCCCAAAGTATATCTTTCACAGTGTTTGTATCGGGATAACACTGTGAATCTCAATATATGGTTGTTCGGAAGGTTCTTCAGTAGTTGCTGCATTTTTGACCTTCCGACATACTCCACGACTATAAACTTATGCCTTGCATTGTATATTGTCCTCATGTGCTCACATTGAGATTGTTTCTTTATTTTAATGTATTCAAAATGTCTCTTCACGAAACAAGAGTCTTCGACAAATCTACAACCAAGTTCTTTTCTTTTTTTGAAAGTCTATCGACAAAGGAATATCCTTTCAAATTTTCAGCCAGAAAATGGTTATGATACCCCACAACCATAAGAACCCACCAAGCTGTATTGGACAACTCCTTGCTCTTAAGTAGGAACGAACAATCGCATTTCTTACTGTTAGGGATTTGGGTCGAGCAAATAGTCCCACATCTGCTAGACATGGGGATGGTCTTGGGTTTATAAGAATTTAGGCTACTCCACCTAACAGACTAGTCTTTTTGGATGGTGCCCCGAGTCCTTACAAATGGTATCAGAGTCATACCCCAAACTTAGTCGTGTGTGTGGGTGATGTTCGATCCCCCAGGGCGCAGAGGAAGGCGCAGTGGGCCCCTATTACGCTGGATCTATAAAGATTGAGCTCTCGAGGGAGGTATCCATGCTCCAGGTGCTTTATGTAAGATATGTTGTCCAACGCAATGAAGACGAGTGCTCCAGGTGCTTCATGTAAGACGTGTTGTCTTCCAACGTAGTGAAGAGGAGTGACCTCCATTGAGCACATATGATCTTCTCGGATAAGGAATGAGGAAGATAGGCTTGCAGAGAGGCCTAAACTCTTTATTTGAGGGGGAGATAAAATCTTTTCAATTCTCAGGAAGCAAAAAGGCGCAATAAAATTCCCGTAAAGCTAGTTGAGCTCTCGAGATTGGCGGCGGAACCTTGCTTCACTTAAGGCTTGTGTTGTAATGCAGTGAAGAGGATCTCGATCTCGATTGAGCATGTATTCTAGGTGTGAAGATGGTCTTTCAAGTGTAAAGATGAGCTTATATGGAGACTCTTTGTTCAAGAGGGGATTGTTGGGATTTAGGTCGAACAGATAGTCCCACATCGGCTAGACATAGGGATGATCTTGGGTATATAAGGATTTAGGCTACTCCACTTAAAAGACTAGTCTTTTGGGATGGTGCCCCGAGTGCTTACACTTCATGTACTTCTTGTCTCCTCTTTATCTTGAGCCTTCACATTTCTATTTTTGTAAATTCCCTCTATCACAACTTAGGAGTACCCTTTCATTTTTTGAGTTCCAGAGATATCAGATCTCTTGACAACGAGGGAAAATCCTTGTGCTATTGCAACTTCTCAAGCCCATTTTATCAATGTCTCTCGACTTTCAAAAATCTCATACGTGGTGAAGTCTTTACCGTAATCAACTCTTGTAAGCTCAAAACCGACATTGCTATATTGGGAATAAGTCTATTCCTGCAAATAGTTCATATGAAAAACACAGAATTAACTCTGTATAGTCGAACAAAAAGAAAAAATGAGAGCTCTCTGCTCGGTTAAACACAACCGAACATTAAGTCTCTGTTCGGCCTAGACCCACCGAACAGAAAGCTCATGCTCGGCCGAGACTAACCGAACAGGATAGACTCTTTTCGATGGCTACCAACCGAACAGAGAATTACAGTGTTTGCTGTAATTCTATGTTTGGTTGTTGTACGTCGAATAAATATCATATGTTCAATCGTAAACCGCCGAACATATGTTATCCGTTCAGCGGCGGTCAAGCGCGGAACGAAGACGTAACTCATTCCACAAAATTTATGTTTTGGGCAATTTTAATCAGTAAAAACTAACCTTCTCGGTGTTGGCAAGCTCTGGAGTTATTAGTTGTTTTTCCGTTAACGCCCATGACGAAATGTAGGTTGATTTTAAGTGTGAAAATGGGTAAATATTTTTAGGGTTTGAAGCTTAGGGGAGTGAAGAAGGGAGAAGATGAGATGGTGCCTTAATCACTTGTAGTGGGGGTGCCTTCATCAATTTTGATTTTTTTTTATATAATTAAAATTGAAATGTATATCAGTCAATTTATATTAGGGTAAAAGGGGAATTCAAGATTTAGAGTTTTAAGTGGAGTGCTTTAAACACATTTTGGCGTGGAAATATCCTCTCCCATCCTTTTTGTTATGATGAATGGTTTTGTTAATATGTGTGTTTGTTTTTTGGCGAATTGTAGGACTAAATGTTCACATGAGATGTTCTTGACTATGAAATATTTTGCTGCACAATTTATCTATTTATTTGTTTATATATTATTTACTTTGATTCTTTCTGGGTAAAATGAAACGAGCATAGAAATAGTATGTTCATGCAGCACTGTATTGCTAGAAATCTGAATATTTTGAGGGAATGCTTACATTGCATATTGTAGAGTTAGGCAATTGAAAAAAATGTGCATCGTTTGTTGGTAATAGTGATTCAGGTTGTATTGCTTCTTGCTTGATTTTTCTAGATTGGGAAATGGATTTTTGATCCTTCTCAAGGCCATGTTGGAACCTGATTGTATTACTAACTCAATGCTATATTGGCATCTTTAATTTAAGTTATGGAATACCAACATGAATATTTAGTTCATAATAGTTCTATGCAAATTTTTTTTTCTTGCAGAAATGGCCAAAATTATTATGAGTGAAGCGTGGACACAAGTACAGAGTATTCTGTACATTGGTTGATCGGGAAGCTCAAGTTGATGGGTTCTGAATGAAGTTCTCAATGGTTATAGAACGTGTGAGGAAACACTACAAGAGCGGATGGAAGAACATCACCAAAGGTGAAAGGGTAAGTCCACGAACAAGAATATGGAGAGCAAAAGAGCGAGTGAAGTAATCCGAGAAAAGAGGAAATGAACCCGAGAGTGATGTTGTAGAGAAGAATTCTTCTTTTTTTCTTTGGTTTTTTCCAAGGATCATTAGCAACAAGTGTAATGTTGAGTTTACACCTTGCAATTGTTGTAATATCTTATCAAGGATTAGTTCTATCAAATATTGTATTGTTAATACGCAAGTGTAGAAGAATTTTGGAATTTTGTCTATTGGAAAGTTGCTTGGGTTTGTTTGTCTCCTCTCCATCTTAAATGCATGATTGAGTTAATGTTCTCTTGTGCACTACATAATATTCCACTAGTTTGCCACTGATTACAATCACATTCTCTATTGAAAATATCCATAGCGCAACTCCCACCTCGATAGTCTCTCATATATTTCATTGCCTGCATGACTCACTTCACAATATCTACTTTCTTGTTTCAATACCTTCAATTTCTCCATAATTTTAGGGCTTACTTTACATTTCCATTTGTCCATGACTTTTTTCTTAACTTGTGTTCTCTTCATCAGCATTCTTATCATTTCAAGCATTATCAAAATGGGGTTATCCCTTGCTTCCATGATATACTTGTTCCAAGACTCAAATGGGTTATTGGTCAGCAGATCACATTTAACCCTTCGTGAAAATTTGCTCCTAGTCTATGTTGCTGGATCCAAATTATCCAACCAGTGGTAAGCTTTTATATTTTCCTTCTCAATCTCTTTCATCACCCCCAATACTTTCTTTAATATGTCTAGCCACTGCTTCTTCAAACTCATCTTCACTCTCTTCTGTTTATTCACCATCACTACCATTTACTTCCTCTTCAGCTGGCTAGTCAAATGCTTTAGAATTGGCCTTCTCAGCATCTTCAGTTGCCTCCATATTCTATTTTCCACATGGGCTTACATCACATGCACTCTGATTTGTTTCTTCTACAGTTGGAACTGCTTCAGAAGTGACCTTCTCAGCATCTACATTTTCTATTAAACCAACTGGTTCATCTACTAAATGCTTTGTATAAGCATGTGCTTCTCCTTTTCTACAGTTAGCAACTAACAATTTGATGCCACTTTCATCTTATATACCCAAATCAGCCCATTCTCCAAATCCTTCCCGGGAACCTTGTAAAAAAACTTAAATCCCCCATCATATCCTAGCTTCCTAATAGCATCGTCCAGATCAAACCACCCAAAAAAAATCAGTCGACATTAGCTAGAACATTCACTATTCCACCTGTGTATCTCATTCTGGGATCACTAGGGGTGCCACCAGATACGGATTATCCGCAAATCTCCGCATCCGAATCCGCCTCCAATCCGGATACGGATATTATTTTTTCACATCTGTCAATATTCGTATCTGTATCCGAAAGTTAGATGCAGATACGAATATGGTAAAAGCGATATCCTATTCGTATCCGATCCGATATCCAAATATTGGGTGCTTGATAATGATATCCGTATGGAAGAGACTATTCTTTAATGGAATAAGACATTAGATTTTGATATTTTGAGATGGTGAAAAAGTAATAGTGAAAAGTATTCGATTCTTACAAGAGTAGCATGATATCTTGAGTATTTCGACAACAACCGTGGCATCCGAATCGGCATTTAGCACCAAAGGTCATGTAATCCATTGCTATAGAAGCCGAATGACAATGGATACGGTGGAAGTTTTGATATGTACACAATAATATTCATAGTATGTATCACGTCTAATATCGTTGTAGATGAGATAAAAAGTAATATAAGTATATCTGTTTAGTTTATCCTTAACCATATCCATTTTTACATATTCAATTAGTATTCGCATCTGATCCGCTAATATTCGATATCCGATTTTGGCAGATACAGATATAATTTTTTCACATCCGCTACTATCTGTATCCGTATTCGAAGGTTGGGTGTGGATACGGATATGATAAAAGCAATATCCGATCCGTATCCGATCCAATGGCACCCTTAGGGATCACACTTAAGCACACCACCATGATGAATCTTTACGTCAAAGATAATCTCAACCATCTTAACCTGCACTGAGATGAAACGTTATTAAAGTGCTGATACAATTAGTACTTTACCCATAGTCCCACATGTAATTAACTTTTAAAAACGTAATTAAGGTACCATTAGAATTAAAAATAATGATCCAACATAGCATGAATTCCAACAAAAAAATCAAAGAACTCTAACAGTTCATTATAGTTCCTTGGATGTATAAAAAATTGAAATTTTATAAAGAATTGTGCACTTTCGGTTACTTTGTCAAAAATAGTGATCGTACACAGCATGAATTCCAACAAAAAAAATAAATTTTTACTCAAAAAGATCTAACTTTGTTAAAATGGTGGTCCAGCACACCATAAAAATCAACAAAAAATTCAAATTTTAACTCAAAAAGAGGTAACTTTGTTACCTATATAGTGCTGAACAACATAAATTAGGGTTAAAATACATTTCAAGCACCTGAAGACCCTAATATAGCCTTCACTTTCGTATCTAAGAGCCTCCGATCTTCTGTGGATTCACACAATCTATCAGCGTAGAGCGGATCTTACTAGGTGCTAAGTCAAAGAGAAGGAGAGGGGAGATCAAAATCTCGATTAGGGTTCAGGTGCGAAGTCGAGAGAGGAGAGAGGAGATCGAGATCGGAAATAGGAAAACTGTAGAAAGTAATTGAGAGAGAGAATTACTAAAGGGCAAAAGTGTCTTTTGTAAACAAGTGCAATGCACGTGAACTTAGGACCGTTAGCTACTCTAACAGAGTTTCAGAGACAAGGGATCTAACTTGCAGAAAACCACAGTGAACTTTCAGCTCGTTTAGAAGATACTACCATGCAATTGCTTTATTATATAGAAAACCACTATGAACTTTCCTATTATCTTTCAGCAAAATCACCATGATTCTCCCTCCCTCATTCTTAAGCCAATGAAGACCAAAATAGCATGTCATCTCACCGTTCTAAATTGCACAGGAGGGTCAAACTCCGTTCCCACTTCAAACTCACAAAAGGAATAGTAACAGTTGTACTAAAACAATGAATTTTTTATGATAGTTTTCTATAATAAAATAAACACATTTTTGGTTCTTGCAAAAGATTTGAACGTCCACTGCAGTTTTTTATAATTTAGCCTAAAATAGAAGACATATGACCTCTGTAGCTAGGGGTCCCAATAGTCGGTGAATATCTAGGCCGGAAATTTCCTCACTGGAGTTTCAAAATTAAGAACATGGTTCTGGTCACCAACCCTGCTTTAATACTAAATCATGAACCTGGTGCAGAATTCACTTGACAAAGGAAAAAATATGCCTATAAATTGCTTGGGCATGAAATCATACAGGTCTTGTTTGTTTCGGGCGTCATCCTGAAGTTTGCCTCAGCTTGACAACTCTCTGTCCTACAATCAACTAGCCTTCACGGTTTCATGGCAAGCGACCTTTCGAGTTGGCTTCCATTGATACAAGTAAATTTTCTCAAACCATTCTCTGCTTGGTGTTGAACTCCAGCTCAAGTTCAAATTGCAAGAAACTGTGAGGATAAAAGCCAAAATCAGTAAGCTTTCCAGTCAGTGAACATTCTGAAAATTAACCAGATTAAATTGTCCTCAACCACCAGCCGTGTTTGATTGTTAGGACTCAGGGAGCACATGAAAAAGGAAAGGTAAAAGGAAATGTTAATGTAAAGCATTTTTTTTGCTTTCTTGATTTGCTACGAAATCCAGTACTTCAGTGTAATAATCTGTAATCAAACTGTGGACACAGCACCCCATGTTGTCCAACAGCCTTACTAAAAATATTAGAAAAACCAAGATTTCTAATAACCATTAAATCCCTAGGATCCTTTTTGATGACATTAAATACCCAAAAAGAAATTGCAGGGTGGAATTGTAAAAAAAACCAACCGTTCCGGTAGAAAATATGTCTCCGGCTCGGAATCCTCGATTAAGGGTTTCAATAACTGCAGCTTCAATCCTCTTTGCAGCACACTCTTCCCCAAGTCCATATCTCAAGAGCATAGCAGCATTGAGCACTGTTGCTAGTGGATTTGCTTTGTCCTGTAAAATAAGGAAGTTGTCTACTTAATAATTTGCTTCAATCCAACTTAATAATGTAGCAAAGAGAAATAAAAAAGAATCGCATGAAGAAATTCACGTGCCCAGCAATATCAGGAGCAGAGCCATGGATTGGCTCAAACAGCCCAGGTCCCTAAACAAACAAAAGGAAAAGAAAAATAAAAAAAAACAACAAAAATAGAGATGTGTTAGCTATTAGCCACCAGATGACCTTTTCAATATGGTCTCTGAATTGGAATTAGTTTTGGGTGTCACATACTGATTCACAACCACTAGCAGATGGAAGCATTCCGATACCTCCAGCAAGCATGGAAGCTTCATCAGACAATGTCACCAAAAATTTTGTTCGTCACAATTGTATCAAACTGCATAGTTTCAAATTAAGTTAGCTGGACGTAACAAATAAGAGTTAATTGCAGATTCAGATAGGAATATAAGGGAACGTACAGTAAATCCTATGAATGGTGAGCAACACATTCTATAGAGTTCCTTAGACAAAAATGTAATTGAAATTTTGCTACATAGCTTGGAGAGAAGAAACCAGCTTCGGATCACGGAAAAGCTTCATTGCTGCACTGTCAACATGCATGTGTGAAGCCTCAACATCATGGAACTCAGAAGCTATTGCTATCAACTTTTACCTCCACAGCATAGATGCCAGGCAAAATTTAGAAGAAAAAAAAACATTATTGTTTAGGCAAACTTCAAACAAACCAAAGCACGATGGTCATAATTAATGATATTGTGTCTTAATTTGAATTTAAGGGAAAACATTATTGTTTAGGCAAACTTCAAACAAACCAAAGCACGATGGTCATAATTCTTGATATTGTGTCTTAATTTGAATTTAAGGGCATAGAACAGCTAACTGTAATTACTCGTGCAAAATTTGAATTATAAAGGAATTCGCGGACAGAGAGAACTGTGAGACCCATATGCAGTTTTCCTTTGCCTGTCGTCTAGTGTCTTTTTTAATTATAAAAAGAGAGTAAGAGAGGAGGCTGTCATTATATGGAACCCGAGTCTGGCTCAGGTGGATTCTGTGGCTGCGTGGGTGGCTGAGGGGCAGCGCGGGGCGGGCCGGCCTGGGCGGCACGGGCCTGACACGACCCGCATGGGCCGTGGGCCGCCAAAAGCGGACCCGGGTCCGGCCCAAGGGGGAGCCGGACTCGGGCCGGGTCTGCCCCGCTTATCACCTGGGCTGGGCCGGACCCGGGCCATGCCGTGCGGGTTGTCGGGCCGGGCCGGCCCACTTGACACCCCTAGATGTTAGATACTTGTTCAAGATAAATCCAACCCTAACATGGAGCAATATTCCAGGCATAGCCATGTAACCTAAGGGTTTCTTAATATCTAGGCAACTTATTCATGTATCTGTAATGTTATATCCAGCCCTTAAGAGAGCAATTAACAAACCTGAGAGGGGACAACAAGAAGTATAATATAAAGAAGCTCCCACACTGGAGGCTTTGATTGGCTAAAATGCAAACTTTCAAAAACCAAAATACCATTAAAATTTCTCCAGGTGGATTCTGTGGAAAAGAAACCATATGCTTCTTTATTTATTCTTGTAGGAAAAATAATTTGGGCCGTAAAATATAGAAAATTCCATGAGAATTCTGGCAATAAAGGTACCTCCAGAGAATTGGCTTTGTCAACAGAGCATAGTTTACCATGACGCTTGCGAGCAACCTCAAAAGCAACACGTGCGATCCTGTCAATCTAAACAGCACATACCATAAGAACCAGTCATCAATATGAACAAGATTGCTGAAAGTAGGTGTGAGTCGTATACTCCAAGCAAATAGAAATACACAAAATAGGAATATATAACTGTAGATCATGTGAAATACTGCTGTGGTCTTTGGGGTTTAAGCTAGCACTATAAGAAAAAAAAAAAGTACGCTAATTTATACTTTCCATTTCAAACCTGCTGTTCGTAGCATCATGAAAAGAGAAGAAAATGGCTACCTTTTTTGTTTTGCTGAGTTTAGAGGTCAATAACCTATCATTTAATGAAATATTGGTTGAATTCTCTCATCCTAAAAGAATATTATTGATTGGTTTCTATTGACACAAAGGAGACAGTAGAATGATTTTGTGCATGGAGCAATTGCTACTATGCTAGTTACAAATACTATCCTCCCACACAATGAAAGGGAAAATAGAGGAATGTGACACAAATAAGTGCTACATGAGAGCGGAAGTTGCAAGAAATGGATAAACAATATGAACATAATGCCCAAGACAGAAGATTGTACTCCATTTTGACCATATTGTACCTTTGTCAAAATCTCTTTCCGTCAGCCCACCCCACCCCCCCCCCCCCCCCCCAAACAAAAAAAAAATGGAGTTCTTCACGCTGTTGCAGCAAACAACAGCAAAAAAGTCCCCATCCCAACTTTAGGTTGCAACATGAAATTGTAGTACCCAGATGGTACATTTCTCTGCAAATCAGCTTAGGTTCTATGTTGAACAAGATTTTCTGTCTACGATTGTTCATACTCACCATAAAAGTAACTTCACCCTGCAACAAAAAAGGCTGGAACCAAGGAAAAAAGCAGCCATAAATTCTACTCAATTATATTCCATGGTGACGAGTCTAATATTTATTATTATTTGAGACCCTAATTAGTTGATTTTTGTACAAATATCTTAAAGATATTATCCAACTTGATTTACAAAATCAACAACAAACTCAACAACCTCAACCGCGAACAACCAATAAATCTCAACCTCAATTGCAAAACCACCACCAAAGATTTGGCCGTCTCAAATAACAAAAGAAGAAAAGGATAAGGAAGGAATTTACCAAATAAATCCGTGAGATTCGAAGAGATAAAGAGACGATATCAAAACCCAACTGAATTTTCAATCAATTTCAACCAATCCTGAGCATCAACTATAAAAGGAGCCATGGAGGTAGAGAAATGGGGGAGCTAATTTCCGAGATCTTCTATATGAATTTCTGCTAAGAAGAAGAGGCCAAGGCTACAGAGAAGAGAAGAAGACGCAAACAGAGTCATTAAGTTATATTTTTCTCACTTTTGTATTCTCATCTTTGTAACTGTTGTGGGTAATTTCCTAAGAAATTAATCCACACAAAATAATGGAGTGAGTATAATTGAATCACAGAAAGACAACACAAACACAGAAAATTACGTGAAAACCCAAATGGGAGAAAACCATGGAGAGAGATTTCACTATGTCAATGGCGATTACAGGTGGGGTTCTCTAATCATCTAGGGTTTCTGGATCCCCATCTATCTTCATACTGGAAGGGTTTTTCTATATATATACACAAGTCATGTCTTTGGATAAAGCTGAGTCCTGCTTAGTTCAAACACTCAACTCCCTTATCTCGAGGCAGTTAAGTTGAACATCTTGATTTGAATAAGGTGGATGATAGTCCATCCTTATCTGATTCTTCGCATCCAACTGTCGATATGGATCTGTTCTCAAGCTATAACTGTTGAGTTCAAATAGGGATTTGACTTATAGATAGAGATTCTCATAACTAATTCTATCTCTTCCTTCTAACTATATGAGCCGCTCGGGGTTTAAATCAAATGGGTACTCCCAGTCAGAGATTTTGGACGTAGCCACGTGTCGCTCGCCTATTTGGTGCTGGATGAACACGTGGCGTGATCTCAAGGAGATAGGAAACTGACCGCTACAGATGCCCCCTCTGCTTTCTTCTTTTTGGAGGTCGGGCTTATAAGTTCCCCGACTTCGATAGAGAAGAGAACTCTGAACCTGTACTCGGGTCGGTTTGCAGTCGCTTCGATTTTTGTCTCATAGTGGCTTGCATCTAGAGGCTGGCAGAGCCTTAAATGTGTCCCATCTGCTACCAGTCGATCAGGTTACCGTCACTTGTTAGGACACAACGCTCAAGGTGGATACCCTGTATCCAAAGTGACGGTTTTGATCCGATCCGCTGTGATACGTGTATGACCCTAATCAAGCGACTGTTCATTCTCCTAGGGTTAAGAAGGCAATGTTATAAGGCTTTGGGCATTCTTTTCCCCAAATCTCTGAATCTTCTTCCTTGCCTTCTTCTGATCCTCTGATTTTTAGATCTCAGTCGTTTTCCTCATTCCTGTTGCGATGAAGTAGGGAGAGAAATCAGGTACGGTCGATAGTGCGAACAAAGGGAAGACCGCTGTGGAAGAGAAAGGGAAGAGAACCTCCCATCGTACCAGGATCGGAATGGACTTCAACCTCCAAGCTCCGCAATCAGGAGGTGGATAAATATTTGACGAGTTATGGTTTTTTCTTGAACCTGGGGATAAAAATCAAGTTTTGTCCCCATGGTGTTGACATTTCTTTGTCCCCGCCTAATGGTGGTGTATATATGCATCCTTAGGTTCTGGCACTAGGGTTGAAGCTGCCGATAATGAGTTTCGTCCGCAGCATTCTGACTTTCTACCAAGTCGCCCCCTCTCAGTTTTCGGCAGTGGCCTGGATTTGTACGCCCCCGAGGCGTGTCAGTGTGAGGCCTTCAGCACGCGTATGCACTAAGAAAGACCACCCAAGGCGCTTGCTACTTTGTCCCCCAGAGTGGGGTTGAAAAGATTGTCAATATGGTTAATAATGATCACGGCATGAGAGATACCGCGGTCCGAGTGACCGGGCCGTGGGCATCCAAATCAGAGAATGATTATAGGGACATTCCGATTGTCTGGAACTTAGGCCCCACCCCTGGAGGGGCCTTGCCTACCGCTGATATCAGGCAAAGTTGTGAAAGCTGACGTCCATCGACTATGATCGTCGTAACTGGAGTTGGTTGCTGGATTCGAACAAATCTCCAGTGCCTCTAGTCCTCCCGAGGGTGGGTGCTTTGGGTAAGAGGCAACCTGCCCCCGAGCCAAAGGTAGATACCTGGGAGGAAAGCAGCCATACCCCCGAAGGAGAGCCTGCTCGGGAAGTGAGCCAAACGGCCTCGATCTTGGGAAGTCGAGGGTCCCGGGATAGATGATTCCTACCAAGAAGAGGGCTCTAGCTCAGCCTTCACGCTTTCGCGCCCTGGGTAAGTTCCAAGTTTCTTTGGTTTCCACTTAGAACTGTTTCTTGACGTTTGTTTTTCTTTTACAGAAGTGCAGGATTTAGTTCGATGAGTCTGATGATGAGGGGATGGCGGACTTTCTTGAAGCCGCAACCACTCTGTCCCCGACTGCATAGCAGTCCCCTGTGGCTGAAGAAGCTCGGGTTGACTCTTCTGACCATGTGGACGAGGCTCGTGAGGGCCCTCTGCTACTTACTCCCTGAGGGGGTTGAGGCAACGACGCCCCTACTCTGAATGACGCTGGGCTTGAGTCTCCGCACCGGCTTGAGAGGGTTAACACTATTGAACATCCTCAGGCTGCGGACGATGCGAGGGCCGTCCGTGGTTTCGATTCCTCGGGGGCTGCTGCTCAGTCTGAGGAATTGTCTTCAGTGCAGGCCGTTGCAAGTCCTGAGCTCGAATTATTCTCCGAAGGGGGTGTTGAGGTGGCTCTCGGGTATGATGACTTCTTCGGCGGGCTTGAAGACCTCAAGGCCCTGCCGTTGAAGAAGGAAGTGGAGGCGGCGTCTAAAGAATGAAGTCTTCAAGATAAGTATCGTGATGCCTCTATCTTGAGTTAGTTGTTTAGGTGTCGTCTAACTTTGGCTTCCATTTCAGAATGACGTGCTCATCTCCAAGCTGCTGGATGACCCTGAGAGGCCCTGTAGGAGAGGGATGGCAAGGTTGCTGACTTGCGCTGAAGGGTGGAAGAGCTCAGCGCTGCCGGGAAGGTGGCGACTGAGGAGATCAGTCGGCTCCGGGCAAATTTGGATCATGAAGCAATGCTTCGTTCGAATCGGGAGTTGAGCAGCTTAGGAGGAAGCTAGAGAAGAAGAGCTCGGAGATGCTGAAGAGGGACTCCGAGCTGCAACAAAAGGAGCTTGTGTTGTAGATGGTTCAGTGAGAGCTTGAGAAAATGCGCCAACATGCCGAGGGGTTGAGACCACCCTCAGGTAGGAGCGAAACGCTTTCGAAGAGGAGAGGGAGTGCCTCAAGGATGACTTAAGTCGGGCACTGAGTGCCTAAGATACAGCAAAAGCGCAGGAGCAAGCAACAGTCAATCGTTGTCAAAAGGCAGTGAAGGTCTTCAAATTTAAAAAAAATAAAGAGGGTTATGAAGATGGGAAACGGGGTGTCCTCGAGATACCCACTTGAAATTGGAGCCTTCCTTGAGCCAGGGTCGGGAACTCCCGAAATCAGTGACATCCCTGCTGTTGTGGCTGAGACCTCCTCGGGCGTTCCGTCCAGTGTTTTTGTGCCCCCGGCTACGAATCCTCTGCCAACCGCTCCCACGACTGATTCTGACACCGGCTGCCCCCGAGGACGATGCTTCTGATTCCCCCTTCCGAGGCATTTTACAAAGGCAAAGTGAGTGTCTGAGAGTTTGCTTTGTTTGTAATACCTAATTTAATCTTTTAGAATGGAATAATTGAGTATTTAGCTTTCACTCTTTTTTAAAAGTTCTGCTTCCATTGTGTTTCAAGGCTGTTGTGGATGTTAGTCTGATGAACCTCTTCTAGCTTCCAACTCGGTGATCTCAGTAGGCTGGGAGGGTCACGGTCAGAGAGGAGCCTTTCGGGGGCTGCTGGAGTCCCCCGCCTGCATGAACTTTGATGGGTCTGGTTCACCCAGGGAGGAGCTCTCCAGGGAGGATGAAGGCTTTGATCTCGAGGGTGGAGCTGCGTGGGTGGAGATAGATCTAGACGATGAGCCTAATCGTTGCTGGACTCCATGAATGCGTGGCGGGAGAAGGTCGTCATGGGTTCATTTCGAGGGATTCCTAGGCTTTCACGCCGTGTAGAGCTCAAGCTACTCGATCTCCTTATCTCTCAGTTGGATCGTGAACTCATTTCCCACAATGTGGTAGTGGGAGATCTCCAAAGAAGGGTGGACGGAGTGCTCTGGGAAGAGCGCGAGCTGCTCGAGGCGAGTGCTGAGTTGAGGGGGAGAAGTTATACTTTGAGATTATGCTCTTGAGCAGGCTTGAGAAGCTGCAAAAGGCATGGGGGTGTCTGAACTGCAGGGAAGGTTGCCAGCCCAATCGGAGATCTCCTCTTCGGGAAGAGATCGATAAGGAGCGTGCGGAGAAGCTGTCGCTCAATCGTGAAGTCCAATTGCTAAAAAATAACCTGGAAAGTCGGGAAGGCTCACGATGCGCTACTTGGAGAGACAAAGAAGCTGTGTTCTTAGATCATATTTCTTAGTTGGGCGATCAAGCAGAAGGCTCCGGAGGATGACCAGGGAGTACGAACCGCGATCCCGAGGGGCCTGACTCCCTACCCAGGGGCTCAAGTAGCTAGTCAAGGAGGCCGACCAATTAGGCGGGGAGCTCTGGTGACTGGCGCGGGAGACCTCCTAGATGATCGGAGGGCCGAGGCGGTGGTCCCAGGCGGAGCTAGATAGCTTGCCCCCTCTTTTGTAAGAACTAATGGAATAAAGAGATATGTCCTCCATTTTCTTTAGGTATTTGAATCATCGCACTTGGCGCTCTTATTTTCTGTTACCTTGTCGCGTCTGCTCGATATGTTGATCTAATTCTGAAACATTTGAAGTGGTCCAGCGTGTGGTTCCCGAGTGAAGAATCCTTCCCGAATAGGGGTAGCTTCATGTTTTGGGACTTTATTGTAAAATCTGTCTTTTTTGGGGGGGTCACTCGAAGAGTCGCCGTCAGGGTGAAAAACCTATCTAGTAGGCTCTCTGAGAGGTAGCCACATGGGTTGTTTTTCCCTTGTAGCTGTCAGGGTAGGACACGTATAGGTTGTTGACTAATTCGGGTGACCGTCAAGGTGAAAACCTATCTAGGCTGACTCTGAGCAGTCATAGTGGGCGAGTCCCCGTCTTTCAAGGGGCTCCTCGAGGGATAGCCCGGGGGCTATTTTTCCTTGTAGCTATCAGAGTAGGACCCGTATAGGCTGTTGACTCACTCGGGTGACTGTCAAGGTGAAAACTTGTATAGGCTGACTCTGAGAGTCATAGTGGCCGAGTCCCCGTCTTTCAGTGGGCTCCTCGCGGGATAGTCGCGAGAGGTGCTTTTCTCTTGTAGCTATCAGGGTAGGACCCATGTAAACTAATGACTCAATCGGGTGGTCATCAAGGTGAAAACCTATCCGATACTTCCAGTAAGCTCGAATTGAGCTAATCAAAATTTTCACCTGAACATACTTCTATATAATGAAATACCTTTTTCTTTGGCCGCCTGCAAGGTTATGGGCATAATGGGATTAAAGCTCCAGAAGTGGGCGTCGAGCAGTTATCTTGTGTGGATTCCACAAGCTTGAATTGAGCTAATCGACGAGTTGATACTTCATGCTTTGGAATACGCTTATTGCATTTTCTAATCTTCACCTTAGGTTCCATAAGGGACGAAGTAGTAGGTACAACAAATTCGTGCACTCTCTTTAGCAATATTAGTTTTTTTAAGTAGCATGACTTAAAAAAATGTTGATTGATCATCTCGAATTCATCTAGCAAACTTTTATCTTGGTCTTTTACGGCTTGAAGATCACTGGGTGCTGACGGTGACATGTCTAGTTTCTTCCAGTGACAGTCAATGCAATTGCTGGGATGGGCATGTTGACTCTGCCATACTCGACCAGCTCGCGTGCACACGGTAAGTCATGCGTTTTTCTCAATAAGCATTTACAAGCTTCAACATCTACGCCGATAGTGCTAACTCGTTTGGATTCATCGGCAATCTTTTTCAATGCATGAGTGGACACAACACCACGCAGAAGCTTGAATTGAGATGACTTAAAATTGTGTAGTGCAACATTACAACTCTTCTCGAACGAGGCATTTATATCTGTATGCTGCAACTCCAACAATACATGTATCTTGAACCAACATGTCTCAAAATTCCCAACTGATGAGCAAAGATGTCTCTTTAGTTTCACATGTGCACTCTTAACCTTGAAAAGTTTATATGAATGACATTAGCAACATATTAAAAAAAACAAAACTCATTGTATTAGACAGAAGATTGATCAAATCATACCGGTTGGTTGTTGTAGTTCCAAAATGCATCACTGTGTCTGTCTAGCATGCGACAAATCTCTCTTTGTAATTGTCAATCCATGTCGTCTTCACGTATTCAAGTATCTTAGAAAAATCGTGACAAGCCTCTTTTAGCCGACCCCACAATCGAGAAAATTCATCCCCACTCTCGACCATCACCATTAGATTCCAAGAAGCAATGAAGAGGTCAATCTCTCTTTGGTGTCAAAAATTTTCTTACAATGAGAAAGAATGTTTTTTCTTATACGCCATCTGCATAAGAAATGACGAGATTCTGGAAATATTTTCTCTGCAGCATTTATGCATGCCAAATCTCTAACAGTGACAATAACAGATGAAATTTGCCAACCATGTACCAACGATCTCAGTCTATCCAAGCAACAACTGAAGTTATCTTCCCGTTCGGCTTCCAGGTTGGCAAACACAATAGAGGAAGTCATTTTAGTACTTGTAACCGCAATGATCTTCATCAACGGTAACCTAGACATGTTGGTCTTGTATGTGCAATCCATTATCAAGACCCGGGGAAATGCATGCAACAAATCAATGCTAGCCGGATGAGCCCAAAGTATATCTTTCACAGTATCTGTATCGAGACAACATCTGTGAATCTCAATATATGTGTGTTCGGAAAGGTTCTTCAGTAATTGATGCATTTGTGACCTTCCGACATACTCCACGACTTTAAACTTATGCCTTGATTGTATATTGTTCTCAATGTGCACACATTGAGATTGTTTTTTGTTTCAAAATGCCTCTTGACCGAACAAGAGTCTTCGACAAGTCTATAACAAAGTTCTCTTATTTTTTTGAAAGTCTATCAGTAAAGGAATGTCCTTTCAAATTTTCAGCCAGAAAATGGTTATGAATACCACACACAACCGCAAACCAAGCTGTATTGGACAACTCCTTGCCCTTAAGTAGGAACGGACAACCGCATTTCTTACTTCATCTACTTCTTGTCCCCTCTTTATCTTGAGCCTTCACATTTCTATTTTTATAAATTCTCTCTATCACAACTTAGGAGTACCCTTTCATTTTTTCGAGTTCCAAAGACATCAGATCTCTTGACAACAAGGGAAATCCTGATGCCACTGCAACTTCTCAAGCCCATTTTATCAATGTCTCTTGACTTTCAAAAATCTCATACGTGGTGAAGTCTTCACCGTAATCAACTCTTGTAAGCTCAAAATCGACATTGCTACATCGGGAAGAAGTCTGCTCCTGCAAATGGTTCATATGAAAAACACACGATTAACTCTGTATAGTCAGACAAAAAGAAAAAATGAGAGCTCTCTGTTCGGTTAAGCACAACCGAACATTAAGTCTCTGTTCGGCCTAGACCCACTGAACAGAGAACTCATGTTCGGCCAAGACCAACCGAACAGGATAGTCTCTGTTTGGTGGCTACCAACCGAACAGAGAATTACAGTGTTTGCTGTAATTCTATGTTTGGTTGTTATACGCCGAATAAATATCATATGTTCGGTCGTAAACTGCCAAACATATGTTATACGTTCGGCGGTCGAGCGCCAAATGAAGATGAAACCCATTCCATAAAATTTATGTTTTAGACAATTTTAATTGGTAAAAACTAACCTTCTCGGTGTTGGCAAGCTTCGGGGTTGTTAATTGCTTCTCCATTGACGCCCACGACGAAATGTAGGTTGATTTTAAGTGTAAGAGTGGGTAAACTTTTTTAGGATTTAAAGCTTGAGGGTGTGAAGGAAGATGGGAAGGTGCCTTAATCACTTGTAGTGGGGGTGCCTTCATCAATTTTGATTTTTTTATATAATTAAAAATTGAAAGGTATATTAGTCAATTTATATTAGGGTAAAAGTGTAATTCAAGATTTAGAGTTTTAAGTGGAGTGCTTTAAACACGTTTTGGGGTGGAAATATCCGCTCCCATCCTTTTTGTTATGGTGAATGGTTTTGTTAATATGTGCGTTTGTTTTTTGGCAAATTGTAGGACTAAATGTTCGCTTGAGATGTTTTTGGCTATGAAATATTTTGCTGCACAATGTATCTATTTATTTGCTTATTTATTATTTACTTTGATTCTCTCTAGGTAAAATGAAGCGAGCATAGAAATAGTATGTTCATGCAGCACTGTATTATTAGAAATCTGAATATTTTAAGGGAATGCTTACATTGCATATTGTAGAATTAGGCAATTGGAAAAAATGTGCCTCGTTTGTTGGTAATAGTGATTTAGGTTGTATTGCTTCTTGCTTTATTTCTAGATTGGGAAAGGGATTTTTGATCCTTCTCAAGGACATGTTGGAACCTGATTGTATTACTAACTCAATACTATATTGGCATCTTTAATTCAAGTTATGGAATATCTACAGGAATATTTAGTCCATAATAGTTCAATGCAATTTTTTTTTCTTGCAGAAATGGCCAAGAATTATTATGAGTGAAGCGTGGACATAAGTACAGATCATTCTATACATGGGTTGATTGGGAAGCTCAAGTTGATGGGTTCTGAATGAAGTTCTCAATGGTTATAGGACGTGTGAGGAAGCACTACAAGAGGGGATGGAAGCACATCACCAAAGGTGAAAGGGAAAGTCCAAGAACGGGAACATGGAGAGGAAAAGAGTGAGTGAAGTAACCCGAGAAAAGAGGACATGACCCCGAGAGTGATGGATGTTGTAGAAAACAATTATTCTTTTTTCTTTGGTTTTTTCCAAGGATCATTAGCAACAAGTGTAATGTAGGGTTCACACCTTGCAATTGTTGTAATATCTTCTTTCCTAGATATGTGAACTGAACTGAAAAGTTGAAGATTAGTTCTATCAAATATTGTAGTGTTAACGGTTTACGCAAGTGTTGAAGAATTTTGGAATTTTGTCTATTGGAAAGTTGCTTCTTAAATGCATGATTGAGTTTATGTTCTCTCGTATCAGAAAGCTGTTCATGTTCTTATCTTCTTTACTAGATATGTGAACTGAACTAAAAAGTTGGTTCTTTTGTGCATTGGGAAATTAGATTTGAGCAGTGTATATGATTATTGGAACCTGATTAATCCCTGTTGGATCAGAAAGTTGTCAAATTTCAGGTGATTGTCATGATTATCATGTTAAGCATATCAATGTATTCATGCATGTATCACAGCTAAGCAAACAAGGTCAAACACATCAATGCATTCATGTATTCAAAAACAAGCAATAGCAAGGAGTCTGAACACGATGTTCCAAAGTGATCAGGCGTCCCAAACATCTCTTGAACAAGAAAAGGAAGAAATTCGCAGACAAGTAGAAGTCGAGACAACGGAAGTAATTGTATGCTTGCAAGAGGAGCTCATAACACTTCAACAACTGGTTGATGAGAGCAATATGAATGAGGTACTTGCTAGACAGAGCATGATGAATCTGGAAACTGAGTTGACAGGTCTATATGAAAGTCTTGGGGAAATGCTTGAATGAAATATCAAAACCTGAGGTTGCTTCCAGAAGACTGGGAGAGATTAGCATATGAAATTTCAGAAAGTTCTTGCTGATGGGAACGTTACTCTTCAAAATGCTTCTGACCAGGTTGCTTGCATATCTGATTCCTTTCCCGGCGGTAGGGTAACTGAGCAGGTTGCAAAGATTATTAGGAGCATTTCTGAGAAGGATTTGTTAATTGAAGAACTTCTGAAGTATTTAGAGGAGGTACAGAATGTAAAGACTGATATGGAATGAAAGTTGAGGTCCTTGAAAGGAGCAACACTAGCTACAACCAAAGCACAGCAGCAGGAAAGCAGTTTTAAAGAAAAAGATTCTTCAGCTTATACCACAGCTATCCCAATAAATGTCTATTATAACTGAACTGGAGAATAACTTTAGACTTGGTGAAGAACTTAGGAAAGCAGGTATATGTGCAACTGCTGCCTTTACCATTGTAAACCGATTATCTGAGCAGCCCATCTTCAATCTTTGGAGCATGTAAAGTTCCAACTCAGTGAACACCTGCAGAATGCAATAAACAAATCAGAACAAAATCCTGCTATTGCAGTGAAGATTGAGACATGGGGAATACATGATCCCATACATAAAAAACATTTTACACAACATTTTTCTCTTGAGACTTTCTCAAAAGACATTACACAATACATGATCTCCAAAATCATACATCCACTTAAGAGTTTCTAAAACACTAAATATCATACTTAAGAGTATCTCCCAAAAACAAGTGATTTCTCAAAAATTGAACATTCCTAGTTCAAAACCCAAAGCAGCTCCAGCATCCACCAATCAGCCCTGCAATATGTAATTTGTACAAGAATTAAAAAAATTTCCAATGTGAATGGAGATAACAGAAAGTGTCCGTGAGTTCAAGTAGTTTCAGATTAACACCCAGTTTGAGATTGTTGGGTGCATCGTCCTGGTTGATGTACTAATCCTGGTGTAGGTGTTATTGCTCTCGTGGGTATAAATAGCTTTGTTGCCTAATAGCAGAAAACAAAACAATCAACAAAACAAAAACTCAGTAAAGAAAAAAAAAAGAGGCAAAACTATCATATGCTAAAGCTCCTTAATTTGAAAAAAAAAATCATAAAATAAAAAATAGCATAAGAAATTATTTAAATAAGAGTTAGGTTTTGTAAACAAACAATTAGGGGCTTTGATTCAACTTACCGACATGGTACAACTAGTTCTGTAGTGACCGAATTGTCCGCAATTCCCACATTTTCTTTGTTTTGTCTCTTTGTTTTTTTGTGATGCTTCAAATCCTAATTGTAATCTTGTAGGACACTTTGGGCGACCCTTTGTTTTAACAGGACCATTGGAGTCTCGAACAAAGAGTTCTTCACCTGATCTATCAACACTACGAGAGTACTCGATCCAACTTGACTTTCAATATTGGAATCTTGAGCAAGGATCTCCTTGGGCATCATTCCCTTCTTGGCCTCTAGAATTAAATCTTCTAACATACTTTCAAGTCTAGACATAAGAGGTTCCGATTCTGACACCACAGCAAGTGCATTCTTAAACTTGGCTTGAAGAGCCCACAACCTTGTGATCCCACACTGTTGCATGCTATTTCCATTTTTTTTCCTAGATTCATAACATTAGCAAATCCAATATTTCTTTGTCTTGCATCAATCTTCCACCTATACACAATACATAACTTCTAGGAAAAGCTTTCACTTGATTAGTAAGCATGATATGCAGGATGTGCAGACATAAAATACCAATTGTTTCAAGCATTGCACAAGTGCATGTGACAGTAAGCTTGCCAACCTGATCAAAAGTCATCTTCCCACTTATCATGGTCATTGAGAGAATATTGAACTTCAAAATTTCTTTTCGATCCTTCCTTTTGGAGTTCTTCATGAAAAAGTGACACACCAACAAGGAGCTCCATTTGAAAAAACTTGAAGATCTCTCTAGTATATGATTATCTGGCTTGCACTTTAAGGGGGAGTGAAAGGCACATTAGGGGGCATTATTTAGATTCATGAAATCTTCATAAGCGTCGGAGGCACGATGGGTTGCCACGGCTTTTTTGTCATATTGACACACAAAGTCAACAAGTTGAGTTCTTGAATTGACAAAGCCATCAAAGAAAGCATTGATGCTTTCACTCCTCTGACTGCTTGTCATTCCTACCTAAAATAAATCTTTCAAGTATGTATCCACCCAATGTTCTCGCAATTTGTACATCTTCGATAACCAACTTGACCCATTTTCATCTATGGCACACTTTGCCTTTATAGAGCCGTCCACCATTCCTCACACTTGCTTATGGTACTAGCTCGATACTAACTGTTAAAGAATTTAGAGAACTCATCTCCATACTCGTTCTTCAACAACACTTCTGGGCAATATAATTGTAGATATGCCAAGAGTAAAAACGATGTCGTGTCAGGGAAAACCTTTAGCTCCCCCTATTTGCATATCTTGATCTGTGATGATTGCTTTTGGTGCAAGTCCATGCATGCACTTGAGCCACTAGATGAACCACAAATGTATCTTCTTGCTCATCTGCAAGCAATGCACAACCGAAGAGTGTGGAATGTCAATGTTGGTTAACTCTTGTGAACGAAGACTCAAATGATTAATCTGATATGTAACATCGAAGACTAACACGTTCCCAAAACTTAAATAGGATGATCTTGATCTCCCATCATCTCAGAACTCACTCCTCATCATGCCTAAATGATCAACCTCCATAGCAAAGTAGAAATTTGGATTCGTTGCTCTCTGGTCTTGAAAAATTTCTAATGATAGAGATGCACTCATTGTTGATGTCATTCTTATTGTTCTGATATGATTGCTACATTGTTGTGGAGTGATTTGCGAACCATCTTGACTCCCATATATAACATTAAGCACTGAAGAAATATTAGGAGTAATTCCTTCTTGACTCAATTTTTGGATGTAGCTCCTTGCAACCTCTGTGCGATGTTGCTTCCTATGGGAATAATGGTGAAATACTTTATCCTGGCTTATGATGTCATGTGTGTACTCCCCCACAAACTTAGTAACCACCCATGTGTCCGAAGAAGTCAATTTAATTTTCTTTTGGCTCCATAACTCACTCTCTTGTCAGGTTTCCGGACGACTTTTCCCATTCTCTATCCGTCATCCTTTTCTTCCCTGCCTTTTTACTCACAAAAGTTCGTAAAATAACTATATTTAGAGCAGATCTTGACTTATCAATGGATTCTTTACGAACTTCAAAGCCACATTGAAATGCGTACGAATTATAGTAGTTGTATGCCACAACATGTGTAAGAAACTCCAAACCAATATCTGATTTTTCTCCAATAAGAGATTTGCTCTGATTCGGATTTACCACATTCACATTGACTGAATTTTGTGTCTATTCTTCTCTTGAACTACTAGGTAAAATGTCATTCATTTCAACATCATCCATCACCATACATTCCTAAGAAGAGTATAAAATATTCACATTAACTTTCCATGTTCGAGAAAGAAATCTACAACCAATATAACTAAGACCGACCTATGGAAAATCAAAATTCAATCGACTGAGTGAGAGATTACAATGACACAGTGGCTGCCGAGAAGAACATTATTGCACAAATGACCATTTGTCATCACTGTAGCTGGGACAAGGAGCGGCGACGAGATCGAGATCGAGAAAAGATTGACTTGGGTGAGATCGCCAATTGAGTTAGAAATTCATCCAATGCTACACACTTAGCAACATCATTGCAATGCTAAAGAACGATCTTGTAGACTGTAAAGCAGCAAAGATAGAAAAAAGTGTATCAAGATAAAACAGATAAAGGTGCTGAGGAACTTTACTTCGATGAAATTATTTTAAATCGAACAAAAGAACAGAAATTGGAACATTTGTGGAGTTCTTGCTAGGACATTTTGAAGAATTTCTCCCCCGTTGAGGGGAGAGGTGGCGATTATCTATCTTATTCATTCAACCTTGTCGACAGGGTGCTCGTATGTTTACCAATTGCTTACTATCTCTGACTATTTAAAGTTATGAAATCCTAATAAGAACAAGCAAATTAGATGCAACAATTAATTAATTAACAAAAGCATCCAAGTCAATATAGATAAACAAACCATTAATCAACATTCCTCCACATTTCATCAAGCGGTTGTGTTATAGACAAAAAAGCCATAATAATTATGAGGGATGGTATCCTTCCAAACAAGATAACATATATCCTACTACTTTATGTTCTTTTCCTCTCAATTGAAGAAATAATGGAAACTACAGCAAGTACGAAAAAGAAAAAAGCATCAAAGGAGTTACCTTCAAGAAATGCCCCCTTTTGTTCTCTCCAACATCAAAATAAAACACCTAACAAAACCCCACAGAAGAAAAAAAAAATCAAACAAAATCCATAAATTAAACAAAGTTAAAGATTAGAAATATTTAAACAAAAAAACAAACCTTAGTTTCAATTTGCTGAGAGAGAGAGGCTGGGGCGGTGGCGGTTTTGGAGATCGAGAGAGAGGAGTTGGGGTTGGGGATTTTTGCTGAGGGGAGGCTGGCCGTGATGATTTTGGAGATCGAGAAAGGGCGGCTGGGGATTTTTGCAGACAAAGGGGCGGGAACGAGCGACGATTTTGGAGATCGAGAGTGGGGCTGGAGATTTTTGCAGAGAAAAAGGAGTGTTGGGGGCGGCGACGATTTTGGAGATCGGGAAGAGGAAGAGAACCATGTCTAGGGAATTTTGCTGAGAGGGGGTTATTTTGAAAAGGGGGTTATATGCAAAAAATCACTAATATTACATCAGCCCCAGATCTGGGGCATAGGAGGTTGCTGATTTCACGTTCTCTCTCTCATATATATATATATATATATATATATATAAATATATATATATATATATATATATATCTGTGTGTGTATATATATAGAGAGAGAGACTTGTGTCCTTCCAAAAGGATTTGAGTTGAATCCTTCCCACTCAAATACAAACATCCGACATTCGAATACAAGATCGGCTCCATTGAAGTTGATCTATATTATTTCAAGTATCTATAAACCAAAAATCAAGTGTTATGAATACTTTTGGCCCATGCATCAGGTAGGCGGAAAACGGACGGCCTAAATAGTGAGTTGGTTAACGGTGTAGAACATTTGAAACCTAACAAAAATTGGTTTATAGGGGTTTTTAAATGTTTAGATCATAATCAAATGACCGGATCGAGAATTTGTATGTCTTGAGACATAGATCTAACCAACTCACTACTTTAGGCCGTCCATTTTGCGCCGCTTGATGGATGAGCAAAAAGTATTCAAAACACTTAATTTTTGGTCTATAGATACTTAAAATAATATAGAACTTCAATGGAGTGAATCTTGTATTCAAATGTCAGAGGATTCTATTTGAGTTGGAAGGATTCGGGCTCAAATCCTTTTGAAAGGACACAAGTCTATATATATATATATATTTATATATATATATATATATATATATATTTATATATATTTATATATATATATATATTTATATATATATATATATATAGGATTAATTGCATTTACACCCCCTGTATTACAGACACAGAAGCACTAAATACCCCCAAATTCATTTATTAGCATTTAGACCCGTCTTCAAAACATTGTTAAACTTCAATCAAAAATTCTGTTAGTGCATGTGCACGTGGTAACCCAAAAACTTTAATTACCAAACTACTCTTTATCAATATCAGTCCTTTTAACTGAACTCCCTTCCCTTCTCCAACTTTAACCCGTCAGAAGTGGTTATGGTGAACTCTAGATGCGTTCTTGCTCTTTTTTCAACTGAACTTATCAGCTGTGTAGTGTCTAGCTTGCATTTTCCGCTAAGGCGCTCTCTCACTGACTTTCTCTCACCCCGCAGGTTAGCAGAGAGTGGTAAAGTTGAGAATCGATGGCATCCAGTTCTCGAGAATCAAGATCCATGGCAACTTCAAGAAGCCATCTTTGTGCAAATTTGAAACGGCCAATTCCATCTTACTCTCCACAGTGCAAATGCGCATTTGGTGCAAAACTGAGAACTTCATGGACATACAAACCTGAACAAATGTGAATATTGGAGGTGCGCTGATGGGGAATTACCTGTTGAAACTAGAGATATTGTGAATTTGTTGCTTGACAAGAACACTCAACTTGTAGATGAGTTGAGAAGATTAAGAGCGAGAAACAATGAATTGAAGGGCCTCACTGAAATCGAGGGGAGTCAGCTGAAAGAGAGACAAATTGATGCTAGAAAAAGATTTGTTCTTTGGAATTGTCTTTGATTTTTATTTGGCATTTGTTCTTGTTATCATTTCCAAGTGTATTTGAATGGAAACAAATTAGTGTAAGTTTCAATTTGACCAACATTTGAAGGCTTAAGAGGCTTGTAATATTAGTATTTGAAGTCTTATAATTCTAGCTTTTCTTTATCACAGTTGTAGAAAAGACCCCGGTACTTATAGATCTGAAGCACAAAGACCCCTTGTACTTATAGAACTGAAGCACAAAGACCCTCTATATTTATAGAACTGAAGCAGAAAGACCCTCGTACTTGCAGAACTGAAGCAGAAAGACCCCTATACAAATTAAAAACAAGCAAAATAACCCATGTTTTATCATCAGAAGCTAGTATTACAACTATTTACCATCCACATCAACCATATAACATCAACCATCCATATCAGATTGCAAAACATCAACCATCCATATTAGATTGCAAAACATCAACCATATAACATCAAATGTCCATATCAGGCAGTACAATCATCCGAAGTTTACATGAAAAAAACACAGTTTACCAAAAATCTAACACAATTCTTTTCAAAATACACAGTTTACCACAAATCTAACACAAGCAACACTTCCAACTGTTTATACCACATCCAACTCTTTCAAGCTGGTGGAATACTTGCTTACACCTCCTCTCCTTTGCCTTCTGTATAACACATAAAAATAACTAAAATTAGATGCTATAATAACACATATTGAGATGAGACTGAAATAAGATGTTACAACACAATCAAAAGAAAGAAGTCTCACATGTTGGATGAATCTCTCTTGTCCGTTGGTTATTCTAGCAGCTTTACTACCCCTTGCTGGGATAATAACTGGAGAGCAGCCCAACTCTCTTTCAGAACTTGATAGGAATCCAACTTTACCTCTGCCTCTTCCCCTCAATATTATTGTATTTCCTAAATCCCTATCCTTTGTCGCACTTGTTATCTCTGAGATGGTCCTTATCTTCCTCCCCTCACTTTCTATACCACCTCTCCCTCCTATAGGACCACTCCCACCTCCCCAGGTGATGGCACCCCTTAAAGTAGTTAAGCTCTCAACCCCTCTTTTAGGATTCTTGACAGGGGCCTCCCTTGAAGTACCTGAGCTCTCATCATGTTTCCTTTTTTTTACCTTTTTTGGCAGAATCTTTCGCAATTGGAGTTAATGTGCCCCCATCACCTTTCTTTTCAGTAAATGTCCCTGCTTAAGCAAATAGAAAAAGTTAACCAAGGTTGTTATATAAAAGAAACAAACATGTGAGTTTATTGTGTCATCTCCTTGTTTCCTAGTGGTTCTCTTAACTTTTTTCTTTTCAGCATCACTGTCATAACCTCAATCAATACCTGGGCCTAAATCACCCATTTTAGTTTTTGCACTTGTGGTCCCTCTACTTATCTCTCCAGAAGTACCCTCCTTTTGAGCCTCTTTTGTAGCATTAGTAGTGGTCCCTTTGCATCTTTTGTGTCATGTCCCAACTGCTTGCATCTACCATATCTCAACTTGTTGTACTTCCTTTTAAATGTCCCCTCCTTTTTTCTCTTCTCATCTGCCCCTTTCTTCTTGCCTTTTTGGGCCTGCCTAGCTATTTCCTATATGATGGTGGCAATACTTTCTCTGACTCTTCAATGTCTGGCAATTGCTTGAAATCTGGAATTGGGTATACCATAGAGCTATATGCCTTCAAATAGGTATCCTTGTAGAACGTAGGGTCTACATAATCTTCAATATTGTTTCTATGGTCATATATAGTTGCTATTGCATGTATACATAATATTCCACTAATTTGCCACTGATTACAATCACATTCTCTATTGACAATATCCACAACCCAACTCCCACCACTCTCTCATATATTCCATTGCCTGCATGACTCACTTCACACTATCTACTTTCTTGTCTCAATACCTTCAATTTCACTATAATTTTAAGGGTTTACTTTACATTTCTATTTGTCCATGACTTCTTTCTTAACTTGTATTCTCTTCATCACCATTCTTCTCATTCAAGCATTATCAAAATGGGTTTATCCCTTGCTACTCACATGGTTATTGGTCAGCATATCACATTTGACCCTTGGTGAAAATTTGCTCCTAGTCCATGTTGCTGGATCCAAATTATCCAACCAGTGGTAAGCTTTTATATTTTCCTTCTCAATCTCTTTCATCACCCCCAATACTTTCTCTAACATGTCTAGCCACTGCTTCTTCAAACTCATCTTCACTCTCATCTGTTTATTCACCATCACTACCATTTACTTCCTCTTCAGCTGGCTGGTCAACTGCTTTAGAATTGGCCTTCTCAGCATCTTCAGTTGCATCCATATTCTATTTTCCACTTGGGCCTGTATCACATGCAATCTGATATATTTCTTCTACATTTGGAACTGCTTCAGAAATAGCCTTCTCAGCATCTACATTTTCTATCAACCCAACTGGTTCATCTACTAAATGCTCTATATAAGCATGTGCTTCTCCTTTTCTGCAGTTATTAACTAACAATTTGATGTCACTGTCATCTTGTACCCATATCAGCCCATTCTCCAAATCCTTCCGGGGAACCCTGGAAAAAAATCTTAAATCCCTCATCATATCCTAGCTTCCGACAGCATCCTCCAGATCAAACCACCCAAAAAACATCAGTCGACATTAGCTAGAACATTCATTATTCCACATGTGTATCTCATTCTGGGATCACACTTAAGCACACCACCATGATGCATTTCAATATCAAAGATAACCTCAGCAACTTTAACTATAGTCCCACATGTAATTAAGTGTTAGAAACGTAATTAAGGTACCATTAAAATTAAAAATAGTGGTCCAACACAGCATGAATTCCAACAAAAAAAATCAAAGAACTCTAACAGTTCATTACAGTTCCTTAAATGTATAAAAAAATTGTAATTTTATAAAGAATTGTACACTTTCGGTCACCTTGTCAAAATAGTGATCGTACACAGCATGAATTCCAACAAAAAATCAAAATTTTACTCAAAAAGATCTAACTTTGTTAAAATGGTGGTCCCACAGCATAAATACCAACAAAAGTTCAAATTTTAACTCTAAAAGGGGTAACTTTGTTACCTATATAGTGCTAAACAACATAAATTAGGGTTAAATTACATTTCAAGTACCTCAGACCCTGATATAGCCTTCACTTTAGTATCTAAGAGCCTCCGATTTTCTTGGGACTCACACAATCGATCAACGTAGAGTGGATCTTACTAGGTGCGAAGTCAAGAGAGAAGGAGAGGGGAGATCGAGATCTCAATAAGGGTTCAGGTGCGAAGTCGAGAGAGGAGAGGGGAGATCGAGATCGGAAATGGAAAAATTGTAGAAAGTAATTGGGGGAAAGGAAATTACTGAAGGGCAAAAGTGTCTTTTGTAAACAAGTGCAATGCACGTGAACTTAGGACCGTTAGCTAATAGCGTTTCGGAGACGGGGGATCTAACTGCTAAGTTTGGGGTGTTTAGTGCGGCAACTGGATTCTGAGAATCCACACATTTCAATACTTCTCCCCGCCCATCCTTTTACATCCTACCAGTGTTTGAACAAAAGGAAGGAAAGGTTCGTCATAAAATGATTGAAGTACTAAGAGAATATATCTTTAAATGAAAAGAGAATGAAAAGAGAGATTAGAGGAACTAGTCTTCCCAAGTTTTTACAGCTAGGTATCAAACTTAGAGAATACCTCAAACCTGATGCAACTGTTGAGATATATCAGAATCGACTGATATTTGAACCATACTTGAAACTTTAGCAAGATTAGAAAAAAAGGTGGGGAAGAAGAAATTACAATTTTAACAATAGGTAGTTTGCAGCATAGAACAGAAATTACAAAAGGCATTGAAAAACAATTCCATTAGCCATAGAAAATCCATCGGCAGAGATTGGTTGTTGTTTTGATCTTAGAATGGTTTTAGTACTCTACAGATGAATATTTTTCCCAGCTCCCATGGGCATAAATAAAGACAGTTAACAGAAAACCACAGTGAACTTTCAGCTCGTTTAGAAGCTACTATCATACAATTGCTTTATATATAGAAAACCATTATGAACTTTCCTATTATCTTTCAGCAAAATCACCATGATTCTCCCTCCCTCATTCTTAAGCCAATGAAGACCAAATAGCATGTCATGTCAGGAGGGTCAAACTCCGTTCCCACTGCAAACTCATAGAAGGAATAGTAACAGTTGTACTAAAAACAATGAATTGTTTATGATAGTTCTCTATAATAAAATAAACACCTGTTTGGTTCTTGCAAAAGATTTTCTCAAACCATTCTCTGCTTGGTGTTGAACTCCAGCTCAAGCTCAAATTGCAATAAACTCTGAGGACAAAAGCCAAAATCAGTAAGCTTTCCAGTCAGTCAACATTCTGAAAATTAACCAGATTAAATTGTCTTCAACCACCAGACGTGTTTGATTGTTGGAACTCAGGGAGCACATGAAAAAGAAAAGGAAAAAGGAAATGTTAATGTAAAGCTTTTGATTGCTTGCTTGATTTGCTAAGAAATCCAGTACTTCGGTGTAATAATATGTTATCAAACTGTGGACACAGCACCCCATGCTGTCCAACAGCCTTACTAAATAAAATATTAGAAAAACCAAGTTTTCTAATGACCATTAAATCTGTAAGATCCTTTTTGATGACATTAAATACCCAAAAAGAAATTGCAGGGTGGTATTGTAAAAAACCAACTAACCGTTCCAGTAGAAAATATGTCTCCGCTCGGAATCCTCGATTAAGGGTTTCAATAACTGCAGCTTCAATCCTCTTTGCAGCATTCTCTTCCCAAGTCCATATCTCAAGAGCATAGCAGCACTGAGCACTGTTGCTAGTGGATTTGCTTTGTCCTGTAAAATAAGGAAGTTGTCTGCTTAATAATTTGCTTCAACCCAACTTAATAATGTAGCAAAGAGAAATAAAAAAGAATCGCATGAAGAAATTCACCTGCCCAGCAATATCAGGAGCAGAGCCATGGATTGGCTCAAACAGCCCAGGTCCCTAAAAAAAAAGGAAAAGAACATATTTTAAACAACAAAAATAGAGATGTGTTAGCTATTAGCCACCAGATGACCTTTTCAATACGATCTCTGAATTGGAATTAATTTTGGGGTTATCACATACAGATTCACAACCAATGGAAGCATTCCGATACTTCCAGCAAGCATGGAAGCTTCATCAGACAATATGTCACCAAAAAATTTGTTCGTCACAATTGTATCAAACTGCATAGTTTCAAATTAAAATAGCTGAACGTAACAAATAAGAGTTAATTGCATATTCAGATAGGAATGATAGGAACATACGATAAATCCTATGTATGGTGAGCAACACATTCTATAGAGTTCCTTAGACAAAAATGTAATTGAAATTTTGCTGCATAGCTTGGAGAGAAGAAACCTGCTTCGGATCACGGAAAAGCTTCATTGCTGCACTGTCAAGATGCATGTGTGAAAGCTCAACATCATGGAACTCAGAAGCTATTGCTATCACCCTTTATGCCTGGCAAAATTTAGGGAAAAAAACATTATTGTTTAGGCAAACTTCAAACAAACCAAAGCACGATGGTCATAATTCATGATATTGTGTCTTAATTTGAATTTAAGGGCATAGAACAGGTAACTATAATTACTCATGCAAAATTTGAATTATAAAGGAATTCGCGGACAGAGAGAACTGTGAGACCCATATGCGGTTTTCCTTTGCCTGGCGTCTAGTGTCTTTTTTAATTATAAAAAGAGAGTAAGAGAGAAGGTTGTGACTATATTGGGAGCAAATTAATTAATAGTTGGATTCAAACGTCGATTGGAAATTCAATCCAGATCCAGAAATCCAAACCAGATAGATATAAATATATACCACCACACTATTAACTTTTATGTGGTTGAATGTTGAGGTTGAGTTATGATGTTTACAAGGAAACACAATATTTTGCGGTTGGGGTGTCATCAAAGAGGAAAATATATTTTATAGTTTTTATCAGGTCAGGTGTTAGGTAATTGCTCAAGAATTTAATAAATCCAACCTTAATGTGGAGCAATATTCCAGGCATTGCCATGCAACCTAAGGGTTTCTTAATATCTAGGCAAGTTATTCATGTATCTGTAATGTTGTATCCAGCCCTTAAGAGAGCAATTAACAAACCTGAGAGGGACAACAAGAAGTATAATATAAAAAAACTCCCATACTGGAGGCTTTGATTGGCTAAAATGCAAACTTTCAGAAACCAAAATACCATTAAAATTTCTCCAGGTGGATTATGTGGAAAAGAAACCATATGCTTCTTTATTTATTCTTGTAGGAAAAATAATTTGGGCCGTAAAATATGGAAAATTCCATGGGAACTCTGGCAATAAAGGTACCTCCAGAGAATTGGCTTTGTCAACAGAGCATAGTTTACCATGACGCTTGCGAGCAACCTCAAAAGCAACATGTGCGATCCCGTCAATCAAAACAGCACATACCATAAGAACCAGTCATCAATATGAACAAGATTGCTGAAAGTAGGTGTGAGTCGTATACTCCAAGCAAATAGAAATACACAAAATAGGAATATATAACTGTAAATCATGTGAAATACTGATGTGGTCTTTGGGGTTTAAGCTAGCACTATAGGGGGAGGGGGGAGTACACTAATTTATATTTTCCATTTCAAACCTGTTGTTCGTAGCATCATGAAAAGAGAAGAAAATGGCTACCTTTTCTTGTTGCTGAGTTTAGAGGTCAATAACCTATCATTTAATTAAAGTATTGGTTGAATTCTCTCATTCTAAAAGAATATTATTGATTGGTTTCTATTGACACAAAGGAGACAGTAGAATGATTTTGTGCATGGAGCAATTGCTACTATGCTAGTTACAAATACTATTCCCCACACAATTAAAGGGAAAATAGAGGAATGTGACACAAATAAGTGCTACATGAGAGCGCAAGTTGCAAGAAATGTATAAACAATATAAACATAATGCCCAAGACAGAAGATTGTACTCCATTTTGACCATATTGTACCTTTGTCAAAATCTCTTTCCGTCAGCCCCCCCCCCCCCCCCCCCCCGCCCCAACCAAAAAAAAAAAAAATGGAGTTCTTCACGCTGTGGCAACAAACAACAACGAAAAAGTCCTCATCCCAACTTTAGGTTCCAACATGAATTGTAATACCCAGATGGTACATTTCTCTGCAAATCAGCTTAGGTTCTACGTTGAACAAGATTTTCTGTCTACGATTGTTCATACTCACCATAAAAGTAACTTCACCCTGCAACAAAAAAGGCTGGAACCAAGGAAAAAAGCAGTCATAAATTCTACTCAATTATATTCCATGGTGACGAGTCTAATATTTATTATTATTTGGGACCCTAATTAGTTGATTTTTGTACAGATATCTTAAAGATATTATCCACTTGATTTACAAAATCAACAACAACAAACTCAACAACCTCAACCGCGACAACCATAATCTCAACCTCAACTGCAAACAACCACCAAAGATTTGGCCATCTCAAATAACAAAAGAAGAAAAGGATAAGGAAGGATTTTACCAAATAAATCCGTGAGATTCGAAGAGATAAAGAGATGATATCAAAACCCAACTAAATTTTCAATCAATTTCAACCAATCCTGAGCATTAACAACTTAAAGGAGCCATGGAGGTAGAGAAAAGGGAGAGCTAATTTCCGAGATCTTCTATATGAATTTCTGCTAAGAAGAAGAGCCAAGGCTGCAGAGAAGAGAAGAAGCCGCAAACAGAGTCATCAAGTTATATCTTTCTCTCTTTTGTATTCTCATCTTTGTAACTGTTGTGGGTAATTTCCTAAGAAATTAATACACACAAAATAATGGAGCGAGTATAATTGAATCACAGAAAGACAACACAAACACAGAGAATTACGTGAAAACCCAAATGGGAGAAAACCATGGAGAGAGAAATTCCACTATGTCATGGCGATTTACAGGTGTGGTTCTCTAATCATCTAGGGTTTCTGGATCCCCATCTATCTTCATACTGGAAGGGTTTTCTATATATATATATATATATTATATATATATATATTATATTACAAGTCATGTCTTTGGATAAAGCTAAGGATCCTGCTTAGCTCAAACACTTAACTCTCTTATCTCGTAGGTAGTTAAGTTGACATCTTGATTTGAATGAGGTGGATGATAGTCCATCCTTATCTGATTCTCTGCATCCAACTGTCGATATGGTTTGATCTGTTCTCAAGCTCAGTTGAGTTCAAATAGGGATTTGACTTATAGATAGAGATTCTCATAACTATTCTATCTCTTCCTTCTAACTATATGAGCCCGCTCGGGTTTAAATCAAATGGTAGAGAATATTGGACGTAGCCACGTGTCCGCTCGCCTATTTGGTGCTGGATGAACATGTGGCGTGATCTCAAGGAGATAAGAAACTGACCACCACAGATCCCCTCTGCTTTCTTCTTTACGTGATACACGTGTGTAGGGGGAGCTTAACATCTCCGTTTATACATTGTATATTAATGCTTTATGTGGGTTAGGAAATAGACATCCCTTCTTCATGTAATGCATGTATGCAGGGGGAGCTAACTTATCGTCTCTCCTCTTCATGAATGTATATCGCATATACATCTTTATATTGTTTGATTGTCTTCACCCCTTTGTTGATGAATTGACAAAAAGAAGAAGAATTTAGAGAGTTTACATATGCATGCTTAATATTAGTATTTATGCATATATGTTTTGTTGACTTTATGCACTTCATTGAATATCTATTTATTTATTGCTATGCATGAGTTAAGGAGAGCATCTATGAAGCTTATCTTTAATCTATGCATATATAACTCCATGAGTTTTGTCATCATTAAAAAGGGAAAGATTGTTGGCCCAAAGGCTCATCACTCTAGTTTGATAATGATGATGATTAAACTCATTAGTATAGTACTAATGATCTTGTGTTTATATAGTTCAGATTTACTATCAAGATCTTAGTAGGTGCTTAGCTTCAACAAAGGAGTTTTGGAGCTAACACAGTAGATTCAAGAGCTCGCGCGTCAAGATCGCATCTAGCACTCGGATGGAGTCAAGCTCTTTGGATCGTGTTTGGATCGAGTCG